>PVJD01000459.1:0-436436 GCA_004026545.1 Mormoops blainvillei | reverse complement strand
CCCCCCGCTCAGTTCTTGAGATTCCATATCAAAAGCTGTCCCTCCTGTGCTCCAGGCCTTTGGTGTCTACAAGGACCCTAATCTGTATGGAGCTCAAGTAATAATGGTTACTTATGATCTTCCATGGGACTATGCTGACTCAGAGACAAAAAGTGCAGGTGATGGCAGAATTTCAGGCCAATAAGAGAGATTGGGGCGGGGTCTTCCAATTCCTCACAATCATGCCCCATAAGAGACTCCCCTCCTTACTCCACCGACAGGGCTGGCCTGGATTGGGGAAATTTCTCTAGGAAACGATAGGTTTCGTAAAGGAGAAGGTAGATGACTAGGGTGCCCTGCATGGCCTCTTGCACCCTGGTCCCTGCTTTTCTTCCTCCCCTGAGGAAATGCAGAGATGTTTTTGGACTATAAGTCTAGATAACTCACGCTCTCAAGTTACGTTTCATCTGGCAATCAGGACAGGCTGCAGTGAGCCAGCACAAAGGCGCGGAGCAGGTGGGGGAGGGAGGGAGACACCACAGGGGAGAGAGCAGAAGGAAAAAAACAGTGATGACACCAGGAGCTTCTGGAGACAAAGACCTGGAAATCTGGACCCAGTAGGTTCAGCTTCTGAGCCAACGTTCTTCTGAAGGCCAAGGGCACTACCAACAGCCCTATGGGAATCTCCACAATTTCCTAATTTCCTTGGCCAGAAGCCACCACAACTCATATCTCTAGGCATTTCACTGTTTACAGAGCCCTTCCCAGAGAGAATGCCTCACAATGGTCCCGAGACAAGGAGGGCTGCTGTTAATATCCCCATTATACAGGTGAGTAAACTGAGGCTGAGAAATCCAGCGATTCACTCCAGGTTGTGCAGTAAGGAGGGAGACTGGGACTTCACTCAAAGTCCACTTATTTTAAAACCAATCTTCTCCACCTGCCCCTTGTTCTTCTCCACTATTGTGATCGAATGAGTATTCAGAATCCTCTTGGATGCCAGTGAGTTGATATCCTCTTAGTGATCATATAACAAATATATGGTACCAGGCAATGTCATAGGAAATAAGATGGGAAAAAATTGTCCTTTCCCCTCAGGTTACTTCTCAGGTTTGAGTGATTTGGAAATAACAGTACTTTTGGCCTATGTGCTTTCAAACTCAACCTTGAACTCCACTCTCCTTAACAACTTTATCCTACAGTCATTCGTTCAACAAATGCTTACTGAGCACCTGCTCTGTGCGGGGCCCTATCCTAGGTACTAAGGTTACAATGAGGACAGGACAGGTAAGGCTCTTGCTCTCACACAGCTCATATTCTAATGGCAGGAGACAAATAAGAAACCAGAAAAATAAATTAGAAAGTGTGTGTTGAAACGAAAACAGATGCAAACAGGTCTTCTCTAGGGGAAAAACAAGCTCAGATCACATGAATGTCAAGTTGAGCTTCAGAAATCAGTGTACAGTCTTCTAAATTAATACCCAGAGTTCTCTATTTACCAGGTTGTATAAAAACAACTCCCTTTATTAGAAAACCATGAAAAACATCACGTGAGAGTCCAGTCAAAAGTCAAACTGGGATGGACTGTTGCAAGACCTAAGGAAAGAGGGTATTGCTAAGAAACCACAGCTCCATTTTCAGGGCCGTAATGGATGCAGAGCCTGAGAAAAGGGCAGATTCATTCAACGCTGGAATGATCGGGGAAGATGACATTTTGTTATGACTTCAGGGTGGAATTTGAGACTCTTGTAAATCAAAATGAACTTCCAGCCAAGTTGGAGGTGTAGGTAGATACACTTTGTCTCCTTGCACAACCAAAAGAAGGACAACAACAAATTTAAAAACAAAAAATAACCAGAACTGCCAGATAATCGAACTGTATGGAAGTCTGACAACCAAGGAGTTAAAGAAGAAACGTTCATTCAGGCTGGTAGGAGGGGCAGGGGTGGGAAGCCAGGATGGAGAGGACTCACGGCAAGGCTGTGGCTGGCGTACCAGGCAGCCCCACATTTGCATGCAGATAAACCAGGAGGAACAACTGGGGAGTGAGACAGACCGTGCAACTCAGGGTTCTAGTGCGGGAAAGAAAAGCCTCAAAACCTCTACTGGTAAAAACCTGTGGGGGTTGCAGGTGCAGGAGAGACTTCCAGCCTCACAGGAGAGTTCATTGGAGAGGCCCACAGGGTCCTAGAATGTACACAAACCCACCCACCTGGGAATCAGCACCAGAAGGGCCCAATTTGTTTGTGGGTAGCAGGGGAAGTGGCTAAAAGGCAGCCAAGAGCCAAGCAAGCAGCATTGTTCCCTCTCTGGTCCCTCCTTCACATACAGCGCCATAAGGCGGTGACATGGGTTGCCCCGCCCTGGCGAATACCTAAGGTTCCACCCCTCACAAAGTAATAGGCACTCTGAGACAAAAAATATATACATATATAGCCCAAAGGAAAGAACAGACCAAAGCTCCAAAAATAGAACTAAGCAATGAAGAGATACCCAACCTAACAGATGCGGAGTTCAAAACACTGGTATTCAGGATGCTCACAGAAATGGTCGAGAATGGTCACAAAATGGAGGAAAAAGTAAAGGCTATGCAAAGTGAAATAAAGAAAAATATACAGGGAACCAAGAGTGAAGGGAGGGAAACCAAGACTCAAATCAATGATTTGGAGCAGACAGGAGAAATAAACATTCAACCAGAACAGAATGAAGAAACAAGTCAAACAAAATAAGGAGAAGCTTAGGAACCTCTGGGGCAACTTCAAACGCTCCAACATCCAAATCATAGGGGTGCCAGAAGGAGAAGAGGAAGAGCAAGACATTGAAAACTTATTTGAAAAATAATGAAGGAGAACTTCCCCAAATCTGGCAAAGGAAATAGACTTCCAGAATGTCCAGCAAGCTCAGAGAGTCCCAAAGAAGTTGGACCCAAGGAAGCACACACCAAGGCACAGCATAATTACATTACCCAAGATTAAAGGTAAGGGGAGAATCTTAAAAGCAGCAAGAGAAAAGGAGACAGTGACCTACAGAGGAGTTCCCATAAGACTATCAGCTGATTTCTCAAAAGAAACCTTACAGGCAAGGAGGGGCTGGAAAAAAGTGTTCAAAGTCATGAAAGGCAAGGACCTACATGATTACTCTATGCAGCAAAGCGATCATTCAGGATGGGAGATAAAGTGCTTCCCAGATAAGGTCAAGATAATGGAGTTCATCATCACCATGCCCTTATAATATGAAATGTTACAGGAACTTATGTAAGAAAAAGAAGATCAAAACTATGAACAGTAAAATGACAACAAACTCACAACTATCAGCAACTGAACCTAAAAAAAGAAAAAAACAATAACAAAAACAAACTAAGCAAACAACTAGAACAGGAACAGAATCACAGAAATGGAATTCACATGGAGGGTTATCGGTGGGGAGGGAGATGGTGGAGAATGGGGGAAAAGGTACAAGGAATAAGAAGTATAAATTGTAAGCACAAAAAGAGAAAGGGAGGTTAAAAATAGTATAGGAAAGGGAGAAGCCGAAGAACTTATATGTACGACCCACAGACATGAACTAAGGAGGGCGATGCTGGTGGGAGGAGGGTGCAGGGCAGAGGGGAATAAAGGGGAGGGAAAAAAATGGGACCACGGTAATAGCATAATCAATAAAATATATTTTTAAAAAATTAAATTACACTTTTGGTATCACAAACAAGGATTTTAGCTTCCAGGATGTCAATATGTGTTTGTTCACATATGGCTTTTATTTTCAAAAGATAATACCATCTGAAGCCAGCCCACCCCACCCCACCCCATGGAGAGCGTTCTCTTTTTGAACTTGATGCACTTGACATCCATTGTACTTGTTTGGCAATTAACCATGCACTGTCTGTGAACTCAAATTGTTGTCTTGCAGTGTTCCTTATCTCTTCCACTGTCGAACTTCTCAGGCAATAATGATTCATCTACCACTGGGTTACAGGGATCGCCTCTCACCCTTGTGCTGTTTTAACTTTGTATTATAATGTAGCCTTCATCTAGTCCACAATGTGTGGGATGCCTACTATGCGCTGGGCACTGCATTAGACACTGCGAAGGGCGCCTTCTTGGAGATTTCAGTCTACAGGAGACAGACATTAGTTCTCACTCCAATGAGCCTGTAGTTATACATTACAGATGGAGACAAGTGTGATGAAGGAAACGAATTAAATTCCATGAGAATGGATTATATTCAGGAAACCAGACCTGGACTGGAAGGAAGAAAAGGGTTCCCTAGGAGAGTAGAACCAGAGCTGAGACGGGCAGCAGAGAAAGAATATGCAAAGGCCCTGGGCAGGGGGAAACACGAGTCAGTATGTGCACGGTGCGAGTGAGCTCTGCAAGTGGGCACTGGGGCCAAAGCAGAGAGAGCAAAGGGGATGCGGGATGGCGAGACAACAGGCTCAGGTGGGTCCTGACATACCCGCCCTTGATTTATGTAATTTTATGTACTACATATTTGTATACTCATATATACCATAAATTCCATGTACATTATAAAACAAATAGAGAAAAAATTCAAGGTGTTAATGACAAAAGAAATAGTTTTAAAATCTTGTTTTGACAAAATACTGATAATTACTGAAGCTGAGTGTTAGGCACCTAGGATTTCATTATTATATTTTCAGTTTTGTGTATGCTTGAAAAGGATGATGACTGCCTACTATCACTAGTTAATACCTCAGAGCACAAGACACACTTAGGGTCAGGTTTGTCACCAACAACGGCAGATATTTGTCCCTATTTCACCTGATATTTTTGATCGCTCCAAATCTGGGGGCCAACCTAGTGTCAGACTTGATTAGGTCGTCATTGTCTTTACTCATTCTAGGGAGTATCACAACTCAGCCATTCATGCACTGTTCCCTCTTACTGGCCTTTAGTGGTAACTTCAAACTACAGACATGTTGCAGGAATTGTTTTCAGGTGCTTATCCACTTTATGAAAGCTCATTTAATCAAAACTACTTAATGTAACCCATAAATGGGCTTCTCCTGGAGAACACCTGAACTGTAGTACCCAAACAGATATTTCTCCAAGGAAGACATGTAAATGGGCATCAGGTATATGAAAAGGTGCTCAACTCCACTAATCACCAGGGAAGCAGATTCCCCCACAGGAAGTCCTCCATGTGAGGGCATATCACATCGTCAGGAGGACGGGGAGGGGGCGAGGTGGATGTGCTTGGATATCAGCCCAGCATATAACCACCTCATCTAGTTTGACTGTAGGGGCTCCAGGAAGGCTAAGCGCCAAGGTCCAACTTCTCTCTCTCATCCACCTGGCAAGGTTACCTGAGAATGCATTAAGTATTCCAAAAGGGGTAAAGCATGATCATGGTTAACAATGTAAGTGGTTTTATCCAATGAATTTTCTCAGTGTTTTACGGCATTTTACAAGAACGCTGTATGTCTGGCACAGCATGGAAACTAGCATACAGGGAAACTCTCGACACAAGCATCATCGATGTGTCCTTGCCACCTTCCCAAGGTGTCAGGGACAGGCAGACAGAGGTGCCCCTTCCTTCTCGCAAGCCAATGCCGCTAACTAGAGAGATGAAGTTGTTCTAAACTATAGAAGAATAATGGCCATGTTGTTTAAGAATTTTTTAAAATCTCTAATTTACTAAGCAGTTATCTGTGCCAGGCACTTGGGAAAGCACTTTATAGGCAAAATCTCAGTCATTCCTTATCATAACTCCATGAGGTAGGTAACTGTGTTTTTGCCTGCATTTTACAGGTGAGCAAAGAACAGAGAGGTCAAATACTTGTGTAAGGTCACACAGCATGAATGATGGAGTAAAGGCTGTATAAGATTGCAAGGAACAAAGAACACTACTCCAATAACCAAGAGATTTGAGTTTGAAGCCCACCCTTACCCATCAATATCTACGTGATCTTGGGCAACCTCAGGGCTTCAGTTTCTTCCTCTTTAAGTGAGGAACAAGATGATCTCCAGGGCTCCTCCCAGCCCTGACATAATCTTCCACCCACCAAGCCTCCCATATAAATACACATTTTCTCTTGAACCCAGTTTAATTAGCCACTCTGTGCTCTCGCTCAAAGGCCAGACCCTGTTTTCAGAGGGCAACCAGGTTTTACAATGGTTGTCTTTCTTTAATTCTTACACCGAAAAAGTTGCTCTGGTGTTAATAAGGTCAATGCCTGGGTATTCAAAGACTTGGGTGGGAAAAGAAATATCAACCTGCTGCATGGACAGGGCAACTGGAAGTCATGCTGACGTGTTATGTATGGCACTGTGTTGCGGTAACCAAGGCCTGGGAGGTTTAGTGCTTCAGCTGTTCTATCAGCTGGGAACTATTCATGTTTCTCAATGCTCACAGTTACTCTGCCTTAGGCAGAATTATTTTCTACCAAGACACATGACAGATGGCCTGGGGTCCCCACTTAGCACCCAGGACAGCCACAAGGACGAGACCTTGCTGTAGACAACTTCTCAGAAGAGGAAGTGCCTTCTTTTATAAGCTGGAGGAGCCTTTCTCCGAAGCCTGCCTCTTCTTGGTTCATCTGAAGTCTGCTTTGATCATTCCACTAATAAACTACACCCAGCTCTGGCCATGGGGTCATAAATCTCAGTTCTGCCACTTATTAAGAATGTCATCTTGGTTAAGTCATCTAACACCGCTAAGCCTCAGCCTCCTCACCTAGAAAACTGAGATTATATACCTTTCAGGGTCATTGAAAATGTTAAGTAAGAGATGACTTATATGGGAACATGTCTAGCACATTCCCATGTAAGTAAAGGGTTTGCATACTTTAAGTATTCGATAAACATTTGTTAAATCTGAACTATGAGCTGTAAGTCTCAGTGCCTGGAAGGGGAGAGTTAAAGGTTTAATGTCACTCAGAGGAAATGATTTTGGAATTCTGCAACCCTCAAAAGTAATCAGAACTGTAATTCCATGTATTCATGCAAGTCTTTATTGAGTGCCTGCTACACCCCCGGCATTGTTCTCGGTACTGAGGAAAAAGACACGAATAAGACACACAAGAACTTGTTCCCATGGAGCTTGTTAGTGCGAGCTATTTGAACTTTTCAAAAGTTTAAATTCACTCAGCCTGGCCTCAGCGTAGGGCAGCCGCACACTCTTGCAATACTTCTACTGACGGCCCTATCAGAGCGCTTTCCGTGCTAGACTGGGGCTCTGACTCCGTGTGACACTTCTTATGTCCTCAGGTAGCCTTTCTTACCTGAGTGGATGGTGTAAAACAGCCCCTCTCTCCTTAAATACGTTCCTAAAGACACGACTAAATGATCAGTGAGAAAAGAGTTCCTTGTCCAACAAGTTCAAAAAGCAATGGATTGAACCAAGTTCAATGGGTTTCTTGGCTGCAGCCTTCCTAGAGACTTCAGGAAGCTGAGGGACTTGTGAATCTGAGAGACGATGGCAGTGTGAAGCCTTTGACTGAAGTGCTGCTTTGGCCATGGAACACTTCTTTAATCTGGAGTGTGTGGTAAATCTGGCCTTCTCCAGTACACATTTTCAGACATGCTGGACTCCTGAAAAGAAGTTAGGAGCCCCAAGTTTGGGACCCAGTATGCCACTGCCTCACTCTATGACCTTGAGCAGGTCAAGCAACCTCCCTAGATCTTAATTTCCTCATCTAGGAAACTTATGCATGCTGCTGAGGGTGGGCAGGAGGGTGACGAAGAGCAGGAAGGATGCTGGACCACATCACCTCAAAGGTCTCTCTTTCAGGACAGCCAGTTTATCATTTGGGAGGTAGCTAATCTCCCTGGGGTGCAAACAGGCTCATGTGCTCCAGGAGACCCTCCATGCTCCAGACCCGCAGGCTTGAATGTGATGCAGTCTTTGTCCCAAAGATCAATTCCACTTATCCCCTCAATCCTATTAACAGCCTCTTTATTCTATGGCGCAGTAATTCTTGAAGAATTGCTCAGTAGCTTATGCTAGCAGTCGGGCGGGGCCTTAAAGATGCTCCAGGACAAGCAAGAATCAGCCCAGTCCCTTCTGACCATTTCTAGTCAGTGAGTGAAAATTATACACATAGTATCAGCCAATATATATAGCAATGTTAGCCCAATGAGGAATGATATATACATATGAGGTCTACCTGGAAGAAGTCCAGCCATTGCTAATATAATGAGAATGGTTTGCACAACATCCATGTAACCTGGCAGCCAAGGGGAGTGGACTGGAAGGCGTGTGTGTAAATAACAACGACTACACTGTGCTAGTCAGTGCGGATGGTAGGTGCTGTTCAGTGAGCACGTGTACTGTGTGGCCGTCGCATTCAAAATGACTGAACGAGTGGAGCAACAAATCTGCATCAGATTTTGTGTTAAGTGTGAGCATTCCTCTGTGGAAGCTATTGAGATGATTCAGGAGGCCACAGCTACGGGCAACTGGTGATCACAGCCTCATCACGACAACGTGCTCACGCATCATGTCTTGTGCAGAGTTTTTTGGCAAAACTTCAAGTCACCCAGGTGACTCAGACCCCCTACAGCCCAGATTTGGCACCCTGCGACCTCTGGCTTTCCCAAAAACTAAAATCACCTTTGAAAGGAAAGAGATTTCAGGCCGTCCATGGATTCAGGAAAATATGACAGGGCAGCCAATGGCAACTGGGAGAAGTGTGTGAGGTCCCAACGTGCCTACTTTGAAGGGGATGGAGGAGTCATTGTTGTATATACAATGTCTCTTGTATCTTCTTCAATAAATGTCTCTATTTTTCATATTACATGGCTGGATACCTTCTGGACTGACCGCATAGAGAGACAGAGGCAGGAAGAGAGGGAGAGACAGAGCTCAGTATCTATGTCTGCATCTATATCTGCCTAACGCTCTATATCATTCATCCAGCAACGGAAGAAGGAGAGCCTGAAGAAAAGACACAATGCTAGCAGTGGGTTCCTCTGGGTCATGGACAATGGGTGACTACTATTTTCTTATTTAAACCTTTCTATATTTTCCAAACATCCATTAGTGAGCACGTATTATTTTTATGATACAACAACAAAACTAACTCCTTCCCTGTTTTTTTGTTTTTGTTTTTTTTTTAAAGAGTCATCTAGTGCAGGTCTGGGCGTGAAGAAAACCATCCGGCAGAACTGGTCACAGGGCACCAGTGAAAGTCTCTGCGTTCCTGTCTCCCATTACCTTGGCTTGTTGTCCTGATTCCCGATCGCCACCGCCAACTCCTAAGCAAAGTTTTTAAATAGCTCCCCAGCCGAGCTCCTGGCATTTCCATGTGACTTCCCGCTATCAGCTTGGCAGGCCCCGAGGCCTCAGAGTGGCCACATACATTCGTGCAGGTTGTCCACTGTGCAACTCCAGAGGTTACAGTGAACACCGATGGCACTGTGAATGATGTCTCCAGAGCTGTGCAGTGTGCAATCCACACGGCCATGCACGGCAGCCCTGCCTCATGTCCTGAGCCACTGTCATGATCTTCTCAACATGTTTCAGAGCGGGTGCTGCTCAGAAGATGACAGTAGCTGGGCTTGGGAGGCAGCACACTCAGTGTATCGCTGCTCTGTAGCACGAGCTCTGAAGTCAGACTGCCCAGTTTACACACTGGTTCTGCCACTTAGCAGCTGAGTGACCTCAGGTTAACTTCTCTGTTAACACAACTTCAGTTTCTTAACCTGTAAAATAAGATAACACTAGTATCCACTCCCTGGTGTTGCTCTGAGGGTTAAAATGAAGTTAAAATATGGAGCATTTAATCTTAATTTTCTGTCCCAGGGTATGTGCTCAATACATGCTAATTATTTTAACTATGATTTCCTCTGAAGTCACACACAGAGACCTAGAGACAAGGTCTTCAGTACTCATTAAATTTTGCCTTCTTATTTAGCTTTAACTGGGCGGGGTGTAGGGGGAGGCCAGCCAAGGTAGGGGTGAGTTCCACGGGGCCAGACTGGATCCTGGGTGCTCACCAAGGCAGGGCGGGGTTCAGAGAGCCAGAGCAACTGGCTGAATCAGGGTTGGTTAGGGTTGCTGCCTAAAAATAGATACCAGCAGCGAAAGCAAGAGACAGGAAGGAGATGAGGGCGGTGAAGCCCAGACGGCTGCACCCAGTGGAAAAGGCGCTGGGAGGGAAGACTTGGGATCAGGCAGAAGCCCTGATTCCTTGCTGGAACACCCATGGGACACTCTCACTGAGTGGATGCTGGGTCTGTTGGACCCCTGAAAGGTCAGGGTTAACACCTCTTTTTTCTACAATAATTAGGATTGGCTCCAGCTGTGAGTTTAGAAAACATGTAACAGTGTCTTGAACAAGATTTGAGTTTGTTTCTCACTCAAGTCAAAGTGTAAAAGTAGAAATTCCAAGACCAGATTGTGGCTCTGCTCCTCCCAGCTCATGCCTGCACCTCTG
Source organism: Mormoops blainvillei (assembly GCA_004026545.1). NCBI lineage: Eukaryota > Metazoa > Chordata > Mammalia > Chiroptera > Mormoopidae > Mormoops > Mormoops blainvillei. Next base: position 426,061 of record PVJD01000459.1, on the reverse strand, counting down.
TGGGGTGTGGCTTCATCCCCATGGTCCAACTGGCATCCACAGCAAGACAGAAGGATGAAAGAGAGGTGAAGAAAGAAGGGATGGGGGAGGGGTGGGGCACTGGTGGCTGCCTGAGATCCCAGGAGCCTCCATACGACTGCTCCATCTACACGCAAAACCCACAGCCACACTTAGATGCCAACAAATGTCCCTTTCCTTCTGGGTAATGTATTAGTTTCCTATCGCTGCTATAACAAATTACCACAAACTTAATGATTTAACACAACACTTACTCTTATAGTTCTGGAGGTCAGAAGCATAAAATGGGTCTCGATGGGCTAACGTCAAGGTGTCGGCAGGACTGGGTTCCCTTCTGCAGGGTCTAGGAGAGAGTCCATGTCTTGCCTTTTCTAGCTTCTAGGGGCCACCCGCATTCCTGAGATCGTGACTTCCTTCCATCTTCAAAGTCAGCACTAGGCAACGGAGTCTTTCTCCCAATGCCGTCTCTCTGATCTGACTCGTCTGCCACCTTCTTCCCCATTTAAAGACTCATGGGATTATATTAGACCCACCTGGACCATCCAGGGTAATCTCCTTATTTTAAGGCCTTCTGATTAGCACCCTTAATTTAATCCCTAACTTTAATTCCCCCTTGCTGTATAACATAATATATTCATAGGTTCTAGAAATTAGGACGTGGACATCTTTGGGGGGGCATTAGTCTACCCACCACAGGCAACCATGGCAAAAATTCTATCACTGTGCAAGAAAGGCAGAAAGACATGCCACAACCCCCAGCAAAGCTCTGGTCTCGGAGAGTGGGTGCCCCAGTCCCCCAAAGCCACCATGATGCTCTGCCCAGGGCGGAGGAGAGAAGTCTTCTTGTCTGCCCAGCATCGCTGAAGGATCCTTCTCCCCTATGTGTAGTCCAGGCGGTTCAGGTGGGGCAGCGCCCATCCTCTCAGTTTCAGGTGGTGCCAATCTGAATTCTCCTGGACACAGCAATTGCTTTGGGAAATGGTCATGTGACCCAAGCCAGGTCCGCGCTGTCATTCATAGGCTGGAATTTTGGGAATAATGGTCTTCCTCATTTCTAGGATCGCCAGCTCCGAGGACAATACAAGCTGGGAGGTCACCACTCAGTCAAGCCTGCCTGGAGTCACAGCCAGTGCTGAGGGTGAGCACAGCGGTGAAGTGCAGAGAGACAGACAGGGGCTGGGGAGACCCCCGGCCACGCCCAGAGCCGAGAGCCAGCCCTGGCCTTCTGATTCCCTCTGCAGTTTTATTTTTCTTTAAACTAATTTAAGTTTCTTTCACTCAAGCCAAGTGCCTTGACTAATATACTCAAGAAATACCTGCCGGGGCAAGTCACAGCATCCCAGGGCCCTGGAGTGTCTCCTAAATCAGCTCTCGAACGCCCTGCCTCTAAGTCAATGACAGGACCCCTGAGACCCTCCCAGGCATGACATGCCATCATCGATATTCAAACACCCTGGCCCTACCTGGCCTACCTCAGCCCGAAGGAATATACAGTTTCCCCAAGTCACTTATTTTGCATGAAAAACACCCCAGGTAACCAACCAACGGCCCTTCCTGGCAACTCAGCTTCCATTTTCCTTATGCATCTGCCGGGAACTCTAGCAAATACTCCAGGGGTAACTGGAGACCTCCATGGCTCTTCTAGAATGTCCACATGGATACTCAAGGCAGTGGGAGGAAGAGAGGACCTGAGAGAAAGGGACAGCTTTCTTTGAGTGGCAGCTGCAAGAGCCTACAATTATTTCCTCCCTCTCTCTCTCTCTCTCTCTTCCCCCCCCTCACCCTACCCCGCCCCCAGAACAGTTTTTTCCTGACTGAAGCCCACCCACCTGCTCAGCCCAGCTCTCGGCTCTGTTCCGAGTGAAAGACACTCCTTGAAATGTAATATGAAGCAGGAATACTGTCTCCAGGGAGTGTGGCCATTGAGAAAGAAATTTCAGAGAAATAACTAAATATTCCCCAGTCATCCACTGTCCAGGCTGGTGTCAGAATCAGGGCCCTTCTGAGTTGCCATAGGGAGCAACTGAAGAATTTCACAAAGTTTACGGAGCTTCTGGGAAAGCTGCTTTGCTAATGTAAGTGTTCCGTTACAAAATCCCCTGCCAGCAGTGCGTCTGAAACACAAGAGCCATCGTGTGCGCCTCTTAAACATCTACCAGCGCCCTGTAAGTTTTCCAGGGGGATGGGACCTTCTCTGCTGTGCAGGGCTGGAGGGCCCATAAGACTCATCTGGATTCTGGTGGCTTTGAAGAAAGAAACAGCCTCTTAGGTCACTCATTAAATGAGAAATTCATCCTTGTAATCTTGGGATTTTGAATAAAATCAAGTGTGGAGTCATAGTAACTGCTGCAAGTTACAGAGGGGCCTCCCAGGTATCAGACACCTGACATCATTATCTCCTCTGACCCCAACTGCAGCCCACCAGGGGGTCTTCCTATCCCCACTTATAAACCCACAGAGGATAAGTCAGTTGCCAGGGGCTTGCTTACAGCAAGAAGGTATGTGCAAAAACAAACAAACAAACTCAGTCCCACCAAACTAATTAATACATACATTTTACCTAGCAGTTAACTCAAAATGAATGACTGTCAACGTATAAGAGTACCCATCTCTGCTCCCTGTGGGACAGCTCAACCTTTATTAATCTTTTCCATGACTCTGTTATAAGAAGAGTCTCACGATGACCTAGTTGGTAGGACACTGGGGTTGTAGAAAGAGCTCAGATTTTGAAGAGAGAGAGTCCAGTCTGGGATTAAATTCTGGCTCTACCACTAGCTCGGTGTGTATCTTTGGATGAGTCGAGGAACCAAACTGAGCTTCAGTTTTCTGAAAAATGGAGCTACAGATTTTAGAGACGCTTGGTAAAGGACCTAGCAGTGAGCACAGTAAGCGCTCAACGCGTGGCATGAGTAGCAGTTAGGTACCATAGCTGGTTGACCTGAGACAGAGTGATAGACTCAAAGAGTGGGAGGATGGTAAGGGCAGGGAACCTCCTGAAAGGCGGCCTGGGAGAGGGACTGTATGGACAGCAAGGGCAGAGGTCACCCGACAGCAAGGTGAGAGGGACAGGGAGGTTACAGAGTGGACCAGGGTATGTGGAAGGAGAACTGACAGCCACAAAAGACAAGCGGTCCCATTACCAGTGGTTCCAAGGACCCCATGGCCTAGAACCCAAGGGCTGGAGTCAGAACTCTCTCCAAGACCTCTCTCCCAGGGGGACCATTTGCCCAGATGCCGACCTAACACCAAGACCCTTCGGTTGACTGCCTGGGCAAAGGGGCTGAGACGTTTGAGCAAACTCACCTGCTCTGCTCTCCCATCACCAGATGAACAACCCCTCTGCCTCCTCCCCAACCCCTCCCTCATCTCTTTCCGGGAGGCTAAGTGGAAACATTCTCTAGAGCGGCCTCTCCTTGCAAATCCATGGGAAGGAGTCTCTTAAAAAGCAAATATTCAGCCTCATAAATGTGTTGTAAGTCCATAACCAGTTCCCCACATTCTTTGTGCTTTTATGTGATGCATCTAATATTGTTCCACCCTTGACTAGATTCCTAAGAAGCGGCTGTTCACAGGGGATTTTATTACTGTCTATTACTTTTGTGTAAACGGGGTGGTTGCTTCTTTTTTGTTTACCTCCAAGAAAAATATATTCCCTGACACACCCAGACAAAACATGATATTAGATATATCTTTCTTTTTCTGAAGAAGTTGCTTCTACTTCTGTTGTGACAGCGTCTGACTCAAGTCTCCCAGAGGCCAGCTTGCCTTAAGGGATTCACGGTGGTGGCCACTGTATGGGGATCTACATCAATTTGCTTCCCTCAGAGTGAATTTTCTCAAGACAAGCGCCACCTGATGTCCAGCACACCCCTGGCAAATTCTATCATAAATGTGCATGAACCACAAAACGGGAAGGGACCCAACTCTTGATTAACCAGCCTTCAATCAACCAAAACTCTCCGTTAACCAACAGTCTGCACATGGCTTCAGAGGAAAAGACTAAGAACATGGAGGGAAGAAGCCAATACTGGGAGGTCAGCTTTAGAAGCAAACATCTTCCAGTTATTTATAGCCAACACTTTAGAAGGAGCTCACAGGGTGCGGGGCTCTGTGCTGAGTAGCTCACATATATTATCAATCTAACCCTTACAACGACTCTTGAAGGAAGTGCCATTGTTGTCCCCATTTTACAGGTCAGAAAACAGAGGCTTGGAGTGATCAAACAATTTGCCCAGTCACCAAAGATTGCCCTTGAACCCAGGACTCTGGTTCAAGAGTCCACAGACTTGACTTATACCATCTTCTTCTAGGAAATCAATTAATTCAGGTCCAGTGTTTACACCTTCTACAGAAACATCTAGAACTACAGTCAAGAAAATGGATGCCCAAAGAAAGGAAGGGGTCATCCTGTGCGCATACAGCCAGCAACTGACAGCCAGGATTTAATACAAGTTCACCTGCAAGACAGCACCCAGAGGTCGCACGTTCAAAAAGATGACAGCTAAGTTCTTCAGTTTCCAAGGTGGCCTTCTCTGATGTTCCCGGAGCTCATTAAAATAGGACAGTGAGACCTTAGCTTTTGGACAAATTTCCAAGAAGAAAATTTAGAGAGGAGTAAGTTACTCACTTGATTAACTTTTTAATTTATCAGTCAAGTAGCAGGACCTAATTGAAGCTTCCTTTGGGAGTTAGATTCATAAACCAACACAATGTGCCAAGTTGTATCCCAAGTCATTTACATGTTTTAATTTAGTTAATCCTAACACAACTTGCTGACTGGAGACTGATAATATTATTCCCATTTCACAGGTGGTAAGACTGAGGGGCGGGGAGATTAAACACTCTGCTAAATTTAACCTAATATTTGTATAATAGTGCTTCCACATGTATTTTCTTATTTGTTGTCAGGACGAGCTTGTGATTCCCAGGAGAAGATTTTACTATTTCTATCACCTCTGTCCTAGAGATGGAAAACCACAGTGTTGCCTCCACCCTGCCACTTTTAAGCTCTGTGACCCTGAGCGGGCTCTTGGCCTCTCGAGGCCCGATGTCTGTAAAATAGTTCTGGGTGGAACTGGACTCCCTCTAAGAACCCTCTGGATGGCATATGCAAGACAAAGAGAGACAGCCTTGCTCTCTGGCATGGCCTTCCCCTAGAGTCTAACAAACCTGACCGAAGTACCGGGAGGTTGGCATCTCCTTAGTGGTCTCGAAGAATTATGCAGCTTAATAATCCATGCGCCCGAGGGCAGAGGAGAGAGGGTACATTTTTACGCAGATCTAATCAAAGGCCACTTAAATCAGGATGAAGCCTTTCAGATGGAAACATCTCTGTTTCCATGAGCACCAGAGGGATGGTCTGGGGCCAGCTTCCCTGAAGGTTATGTTGAGGGGGCTCACTCGCGAAACGTCCTGGGGACATCAACCGAGGGAAAAGCCACATGTTTCTCAATATATCCCCCTTTAGTACAAAGGGTGAGAGATGGGTACAGCCATCAGGTCAGTCCTCTCAAGGTCGAAAGCAACAAAGACGCTCCCCAATCACATACGCAGGGCAAGATCAGAGGCTGAAGCCCTCGTGTTTTCCTGGGGGTTTTTTAAATCTTTTTTTAAGGCATTCAACTCGGCTTACATCTAAAAAGGCACTATGTTCTGGTAAGATTTGCTTTTAAAATAAAAGGTGGGAGATAGATAAGGAATTAATAGGCCTCTTGAGTACATAATGACCTGTCATAGCTTTGACACCTGACATTTGGAGAGTGGGGCGTAGATGGAAAATAACACAGTAAGGCGCTCACTGACTCAAAAGGTTCAGAGAACTGGGCATTTTCTCAGAAGCTATCAAACAACTAGAATGTACTCAGTTTGGAGACCTGGCTTTCCACCTATTACAAGGGTGAAAATTATTTTTTTCTACCCAACACTAAATCTTCCTGGTCTAGAGAACTTCCCCCGCTTCCAGTGGTGGGGTAAGGCAGGGCCCATCTCCAGTACGGAAGCCTAACAGGCCAGTTACTCACCTTCCCAGCTTCCCTCGCAGCCAACTCACAGCCAGTCAGAGGGTCCCCTAAGCTTTCAACCTGAGCTGGTGACATAGAGAACTAGGGCCAAGGGAAAGGCATCCCAGTGAGGCCGACAGCAGTCACAGCAACAATGCCTGATATCCGGGGACAGTGAGGGCAGCAGTGGTGATGTCCTCTGGGCAGGGGGGACGCCAGCAGGTCCTCACTAGTCTGCTTCTCAGGCACGACTCTGGCCTCAGTCCTGGCAAACACCTCGCCTCCCTTGTTCCAGCTCATTTTCTAAGCTGGGTCTCCCTGGTGACTCTGTGAGTTCCCCGAAAGCCTTTCAGTATATTACTTTCCTTCTCAAATCAGCCAGAAGTGGTTTCTGTTGTTGATAATTAGGAAGTCTGATGGCTGTACTAGTTATATGACTTGGGCAAGTTACTTCATCTCCCTGCCCCTCAGCTTCCCTGTCGGTAAAATGGGCATCACACCTCCAGGTCTTTTATTTATTCACTCAGTAAACATGGAATCATTGAATATCCACTAGCTGTTAGGCACTGTCTAAGCTCTCCTGTACTCAAGAGACTTAGGGTCTGATGGGAAAGACAGGCATTAAAAAATTATCGTGGAAATAATTTATTTTAATCATATACGATTCTATGAAAAATTTAGGGTAGTATTATTCATAATAGCCAGAAACAAGGCAAATGTCTTTCAACTGATGATAGAGAAAGAGAATGTGGTATATTCGTACAATAAAATATTATTCAACCCTAAAAGGAATGAAGTATTGATATACATTGCAATCTGGATGAGCCTTGAAAGCGTTGCACTAAGTGAAAGGAGGCAGGCCCAAAAGGCCACATATGATGTGATTTCATGTATTTGAAAGGTCCAGAATGGGCAAATGTATAGAGACAGAAAGCAGATTAGTGGTTTCCAAGGGCCAGCAGGAAGGGGGAGTTGGGAGAGGCTGCTGAAGGTTACAGAGTTTCCTTCTGGGGCAATGGAAGTGTTCTGGAATTAGATAATAGCGATGGTTGCACAAATCCGTGAATGAAGTAAGAACCACTGAATTGCACCCTTTAAATGGGTCCACTTATGGTCTGTGGAGCACACAGTGATACCTCGGTACTCGTCGGTAATTGGTTCCGACCAGTGGCGAGCAAGCAATGACTGATGAAGCATTTCTCTTCCGGGGCAGCGTCATGACTCACACAAGTTCCAGCACGTGCATCCAGCAGTGAGCAAGTGCCGAGTGCCGAAACATTTCTTTCTCTTCAAAATGTGATGAGCGCCTGGTTTGACAAGTTCTGAAGCCAACGAGTACCGAGGTACGACTGTATTTTCTAAAGAGGGCTCTCATTCTCATTCTCATTCCATTCCTCACCACTGCCTCCCTCTGCGCCGTGCCTTTTCTCTCCTAATGCTGACAGCTTTCCTCAACGCTGCTAAGAGAGATAGCCCCTGGTATCCCTAGACACCCATGCTTCTGGCTTGGCAGCCGGATCAGAAAGACCTTCCCTCGCTCCAAGTCTCACCGGATGAATTCCAGAGAAGGCCTGATTGACCCACACGCCTATCTGTGGGTTAATCACTGTGCCGGCGGTAGGGACTATGATTGGCTCAGCCTAGTTACTGGGCAACCCCTGTGGGGAAGGAGCCTGGCACTGTGATTAACGGCCCCACCAGCGCCACACAGAAAGAGGGAAATTTCCCCCCAACGGAAAGGAGAGGCCGTTATCAAAGGTGGGCGTGAGATGGTGTGCTTGACACCCGTCCTGCTTCCATCCTGCTTCACCATGGTCACTACAGAAAGCAAGCCGTCCCTAAAGGACATTCGAGATAAGACCTAAAGAGTAAGCAGAAACTAGTGAAATAAAACCCAGTACCTGAGGAAGAATGCTGCAGGTGGAGGGAATAGCTCACAGAGGGTAATGTACGCGCTTCATCAACTCTAAACCACTAAGTAGTTCGGCTGTTATTCTAGGACCCAGGAATCCTGACTCTCAGACTCGGTCTCTTTGCACTGGAGAGCTGTGCCTTGGAACCCACCTGCCTCCGGTTGCCTGTGGAAGCTACACCCTGAAAGCCATCACTGCCCGTGAGCACCTTACCTGATTCTTGAAGACTCTCCAGCTGTTTCGTATCACAAGTAAAATAAATACAGTCTTGTACTGCATAATGATCTTTAGGTCAACAAGGGACCACATATATGGACAGTGGTCCCTGTAAGATTCCAATGGAGCTGAAAAATTCCTATTGCCTAGTGATGCCCTAGCCGGTGGGACCTGGTGACCAAGGAGCAGTAACGCCCAGCCATCCTGACGTGCGGACGTCCTGACGTTCCGACGTCCCAGACGTCATGATGCCCTAGCACCGCGCATCACTCCCATGTTTGTGGTGATGCTGGTGTAAACAAGGCTTCCCGGCTGCCAGCAGTGTAAAAGCACAGCACATACAATTATGTATAGTACATAGTGATAATACACAACTCTTTCTACTTATAAAAAAGTGTGATGCAAAACAGTATGTGTTATGCCATCAGCAGTGTTACCCATCTCGTGTTTACCATGTCTCTTTTTTTATAGTGCCTTCAACTTTTTTAATTGTTTTTTTATTTTTATTTTTTGTATATTTTACTGATTATGTTATTACAGTTGTCTCGTGCTCTTTCTCACCTTTATCCCTTCTGCCCTGCACCCCATCCCATCAGCCCCACGTCAACCTTTTCCCACCACCACTTTCCCCAGCCCCACAAATCCCCACCTCCCACCCTCAATCCTTCCCCCATGTGGCTTTGTCATGTGTCCTTTATGCATATTCCTTGATTCCCTTCCTTTCCCCGTATTGTCCCCCTCCCTCCTCCCCTCTGCTTAATGTCAGTTTGTTTTTTACTTCAATGTTGCTGGTTATATCTTGCTTCCTTGTTTATTTTGTTGATTAGGTTCTACATGCAGGTAAGATCATATGGTATCTGTCTTTTACTGCCTGACTTATTTCACTAGCATAATGCTCTCCAGTTCCATCCATGCTGTCGCGAAGGGTAGTAGCTCCTTCTTTCTTTCTGCTGCGTAGTATTCCATTGTGTAAATGTACCATAGTTTTTTGATCCCTTCATTTACCGTTGGATGCTTAGGTTGCTTCCAATTCTTGACTAGTAAATTGTGCTTCTATGAACACTGCGATGCATAGGTTCTTTTGAATTGATGTTTCAAGATTCTTAGGGTACAACCCCAGCAGTGGAATTGCTGGGTCAAAAAACAGTTCCATTTTTAGTTTTTTGAGGTAATTCTAAACTGTTTTCCACAGTGGCTGCACCAGTCTGCATTCCCACCAACAGTGCTCTAGGGTTCCCTTTTCTCCACATCCTTGTCAGCACTTGTTGTTTGTTGATTTGTTTATGATGGTCATTCTGGCTGGTGGAAGTGATACCTCATTGTTGTTTTAATTTGCATCTCCGTGATGGCTAGTGATGCTGAGCACCCTTTCATGTGTCTCTGGGCCCTGTGTATGTCCTCCTTGGAGAAGTGTCTGTTCAGGTCCTTTGCCCATTTTTTATTTGGGTTGTTTGTCTTCCTTGAGTGGAGTCATGTAAGTTCTTTATATATTTTGGAGATCAAACCCTTGTCCGAGGTATCAATGGCAAATATATTTTCCCATATGGTTGGTTCCCTTTTCATTTTGCTGATGTGCTTTTTAGCTGTGCAGAAGCTTCTTATTTTGATGAAGTCCCATTTGTTTATTCTTTCCTTTATGTCCCTTGCTCTAGGGGACACATCTGTGAAAATATTGCTGCATGGAATATCTGATATTTTGCTGCCTATGTTCTCCTCTAGGACTTTTATCGTGTCGTGACTTATATTTAAGTCTTTTATCCATCTTGAGTTTATCTTTGTGTGTGGTGTAAGTAGGTGGTCAAATTTCGTTGTTTTTTTTTCATGTAGGAGTCCAGATCTCCCAACACCACTTGTTGAAGAGGCTATTTATACTCCATTTTGTGCATCTGCCCCCTTTGTCAAATATTAATTGACCATAGAGACATGGGTTTATTTCTGGGCTTTCTCTGTTCTTCCTCTGATCTATGTGTCTGTTCTTATGACAGTATCAGACTGTTTTTATTACAGTGGCCTTATAATATAGTTTGATGTCAAGTATTGTGATCCCTCCTACTTTGTTCTTCTTTCTCAAAATGGCTGCAGCTATTCAGGGTGGTTTATAATTCCATATAAATTTTTGCAATGTTTGTTCTATACCTGTGAAATATGTCATTGGTATTTTAATAGGGATCCCATTGACTCTATAAATTGCTTTGGGTAGTATGGACATTTTGATGATGTTAATTCTTTCAATCCATGAACATGGTATATGCTTCCATTTCTTTGTGTCTTCCTTAATTTCTTTCTTCAGTGTTGTGTTGTTTTCTGAGTACGGGTCTTTAATTCCTTGGTTATGTTTATTCCAGTCCTGCAAGCTCCATTAACAGTAAGTGCCCTATACAGGTGCACCATTCTTTGTCTTTTATACTGTATTTTTACTGTACCTTTTCTTGTTTAGATATGTTTAGATTTCCAAGTACTTACATTTGTATTACAACTGCCTACAGTATTCAGTGCGGTAACATGCTGCTCAGGTTTGCAACCTAGGAGCAATGGACTATGCCATATAGCCTAGGTGTGTACTAGGCTATACCATCTAAGTTTATATAAGTACACTACGATGTTCATGAAGTCACCTAACAATGAATTTCTCAGAAGGTATCCTCATTATTAAGCAGCACATGTCTGTATTATTTCATGCCTAGTGTTCCAACCCTCTTCCCAAGAAAGAAATTTCCCATAAAAGTTGCTAGCAGAGATTTTAACAGTCCAGTTCAAACATGTTGCTTGCATTTTGGGATGCTCTGCATGGCAGGTTTGCTTTGTTTTAATTTTAAAAAGAGAGAGGAAGAGTTTTCAAGACTGGTCTTATACAGATGCATAGGTTTTGGGGGGCTGGAAGAGAACATAGAAGTCATCTACCTGCACGTCTCAAGGATGGGAAGTCAAGGAGCACTGGAGGACTTGAGTGCCTTGGTCGAAGCCACGCAGATGCTGTTGCTGCCTAAGCTACCCGCTTCTGACTTAGTCAGCACCCATTTGGCTGCAAAGGACAGAAACCAGTGAGAAGTCCACAGGCAGGGCTGGGTCTGGGGGCTCAAGTGATGTCATCAGGACACAGTCTCTACTCCCATATGCCCAGACCTGAAGGTGTCCCTAGGATATGAGATTTTAGTCTCTAGCATTTATTAAGTATCTACCATGTGCTTGCTGCTCCACAAACATCTCATTTAATTCTCACAGCAACTCTACAATAGGTCCCCAAACTGTAAATGCCATAACTCCAGAGACCGCCTCAGTATGTGTTTTGGAGCACTGGGTTTTGGGGGGAGTTTGTTTGTTTTTGTTTTTGCTTTGCTTGCTTGTTTGTTTTGAGAGGATTGTTTCGCTTTCTTTTTGCTTGTGTTTTGGAGTTTTTTTCTTTTTGTTTTGCATATTTTCTTTCACTCTTATACGTCCAGGGCCTAGCACTGGCACATAGCAAGTATTCAGCAAACACTTGTTGAGTGAATGCAACTTAGTATCCTTTTTACTTACGGGAACACTCAAAAGCAAAGACTTGAATGAACTTGCCCATGACTCGTACACTGAGCCCAGCCTGTGCCCAATGGGCAAGAGTCACACCTTATTCATCTTTTCCTCACCAATCACAGGACTTTGTGTGGCATTCAGTAAGTACCAACTAAAAGCTCGGGAGGGAATACATAAATGTTGGTTACTGCATATCCCAAAGGATTGTAACTAGATGACAGTCAGTTGAAAAAGATAGAGTAACAGCCAAATTTTCCTACATATCTGCAGAAATCAACTTTCTCACATACGACCTAGAAATGATGTAATGTGTCATAAGTAATGCTAGGAAGAAAGTATATTTGCCTTAGTTTCTTAGGTAAAAAAAAAAGGCTTTTAAAATAGCTCCCTCCTCTTATTTTGTATGACCCCTGGCATGACTTCTTCCTGGAAGGCTGCATGTAAATCAAACAATTGTAGATGAAATTGGTTTAAATATTACAGAAACCCTTGCTTTTTCAAGAAACACTGCTACATATCCTTTGGAAAAATAAAGACTGCTTCAATAAAATGTATAAAATGATAACTGTATGCTTCAATAAACTGAATCAGTCCCCCATTTGTTTCCCACAGGGGCCCAGCAGGTTCCAAAACTGTGCTCAAATGGTTTAACTGAAGTGGTTTTAAGGAAGGGATCAGTTATAGAGGCGTGGACAGAGCTAAAGGGAGCCTACAAGCGATGAGGGCAGCAGGAAGCTGTTGGTATCTCTGGGTCTAAGGGGCAAGAGGAGGAAAGAGATTTTGCAGAATCCAATGAGAGCTCAGGTCAGAGGGGGATGCTGCCTGGCGGAACTGGAGTCGTGGACAGGCTAAGCCTAGGGTGCTGAAGCACAAAGGGAGAGAGGAAGAATACTCTGACTTCCCTCACTCTCTAATCTGTTGCAGGTAACATTCATTGACCAAACCCAATGGGAAACCAGAGGACAAGAGAGCCCAAGGTGAGGTGGTCTGCACAGCTCAGCCTCCTTGGAGGATGCTGGGAGTAACGTGCTTGCTCTGCCGCTTTTGCATCCACTCAGCCTCCATCTTACTCCTCATTTGAACAAAGAGAGTCTGATCCCCAACCTTACTGAGACACGAAGTCCCATAAACTTTGTCACAGTAAGGAGATGTCAATACAGTCATATTCTCACTCATAATCCAAACTGTAACACACCCTTCACCCAAGGTAGCAAAGAGGCAAGCAGAAAAAGGAAATTATAATCAGTTAGACAAGACACACTATAGTCTACACTGCAGTTGCTGGTCATGAGATGAAAATAAAAAATTCTTCTCCCACCATCATCCCTCCTTCTCCCTACCCTCAGCACCTCAAGTGCCTGGAATTTTGTTTCCTAATAGGATGAGTCAACCCTTCATTTCCATAGGACCAGAGCCCTTAGTGACCCTGTACTTAGTGAATTGTCATACTTTCCCAGTAACTGTTATTGTACAGGAGAGTGACAAAAAGTGACCCAGAGAGTCCTCTGGGCTCTGGACATAGTTTTTCTTGCCTTTATTGGACAGCAGTAATGTAATTTCCCCTAATAATAATAATGAGGATCAACTGCTCTACTCAGTACAGGAACCTGCTGTCTGCTTGTTCATTCAGTGGCATGAAGAGCCTCAAATAATAATGGACAATTTCAGCTTCAACTTTAGTGGAACCATGTTTGTGTTTCCTGGTAAACCTCCAAACCTACCAACCCAAGATTGCACGGATGGTAAGCTGAAAGGCTCTCAGTGAAGTGTGAAGTGTAATAGTCTAAAGTGGGATGGGGCTTCTCCCACCCCCTCCCTTGGTTCCAAGGCCAGGCATGCTGGATATGGGGAAAACACTGTACGAGTATTTACTGAATTCCGGAGGGCAGGAGCTCCAAACTTTTAGGACATTATTACCCAGCAGTTTTTAGATGGTCATTCGAGATCCTGTCAAGCCTCTGAGTGATGGGATACACAATGAAATCAGCTAACTGGGCCAGCATGTATCCAGCACTGAACTTCTTTTTGCCATAAAGCGCGTTCCTTGGTTCCTTAGAGGTGACATTGTGCTCGATGCCAAGACAATCAAGGTCCCTTCAGACTACACAATGGTAGCTATGTTAATAGCCAGCCAGCTACATCTCCAGTCCTGAGTCACTCGTATGGAAGGAGGATTTTCTTCCTAGGGTCTAACAGTTCACTCTCTCTGTCCTTAATCTCCCTGTTGCCCTCATGTAACCTTTAGGAGGCAGAATAGTGTCATAAGAGGAGACCAAGCTTTGGAGTCAAAAGTTCTGGATTCAAACTCCAGCTCTGCCAATTGTGGGCTGTGCGATTCTAACTAGGTAGTTTCCTTGTGAACAGAATGGAGGCATTGCACCTATCATGCAGGGTTTTGGCGTAAATTAAATAAACCAATATAGATAAAAGTCAGGCACACAATAGGCACTCAATAAATATGACTGCCTTCCTCCCGCCTTCCTCTGGCCTTCAAGTGAAAGTCCACACCGGAAGCATCAATTTTAGGAAGAGTTTATAACAAAGGGGTTGCCGTAGGGAAATGTATAAAATGTCACCAGTTGAGCTCTCTCTGGGCTCAGCCTTGCTGCCCTAATGTTGCTACTTCCATGGTTTCATTAGCAAAACCTCCAGCTCTAAGTCCCTCAATTCCTCATCCTTTGCTTTCACACATGGATAGACGAACATTCTTCTTTGCCTCGATATTTCTAAATCTGCCAATTTTGTACAGGCTAAAATCCCTTATCCGGGCTTGAGTCCAGTCTTCTCAACAGATGATTTCTTTGGTGAGTCCTAATACTTATAAATCATCCCCCCTGGTCTAATTCAACCCTTGGCCCAAGTACACACGTAAGCACGTGAGACTCAGGGGCTTAGAGGAGCAATGCGTGGAGGAGACATTAGGTGTTTGCGTGTGACCCAGTCTCTGAATACCTTTCCCACATGGAAGTTCCGCACTGTCGAGATTACTGTTTATATGCGACAGAAATCAACCCTGGTTCTCCTCAGCACAGTATTTCGTTGGAAGATGATCAGGGTCCGTGGCATCGTCACCAGGCTAAAGAAACAGGTGTGGAAAACTGAGGCGGGAACTAAGAGACCCTGAGAAGACCAGACAGCAAGGCCCGAGGCAAATCGGCTTCAGCAGGGACCCTCTGGGGTCAATACCCCTCCCACCATGCCGGCCAGGAACAGCCTCCGACAGGGATCCACAGCCTCCCTCTGTCACTGCCCCCGGAGAGTGTGTGAAGCCTAAGTCACATGCCTGCCCCTGGCTGGACCGCAGCAGGGAGCGAGAAGACCAGCTCCCTGTATTTAGAAGTTGGTCCAATCTTCCACCAAGACTCAGTGAGGCATCTCCCTGAGTCAGG
The DNA here is from genome assembly GCA_004026545.1 of Mormoops blainvillei. Lineage (NCBI taxonomy): Eukaryota > Metazoa > Chordata > Mammalia > Chiroptera > Mormoopidae > Mormoops > Mormoops blainvillei. The sequence goes on along the minus strand of PVJD01000459.1, from coordinate 411,016 downwards.
GGGCTAGCACACACCCATTCATTTGCTAGTTTCAGACAATTTCATCCTGTGCTTATTTGTTTAAAAGAAAGCTTTTTATAACTGATTTATAGTGAGAAACAGCACTGTATATTTATAACATTTTTTAAAGCATGTGAAGATGGAACGTTTCATGTCATGGTACTGGACTCTGTGCGGTAACCACTGGCAGAGAAAACGCATCTTCTTCAAAATGGGTCGGGGAGGTGAGGGCAAGAAGAGAAGACTCCCTTGAGCACTGCTCCCAAGGGAGCTCCTGCCTCCTCTCTGGGCAGGCCTGGGCAATGGGAAGAAGTCCTTCCGGCAAGCACGCCACCCCCGCAGGGCAGAGGACGCACTGACTTTGTTCTGGTCTTGGCCCTAAAGCCAGTGGAAGTGAGGTTTCACCCAGAACAAGGAGACTCCAGTCCTCAGCCTTCATCCTCCCATTCATTTCTTCCCCCACCTCAGCTAGAACCTGGAAAGCTCTCCTTGGCGATTCCCTTTCTTCATCCCTTGCATTTGATTAAGCACCAGGTCCTGCAGTGTTTGCCTCCTACACATGCCTCAAGTCCATCCCCTCCTCCCGGCCCCAGCTACCACTGCCCTGGCGCCAGTACGCATCGGCTGCTGCCTGAAAATTGTGGCATGCTCCTCGCCTGTCTCCTGTTGGGTGTTTCTTCCATCTATCCCCCTTCCCCACCCCAAGATACCTACCTACAGCACAATATACCTCTGTCATTTCCCTGCTTACAGCCATTCCGTGGCGACCATCACTTAAGAAAAGCTTTATCACAAGGCTCACAGGGCGCTCTGCAATCTGCCCCCCGCCCTCTCTCCATCCCCACTGCTCTGTACTTCCTGCCTGGAATTCTGTCCTTCCCCACGCCCCATGCGCGCCCCTTCCTCCTGTCGTTGTTCTGCTGTCTCCTCCACCTGGATGCCGGCCCCACTCCATCTTTATCTCCATTGGTCTCATCGGCTCCTCCTCGCCCTTTAAGACCCAGCGGAAGGCCAACTCCAGGAAGCCTTGCCCGACTATTCCGGTCAGACTGGGTCAGGTACCTTATTTTCATGGGTGTCCCAACAACCCCTGTGCAAATCTCTATCACTGCACATGTCACAGTGTTGGTCCATATTTAAGTCCCTCTCTCTCCCTATGGCCTACACACCCTGAGAGTAAATGTTTGTGCTCGTGTTCCCTGGGCTACTTTAGAAGAGTACCAGAAAGAGCAAAGTGTGATGTATCCCTGTTGAGACAATGAACACTGTATTTTGCCAGGTATAATGTGCACTTTTTGCCCAAATTTTTGAGGGAAAAATAAGGATGCATATTGTACATGGGTAGTACTAACTCTGTACCCATATAAATGTTTTTAATTCTTTTATTTATGCTTATGTGTTAAAAGTAGAACTCTAGAAAGCAATAATGATATCTGTATGTTAAAAAATAAGTCCTAGAATTCCTTTATAATACAAAAAAGGATCTAAATATAAATAAATAAATAAATAAAACTGAATTTAAAAATTAAAACAAAAATACTTTCCTGAAAGTTTGGGCCAAAAATGTGGCTGTGCATTATACATGGCAAAATATAGTAAATGAAATTCTATAATAAATTCTATAGCCTGTAAAATGATTTTTTTTTAAACAGAACAAAAGATAACCACTCCTCTTTTTTTGCTGACAGAGGAGGAAAAATCTGATTTATGTTCCATCTTTTCTGTATGTACATAATTTGAAGACCTTTATTTTAGCAAAGGCTTTTATGGAATACCATTTTTAGCAAAGCAGATGTTTAAAAAACTAAAGTATTTCTTAAATTACTATCGACAGTAAACCCTGGTTGAAAATACTATTTTCCTCAAGGGACTGAATTTCTCAGGCAGTAGTCAGAATGGTAAAGAAGATGAAGATGAACGTTCTGTACTTCTTTTTAAATTACTTTCTTCTGAAATGAATGTACTGTTGTTTAAAAGAAATCATGGGTTATTTCTATTTTTATTGAATCAGCTAAGACAAACAGCAAAATGGTTTTCAGTTTATGGTCCATAATCTCTAGGCTACAACTTAGAAATGCAATATTGTATATGCTGCCAGACATCAGGCACACGGCAGTGAGCAGAATACATCTATGGATGTTTGCTTCTGAGGGGGAAATGATGGGTTTAAGACAAGCAGAGATATGTAAACTACCCAAGAAAAAGAACAGGAGAGAATTGTACTTTTCAATTTCCCAATGAAAATGTATCATTATTGTTCATTATTGTCCTTCAAACAATGATGTCATAGAAGCATACAACCATCTCTATAATGAGTGGGTGTATAAATGTAAAAACTTAACAGGTTCAGTGGCTTCTCCAGAATTTGACAAATGAGTAACTGACACATATGAAGAAACACATTTAACATGACTCACAAATCACTTCTCCAATCACTGGGATTAACAAGCCAAAACATGCAGTAACTACAATCTGTCCAAATATAACAAGCTGCAGGTCTGCGTTTGATCTGATGGTCAGGTAAGAACTTACAGAGCACCTGATTGCTCAGTTCTGCTATTTCTCTAGGATATTGGCTGACACTAATAGTAGCCTCTCTAGGGGTCCAAATACCTGTTATTGTGTTTCTTGTACTCTTTGAACCAAACTCATTGATGAGAAGACCTAACAAAGTATGATCACTGGAATATGTAAATCACAGGATTTGAATTTCACTTCGAAATGTACATTTCGCAGGGACATTGGTCAGGACAGCAAGATCCGTGGAAAATCCTAACCCCTTGGGTTTGATCTCAGGGCGCCCAGTTCCCAGGACTGCTCCTCACTAGCTCTGTCTCCAAGTCTCTCTCCTTTGGGCCTTCAGCTCCTGGTGGGTAAAAGGAGGGAAATGAACGAGGCAACCTCTAAAAGTTTGTTTTGAATTGTAAGCAGACCTTTGAGTAAGTGGTTAAACATAACTGAGCCTCAGTCTCCTCATCTGTAAAATGCAGCTAAAAATACCTACTTTGCAAAGTTATGTGAGCATTAGTGTTAGTAAGTGAGTAAACCACCGGAGACAATGTCTGGGTGAATTTTAGTCTGAGCTATTTTTGCATATGAGAAATCTCAGCACTAAAATTTGTTATTCAGCCATTCGAGGTACCATTTGAAGGACTAGATGGACTTGTTTTAACCAATTTCAGGCCGTAGTACACTATTTAAAGCTTCACTTCCATAATAAATTTAACATATAAATTTACCACAACAACTTTAACATCCTCATTTTAAAATGTGTGTGTTTTTTTAAAGATATTGGAATTCGGGGTTACCGATGTAAATTTTGTGGCTTCATTCATTTTCCTATACTATACAAAAGTTAGCCATCTTGTCTCCAAATCGTTTTTACCACTCATTAAAAGGAAAAGAGAACTTTCATTAAAATTGAATAGTTGGGCTGCGAAAGAAGGAGGATTATAGCACAATGTCCTTGACCTTCTCTCAAAAACAGAACCAGGACCACATTTGAGGAATAGCAAATGATTCTCATTAATGTAATGAGCATATTTTCGGTGACATGTGTTTGACTGATTCATGGCAACCAGAGACCCAAAAATAACACACAGCTGGTAGTTCCTGCTCAAACACACCTAACAGACGTATTTCACACTGTTTCAAGGATGCTCCACCCTAGACAGACTGGGTGTAAGGTCATATGCAAATTGTTGTGGCCTTAAACATGCATTCCTTGTGACAATACTGACGAGCTGAATTTAAGATACCGAGTTCCTCCAGCTCTTCCTTCATAAAAGTTGCTCTAACTTGGACACGGTGAGCCAACAAATTTGGCTGATTCCAGCTCCTGCCCCACCCAACAGCTAAAGTTATTTTTAACTTTCAACTACTGTTGATAAGTACTTTTAACACATATATGCATACACACACACACACACAATACCCTTCCAGAAAGAGAAACTCTGAAAAAACAAAACATCATTACATTTCAATGAGAAGTAGTCAGTCCCTCCGCCGAAGCTATAAATGAATGTCATTTTGGCTTAGAAACAACAAAGCACTTCATGTGTATCAAGTTTTTCAGTCCTTTCTACAATTTCTCTAAACAACTTGATGAGGCGGTGGGTTAACTAAAATTGTACCAAGTCTACCTTTGTAACGTCTAGTCTTCTGAGCTGAGTAAGACCCATTTCCATAGTTCGGGTGTAATATATAGTAACTAATAATATGAAAACTATCATTTTATTGTACAATTTGCTCCAATCGGCACATTTTCCCATATCTGGAAATCAGCTGCGTGAGCTATGCTCCATGACCTCAAAAGTTAAAATTTGGTGGGGAAGACAGACAGGGCCTTACGGAAGTCAAAGATGGAGGTGCCAACTTTGCATCAAAATAAAAATGACCAACTTTGGTGTCAGCACCATTACAGGTATTTTATACGTATTATCTCCATAAGTCTCCACAGCACCCCTTAAAGTATGTGCTGTCACTATGCCCACTTTCCAAATGAGGGAAATGTGGCTCAGAGAGGTTAACTCACTTGCCCAAGGTCACGTGGCTATTTAAGTGGGGAGCTATGGTTTGAACCCAGTCATCTGGCTCCAGCTGGAGTTGGCAACAGACCTGGGCACCAGCTTGGGTCCCACCACATACTAGGGGTGCGTTCTTAAACAGGCTATTAAACTTTCCTGAACCTTGGTTTTCTCATCTGTAAAATGGGGATGACCATACCCAGTTCACAGGCTTTCCTGAAGAGTATTAAACAAAATTATCTTTGCAAAGTCCTTGGTACAGTTTCTTCAGCAGGGCTAGCATCTGCCATCAGGGAATACAAACACATTAAAGCATTATTTTCTAAGATGCTACCTTTTGACCGCCTTCCCCAGTTGCCTCACCAACTGGCAAGGCGCCACTGTCGGAGCACTCAGCTATGCAGGGTAGAATTGGGGGCTGCCAACCCTTCCTTTTCCCCACCTTGCTGTGTCCTTAAAAGTGATAAGATATCAATAGGTGAAGACGTGGGAATAATGGCATCCCGGGGTGGTTCAGTAACATTTATTCAGTTATTTATTGATTGTCAGTCATGTACCAAGTACCACGCTAGGCACCGTGGTGGCCAAATCTCTAAGACAGAACCCTACCAACAAGGAGCTCACAGCTCCATAGGAGAAGCACCCATAAAAAACTTTATAAATCAAATACCCAGCACACAATCTAAGTAACCTGTTGCACGAAGCTCTTCAGGACAGGTAGCAGCTAGTGCCCATGCTATCGAACTCACAGCCTTGGTACCCACATTGTGTGCACTGTTCAAGCCACCAGGCCAGGCTGGTCCTCCCCAGTCTGTGCCTTCTGAAAATCTCAGAGTGTCCTTCTACCTCTGCATCTTAAGTCCAAAACTATGTCACACACTTGCTTTTGTGATTCTCAAACGCTCAGCCATGATAGGGCTTCCAATCGCAGAGCCTTTGCAAAGTCAAGCCAACATCTGATGTGAAGGTAACTGTTATAGACATGGTCTGGCTCAGTCTTTATCTTGAGGAGCTCAGCATTACAAGTCTTCCTAGTTGAAACCATGTGTTTGAAGAAGTGTCAGGTTAGATTTTTAATGGTGTGAGCAATCTAAAGCTGTCACTCATACTTCAGAAGAAGCCTGAGTAAAGATATGATAGCCACAACTATTTTTTTTTTCTTTGAGAAGGAAGATACAGCTGAAGGACTAGAGACAAACACTGAGGATTCCTGAGATCAGTTCTTAGCCAAAAAGGATTTCCTACTTGTGCTTGAATTTTAGAAATTAATAAAAAGTTTTCACAAACTTTCAGCCGCTCAGCCTTCATGGTAGTCAGTTATTGTCACAACGATGCTGTGTAATGAGGACCACGATAATCTCAGTGGCATTCAACAATAAACAATTTATTTCTTGCTAACATTATCTGTGGGGCAACCGGGGTATCTCTCCATGTGTCCTATCCTACAACCAAGGCCCAATGAGCAGTGGCCACCCAATGTATTCCCTTACCATGGCTTTTGGGAAAACACAACAGAACAAGCAGGACCAGACAAGAACAGGTATCATATTCTCTGCTCACATCATGTCCAGAAGCATCTCATTGGCCAAAGCAAATCACATGGCCAATCCCAACGGCAACAACATGGAAATACACATCACTAAGAGGCCATGGGCCATGTGGATGCATAGCACTACCAAAGGAGAGGAAAGAACTGGTACCAATAATCCCATTACCACACTTTCTAAACAATCTTGAAAAGTAGGCAATAAGCTCTATTCTTTCTTGACAGCCGAGAAAGTCGAGCCTCCAGAATTCAAGTCATTCATTCAGGTTGGATAGGCAGGATGTTGGTCTAGCCGAATTAGAATATGAATAGCCTGCCTTCTTTGGTTTCTGCCAGAGATGCCCCTTACTGGCTCATAGCTAGCAAGCATCTTTAATGATCAAATCCCTTAATGATGCTACCTTGCAGATATCAATTCTCTCCAACAAAGGTCAGACCCAACATTGTCTCATCTGTTAGCGTGATCATTTGTTTAGGACCTTCTACAATGTTTTTAAAAGCTATTTTTACTATCACTACACTAATAAATTATTCATGGTGGGAAACCTGAATGAGAAAACTCTGGCAACCTGAAAATAGACTATATTGAAAGCATCTGCCCCCTCCAAGGCACACACAATCTCTCGGCCCACTCTGAGCCTTAAAGTTGCACAGAATGGTGGAAGGGCAGATAGGGATGGCTGCACAGGAAGGGATCTGGATAAATCAAGTTGGAAGCTAATTCTTGAACAGGGAATTTTCACTCTGCTGTGACTGCTCTGTGCCATCTAATCGCCAAATGGCTCAGACTGTGAAGCACCGTAACTGTAAGTCATGAAGGTCAAGAAGCTGCCCTGAAGCCAGCAACCTCCCACATCCATTCACCTGTTCATACAACAAATAGTTTTTCATGGTCTATCTACTCTGGGGCCGGAAAAGGTGCTGGGATGCACCTTGAACAAGACAGACTAGTTCTCATGGAGTTTACATTGTGCAGAGAGGGACAGGTTGTTACCCACCCCACCCCCAAAAAAGTGAAAGCAAACAGGGTACTTTCAGATCCTTAGAGTTTCAAGTTTCCAGGGTGGTGAAGAAACTAGCCTTGTGACCCTGGGTAAGTCACTGGCTTAACCCTTCTCTGGGGCCGCAGGTGCCCTCATCTGGCATTCACAGTGCAGCTTCTTCAGTCCAGACCAGTCGGGCGGAGGGGCACTCTGGACCCTCTCCTTTAACCCTCACCAGAACTAAAACTCTTGCCCTATTATTTCCCAGAGAGGGCTTAAAAGCCCAAAGGATGCCGAACAGCGGGAAGGGGAGGGGGGTACAGCGGTTCTTAAAAACAAATGCCTAGCCCCAGCGCCCTGGAGGAGGTTCGGACAGTGAGCGGATCCAGGACATCCCTAATTTACTCCCTGGCGGCGCTTCGCCCGGCCAGGCGCCGCGGATGTGCCAGCGCTTCTGCTCAGGGCGCCCTGGGTGCGCTGGGGGCCTGTTCCCGTCCTCCACTTCCACCCGGAGGGACCAGACGCCGCTCCTCGTTCCTTTGCAACCCGGGGAAACTGGCTGATAGCGGACGCAGGACCTGTTTACAGTTCGGGGGCAGAGTGGGGCGCCGGGCTGTCCCTTCTCTGTCCAAGAATGGGGTCTAGGCAGTGAGAAGGGGTCAGGAGGCTGCGCCCCGCCCACCCCGCTCCAGGCGGCGCTGCGCCCAGCGGGGCTCCTAAGGGCTGCGCTGACTGCGGGGCTGGATCATGACAGCTCAGGGGTGGAAGGGGAGCTGTCCCCCTCCTACCCCCGCCCCACAGCGACCCAGACGCCTCTCTGGCCTCTTTCAGTTGCACCTCGCCAGCCGGGGAGTTGTGGGAGGATGGGACACGGCTTCCCGAGCGCCGGGCCTCGCTCTCGGGGCCGTGGCAGCTGAGCCATGGGGGCGGGGAGGGAGCGCAGAGGGGACAAAAGCGTAGTGGCAACGGGAGCCCGGGCCTTGCAGCGCCGCTTCAAGTTTCCACCCGCGCGCGATTGTGCAACAGCCCGAGAAGCCCTAGCCGCCGGTACCTCGGAAAACAAGCCGAGCCCATAAACAAAGCCACGTGGCCTCCGGGCCGAGGGGGTGGGGTGGGGGCCGGGCTAAGAGCAGGCGGCTCTTCCGGCAACAACGGGCGGCTGCCAGGGGCCCGGGATAAATACTGCAGCCGGGAAAGCGGCGCAGCAGCGCTCCGCGAGCCCCGCGCGCCCTGCGACCCTCCCCAGCGCAACGCCCTCTGCCAGCGCAGGCACTCCGCTCCGCACCCCGAAACCTTCAGCCCTACGCGACGGTTCCCTGCAGCCAGCCCTTTCGCCGGCCCCCGCACACCGAGCGTCAGCCCAGGGCGGCGCGTCTGCGAGGCCGCCGGGCCGGTCACGTCCACCAGTCTGTCGCGTATATCGGTGGCGTCCGCTCGCGGTGCCATGCCGTTCCTTGGGCAGGACTGGAGGTCCCCTGGACAGAGCTGGGTGAAGACGGCCGACGGCTGGAAGCGCTTCCTGGATGAGAAGAGCGGCAGCTTGGTGAGCGACCTCAGCAGGTGAGCGGATCCGCCACCAACTTCCAGCCCCCGCGAAATAGACCCAGGCTCGTTTCGGGGGCGCGGGGCAGGTGAATGGGGCGGGGGGAGTCGGGCAAGGTTGCAACAGGGTGAGGAGGGAAACCCTGACTTGGGGGATGGGGTGAAGTGAGTTGTCAGGTTTGTGCGGAGGTCACCAGAGCACGGGATTCAGGGAACTTGATTTCTCTTGTTCAAGGTCAGCGTCTCCAAGTGGGCACGACTCCTTACAGAACCTTGGGTGCCTCTGAGAATCTGACGACAAACGCGGATATTTTCCACAAACACTCAAACTTAAGCACACAACCGGAGGGGCCCTCTGCCTTAAGGACACCGGAGTCACGCAGTTTGCAAGTGTGGGGGCGCGGACGAGTGGGCCGCGCGCCTTTCACCGCTAGGGTGGCGGGGCTCCAGGCTCCCAAGCGCTGTGGGGACAGTCGGGTGACGGCATTGGATGCGGTTTCCGCCAGAGCGCCGCCAGGCTCTTCCCACGCACAGGAGACCACAGAGTGGGCAGGGATGATGAGTAACCAGGAAGGGGCGGCCAGATGGCCCTGGGGCACCCGCGCTTGCAGGGCTGACTTTGGAAGAGGTAGTCTGGAGTGGGATTTGCAGAGCTGAGGAGGAGGGAAGGGAGAAGGAAGATGAAACCCATAAGTCTGCTTTTGGGAAGACCATGCATTTGCACCTGTTTCCTCGGTGACGCTTTGGGTTAATTGTCTTTGTATAGTGAGTGCACCCCTATTTCAATTGGTGCTTATCAAAGGCAGAAAGCCCACCTGGCTCAGCCGAGCCCCTGTATTCAAGGCCCCACCTGAGCCCTGTCTGGTGGGAAATCAGAGGCCCGCTGGGTATGCTTGGTTCATTACACAGAAGCACTAAGTTAGGTGGTCTGGAATCTGTCAGTTTTCAACAGTTGACTTCCAGCTCCCTGGCATTTGGCCCAGGTGCGGAGAGCAGTACACGTGAGTCCAGAGGGGGTCTGAACAGCCTGGTTGCCCCTGGGTGCCTTTTCCCACCCACTTTTGTTAAAACCCCAGCCCCTCACCCCCTTAAATTGACTTCAGTGGAGAGTTACGATCAATAACGGCCAGGTTCCCACTTACAGAGACACCCGTGGGCCCTCTTGGCTGACCTCTTGACACTTAAGAAAGCTATCAAAAAAGTATGGCTACTTTGGCAGCTTGACCTCCAGAGCCCCCCATCTGTTTGTGATTTGTAAAGCATCAAACTCTTTCTCTCTAAATGGGGGGGAAAACCCCCCCAAAACAAAAAATGTCTTGGATCTTGAAGGTCTGTCCAGAAGAGACAAGAACATACTGACCTCTATGCTAAAGATACTTTTAGGCAGATCCTGGGCAGTTTGGGGAGCACTGCAAAGAAATTTTATTTGTGGAAAATCAGAAAATGTACTCATAAAATTAAAAAGATCACCTGCTGTCAAAAGACTGTCTTTTGGGAACTCAAGTTACCAATTACATTTACATTGTTCTGTCCTAGTAGAGTAGAAGCTTCCTTCCTTCTTCCTCATTTCTAAGGAACGATGATCTAAGATTTTGTTACTTTATTTCTGTGTAGCAGTTCACATTCTTCCTAGAGAGGTGCTGCCGTGATCTGCTGAGCTGTGTCACAGTGACTCACCCAAATATAATTGTAGGACGCTCCTCAGTGGGAGACAGACCATTGGGTTCAGCAGGAGAGGATTCAAACTCCAGAGCCTCTGGTTCGTGGAAGTATCTCCACTGTACCAGCTGCAGGTATAGCAGTGCCTCATGGTATGGGAGACCTGGAGATGGTTTTAACTTAGCACAAAAATTTAACCTAAACTATCTGTAGCTTCCTGCCCCCTTGGTCCCCTTCACGAGCCTGCGTTGCTTCCTCCCATTTCACAGCTTCTGAGCTACAGATGTTGAATTCACCCTCCTTATCACAAGTGGTGATCAATATAGCGACCGCCTCTGGTTCCTTGATGAGTCAGAGTTTAGGAATCATTTGGTAGCTCCTAGCAAAGCAGCTGTTTGTTTGTGGAGTCCTGTATTTTTTTCTCCCAGCAATTGTAAACAATCCCTTCCTTACTTAGCATGAGAAGTCTGCCAACTTCTCAAAAGCAGTTGGCCTTCTGAGACCTGGGTTTGTGGTCTCAAATATCCCCACTGTTTTCAGTTTTGGTGATGTTTCTCTGTGATGTCAGGTTTGGGCTCAGTGCCTGCCAGCACAGGTGAAGTTGAATGCCTCTCCTGTTAAGAGGAAACAAAAGGGAGGCCCTTTCAAAAAGGAGGAGGAGGGATGTAAAACAGAGGACTACAGAGCCGTGGTACACTTCTCTGATTCCACACACTATTCTGCAAGCTGCCCCAACAGGAGTCAGGGATGAAGGGTGCATTTGGGGTGTTTCAGCCTGGGGCCAGTGTTTAGTGTTGACCAGAGCTTGTCTGTACGGCACACCTTCTTCCGGCTCTGCTGGCCATTCTCTCGGTGATCCAAGGCCCTGGCCTCCTCCAGCAGCCGAATGTCACAAAGCCCACTGCAGCTAAGTGCTGGGAAATGAGATTGTGGAGGATCTCAGATAAGCTTAAAGCGGGACCCTTCTCAAAATGTTGAAACTACCTAAGACGGAGAAGGAATGACAAGTGTTAAATTCCGTGGGACAGATTTAAAATTGAAGGAAAGAGCTCAGAATGAGGTGGGGTGATCCAAGAATGCTTCAAGGAAGTGGTGGTTGAGGCACCTGAGACAGGCCTTCTCACCAACAACCCCCACTCCCTGCCGTCACCCCACCCCCAGCTGAGTCATCTCAGCCATCTGAGCCCCAGGTACTCTTGTGCGAGGCTCAGTCATGCAGCCGAAAAGCCCGATGTTGCTCTCCAATATGGCTAAGGCCGAACCAGAAAGCAGGAATTTTACCTTGGTGCCCTGGATGAATAGGGCATAAGAAAATAAAAATAATAGTTAAGATTTTTATGAGCGCTTACTGTGAGCAAGGCACTGTTCTAAGAGCTTTATACACTAAGCCTTTTTTTTTTTTATCATGTAGTTGGGGTACTAGCCATGTAAGTTTAACAATTTGGATATGCAATGGGACAAATTAGCATAGAAATCTCATTGGCCTTAATCTACAACAGAGCCCTTTGGGGCAGCCTCGGTTTTCTTAAATGGCCTCTCATTGCAAATGAAATGAGAAGTAGGGTTGGTTTTTTTCCTTCCCTCCCTTTATCTCTGCTACCAAAATGGTCTTACTGTCAAATCTTTCTACCTTTTCTAAAGTTGTCTTCAAGTGTCTGGGAACGGGTGATGGTAGTGCAGGGCCGGGAGAGAACATTTTTCTTAACCGAGGCCTGTGCTCGTTCACATCGATATGAATAAGAAGTGACTACAAATAGCAACTTACTGGCTATGATTAAATTTCTAGAAGAAAGCGATTTCTTTAAATGGCTTTGCTTTTTAACAATACATCCATCCATCCATACATACAATGTCACATGTTCCTAGATGGTGGTGGCTTTTCTTGTTTAAAAAAAAACAAAAACAATTTGTTCTGATTTTCCATTGGCTTTGCATTTTCCTGAAATGGACACAATTGAACTCTCAGAATAGCTTCTCACCAAATATATTATTGCATAAAAGAGAACATACAAGCAGGTAACATACATAAACCCCATAAGCCTCCCTTCCAGGCCCTGCCTCTGGGGCCCAACACCTAATAGCCAAGTGGAAAGCGCAGGGTTTCGCTTTAGTTAAAGCTTTCCTCCATTCTGCAGTGAGGGGGCATCATCAGGTACGTCGAATTCTCCTGAAACTAGCTTTGGGGATGAGTCGCTCGGGCTTACGCAGGTTATTGTGGTTTCTGTGGGGAAAGCAAGGGCTCACATGTGTTCTGAGGAATGTTTTCAATTAGAAAAGAATAAGGTGAAGTATAAATATTTACAATTTCTAAGAAAGGGTTATGATCTATGGCCCAGGCTCTGAAACTTTTCTGCTACGCCTCACATGTGTGACTGAGAATAAGACAGCTTCATTTCATGGTTCTTTGTATGTGGAATTAAGGCCGAAGGGTTTTGTTCGTGGTGCGTGTGTGTGTTTTCTTTAAAAATAAGCCTTCCTGTGGTATTTTTGCACACAAAATGTCCTAACTGCTTTCTAAAGCTGTTCTCAGCCTTAGTACTTCATGGATCAGTCAAGTGACCTTCTGTTTTTTTTCCCTTTCTCCTCAATGTTGATTGAAATTTCTTAAGTCTGCTTTAAGGACTCAGGAGTTCTGTCCTGCCCCGCCCCCTCCTCTTCCTCTGCTGACCTTGGGGCAGATAGCTGACTGGTTAGTGGTTTTGGCCCCCTATCATTGTGCGAGTGGACAAGCACACACTCGTGTGTGACACAAAGCCTGACCCAAAACATTCACCCTTGGCTTACCGAACACAGTAAGACAGGACATTTCTGCAGTAACCTCTCTGAAATCTAAAAATATCCCATCTCCCTGAAAGAAAAGGAGAAGGCTAAAGATATTAGGAAGCTTAGTAAATGGTATTAAGCAGGGCCTTCCGAGGGAAGGTTGACAAATGATTGGTTATCCATCAAGCTTATCCTGATGGGTCTAGAAACACTGAGTACATTGTTGGTGATGTCACATGCAAGCATTTTAGCCAGTTACTTATTGTACTTATTGAAGTGCTGCTGGAGACACTTGTAGCAACAGGGTACTGGAACTTGCTTCAAACCATCTTTGTCATTTACACAGTTGTCCACAGATTGGAGAAATATCGGTGAGCCTGATTTTACCCCCTAGGTGTATGTCCAGAAAACGTATAAATCAAATCATATTTTAAACGCAGTAGAGGAACTCAGAAAATCGAAAGACTCTAATATATTGGTGTATAGTTTTTTAAAGCTAATTTATGTGTTGTTAGTTGTCATTCTAAAACCTGCTTTGCATATACATGCATACCCCATGGGAGCTGCGAGAGTTGGGAACCCCCTTTCTCTTTCTACCTCAATATTTCTTCTGTATCCCTTCTGTGGAAACTCTGCAGATGGACTTTGAACCGACATTGTATAGTAGGCTAGAACTAGACAGTTCCCCTCAGAAGATGGCTCAGCTCACGAGGGAAAAGTCCACGGGACCCGGGTTGAGCCTGTACACCCTTCAGTGACAGTAACTGGGCAGTTCTGTCTTTTCAGCCCTTATAAACTTATGAATTGTGAGCTCAGCTTGTTTCCTTTGGGACCCAAGGTCTTCACCTCGCAGCGTGGTGCCTAGTGTTAGTCCATGACATGAAAACTAAACAACTAGTTCAGTTCATAAAACATCGAGAAGTGGAGTTTGCAAGAAGTCGGATTTTTGTAAATGTGATCACATTTTAAAGGCTTGATAGAAGCATGCTAGTTAAAAGCAGCTTGGATATACTTTAAATAGGACAATTGTATGGTAGGTGAATTACATCTTTTTAAAAAGCAGCTTGGGGTGGGTGCTTTTGCAAAATGAGGGCATTGTGTGTTTCAGGGATACCGGCAATGGGCCCTCTCCCACACCCTCCATTCATCCCTTTTGCTTAAAGTAATATTGTAGCACCCTGCATGGTCCTTAGTGAAAGAGTCCAGGGCTGTGTGTCAAATACAAGGGCAGGCACTGTTGAGAATTCAAAAGCAGCAGAAGTCCCCATCCCTGCCTTCCACAGAGATGTGACAATATCTGATCTTAAAAGAGGGACATCTGTGCCTGGATAAACTTCTTTTGAGGGATTTTTATTGTGGGGTTTGAGAAGCATGTGTGTTCATGTTTCATAACCCAGTAAGTTATTTAGGGAAACAGCTCATGGTAAAGTATAGCTGTGACAGCACATCCCCTCTCGTCTTGTTTTTCCTAGTTACTGCAACAAGGAAGTATACAATAAGGAGAATCTTTTCAACAGCCTGAACTATGATGTTGCAGCCAAGAAGAGAAAGAAGGACATGCTGAACAGCAAAACCAAAACTCAATGTAAGCCCTTTGTTTTGAACTTAAGAAGAAAGCCGTTTGAAGATTGTTATGATTGGTTCTGTGGAGGTGCGGGCAATAATCACACCTCGCCTGTTCCATAGCTGCTTCGGTGTTTACTGTGTCATTGACAGAGGATACTGGGATCTTTGCACTCAGAAGCCTGGCTGTGCATTTTATGAACATAAAATTAATGTGTGCTTTATAGTCTTGTTTATAAGTCAGTTGCTAGTCAGGGTGTTTTTTTCCTGCTTGTCACTTACATTTGGCACAGTTAATTTAGTTATTTATACAGTGATATGGTCAGCTGAATCAATTCCAACGTGTATTTTTATTTTGCATTATTTTTGAGGTTTTGAAAGTAGGCTTCTTCTTTCCTTGTATAAATACTGGTAACATTTCTAGATGCTCTATGTGAGTATTAACAGAGAATATAAAGTTCTATTAATAAGCAGGAATTATAGATCTTTAACCCATCTGTACTTCATGGTTCCCTCATGTTATCTGTTTTATTTCTACTTTTTATGGCCTTGTATAAGCTGTAGCCTTGGCATATAAAACAAACTTGTACTTGGGTATTAGGGTTTATTTTTTAATTTGGAGCTATCAGACACTAATCCAAGTATCAAAGATTTGAAGTGCTTCAGACAGAGTAAATTGTAACGCCAGTATTTATACAGCACAGAAATTAGGCATTTGCATCCTCTTAGATTGTCAGTAGAGGTGTTTGTTTGTTTGTTTGTTTTTTGTTGAAACTTTTTACAATTTGGAATAAATGAAAATGGAACGAGTTTAAAATCTTGGGCATGCTAAAGCTGGGTGCTTTTTCTTTTCATCTCCATAGATTTTCACCAGGAAAAATGGATATATGTTCACAAAGGAAGTACTAAAGAGGTGAGCATCATCTCTTTACCAAAGAGTATGCTTAGCTTTATGCCTTCCCCGACAGAGTAGGGGACACTAGGCAACAATGTCATTTCAAATTGTGAGTGCCTTCTTGGGTGGTGGTGACGAGCAGCCCATTAACTAGCCAACCATCAGAGTTTGGGGCTCCAAAGAGAGACAGAGGGAGAAGCAAAAGTCACTATGTGGACCCCCCACACACACACCAATCATTCAGGAAGATAATGTATGTAAAACTGTTTATGAAGATGCCCGTCTAACGTACATTATTATACAGCCCTGGTCTTTGCCTCAGGACCGTGCCTCCTTTTGCTCTAAGGCCTCTAGACCTCTACTCAGTTAAGGTTTAGCCCTGGAAAAGCTAGTCACTACATATAGCAGAAGTTTTCGTGCCTGTTCTGTGTGAGGCACCGAGCTCGGTGCAGAAGGAGACAAGGCACCGTAATAGCTACATTTGTATGGCACTTTATAAAACCCTTTTGTGTGTATTTTCTCTCTGCACAGGCATTTATTTGTTGAGACAACTAGGATACAAAGCAGTGGGTCAGAAGGACAGAATTTCTCTTGCTGTCAGGGACCTGGGAGAATATCTAGTTCCCTCTGTAATTTGAGGGGGTCGGTGATGCACCTGAGCCCACCCATGTACTCAGAGCTGAGCTGGGACTCTGAGCCAGGGCTCTCCACTCTTAGTTCTTTGTGGGTTCGTAGGTCAAAGATCAAAACTTCTTTTGCTGCTTCTTGAAGCCTTAAAAATGCTTCTGATGGTCACAGTGAGGAAAGCTATAGAGATGCAAGGCAAGGTAACCAGCAGAGTTGGCAGGTAGGTCCGATTCTCCTCCCAGGAGTATTTTCCAATGACCCACCACCATCGTCTCACACATCACATATCCCAGCCTTTCCTTGATGAGCCACTACTTATGAATTTCCCCAGCTACTGCATGCAGAGTACAGGGGCCCAAATGGTAGAAGTCACGAAGGGGGTGTTTAACCCATGAGTCACTGACTAAAGCAGCTGCCGGCTCCAATACCCCCCACATTTGTGGCTCTCAGGGGCTTCCCAGAAAAAGCATGTCATGGCACAAGAAATGAGCAAGTGGTCATGGTTACCCAAGGCAGGCATCAGGCTTGTTCGGTGCAGTCCAGGTGGATTATTCTGGAGTAACCTCTGAACTCCCTCTTCTCACGTTCAGCGCCATGGTTATTGTACGTTGGGAGAAGCTTTCAACAGGCTGGACTTCTCAACCGCCATTCTGGATTCCAGAAGATTTAACTACGTTGTACGGGTAAGTCTCAAGAATCCAAAGGCTTATCCAGCCTCTCAAGTTGAATTGTTTTTCAGGGTTGTCTAGAAGTAGTTTCCCCAAAGAAGTAACTTTTGAGGACCCTAGGAACTTTGAGGAAAGCAGAAAATGGACTCCTCAACTTCCCCCTCCCCCAACATGCTTCATGTTCTTACCTAGATCCTGAGGATGTTGGTTAGAGCATCATGGCAATATGCCAATGTTGTGGGTTGGATCCCTGGTCAGGGCACATACAAGAATCAGCCAAGAAATGCATGGATGGCTGGAGCAACAAGTTGATGTTCCTCTCTCTCTCTCTCTCCCTTCTTCCCTCTCTAAAATCAAAAAATTAAAATTAAAAAACAAATTTTTTTAAAAGATGTCCCTGAGATTGGCGCTGACAAACAGGGACTGCCAGGATACCTCAAGTGAGCCGCTCCCGGCCCCTGTGGATAAATGGGAGCATGCCGCAGCCAGCACAGGCTCCGGCAGTGACATTAGCAAGAGACAATGCAGCAGTAAACAAGCCATAAAGCACCTTGGCTTGTTTGTAAAAACTTCTGCACCTCTGATTGTTCTCACTGTCCAGGTCCTTGTCCTACTGCAGCTGACTCTAGGGGACCCCAAAACATTCTGTGTTTAGACCACAACCTCGGATGAGTTCAAAGCACCTCAGTGCTCCTTCCCCTTGACTCCCTTCCACCTCCGCCCCATATGATAACGACATTCAGTCCTGTGTTTACCTGAAGCTTGAAACTACCTGTTTGGGCCAGTTGCCTTCCCTTTGCTTTTAATGAGCTTTAGCAAAACATCCATGATGAAGATAGTAAAGTAAATAAGTCTAACCATGACTTTCAAGTCAGGGATTCTTCTTAATTGGTTTATTAGTGTTTCTCCCCCAAGAAACCCTGTGCATTCTTGTCAGTGGTTCAGCCTGGGAGGTAGCAGCTGTTTGGGTTTTAGGCTCAGAAGTAGGAGGGAATTTTCCCTGTGTGGGTGTCGGTTGGTTTGGTTTTATTTTCTCCTTCCTGGATTGTGCTTCTCCATGCCATGTCATTGAGTCAGATGATTGCAAAGGCTTGGCCAGAGCGATGACATTCAGGCCCCCTTGAGGCCTGGCTCATTCACCTGTCATATGGGCAGATGCAGGGCTCCTGTCCCAACTGACCCGACGAAAACCCAGGCCCCCTCTTAGGTTAGAAGCTCTAAGCTGAGCCTGTGACCACATGAGCTGATCTGTCCACTCTTCAGCTGAACCCTTATTCCAGTCCAAAACAGTTGCAAATAGGAGACCGTCTTGATAAAATGTTTGTGTCATTCACTGTGACTCTGGCACCTCGGGGAGGTCACTGCAGCCTGCACCCCAGCCCAGGCTGGTTGGAGACAGGCCCAGGAAGATCTGGAAACTGTTGCTAAGAATATGAAAAGTTTCCATCCTCTAGGTGTGAGAGCCAGATACCCAGATCTGGCGTCTTGATTACAAACTGGTCAGCAACAGGGACGGTTTTAGATGGTCCTCCTTCCCACCTGTTATTCCTTTCACAAGAAATAAAATGAAAGAAAGGAATGAGGATCGTGACAGCAAAAATCTGTTTCACACAATCATGCACATCGTCCTCCTTTACCCTTTCAATAACCTTACGGAGTGTAGGTACTTTTATTGTCTCTGTTTAAAGAAATGGAGGTGTACAGCAAGACACGATGACTTGTCCAAGGTCATGAAGCTACAGAAGTACAAAATGAGGATCTGAAAGGTGGGCAGTCATGGAGTCCACACTCTTAACTGCGACACTAAGTTCTAGGCAAGCAGAGGATTGACAGTAAAATGTCCTGGGGTCAGGTCCCCAGCTCCACTATCTTTACTGTTTTAGCCTCTCTAAGACTCAGTTTCCCCCTTTGTAAGAGGGGCTTAGAATAATCTCAACTGCACTGGGTGGCTGTGAAACTCAGTAATATATCCTATTTGGAAATACTTATTTGGAAATACTCTGCCAACCCGAAGCTATTGTGTAAAGTCAGCTACCTATATTTATTATTACCTACTTACGAAATACCTTTTTAATTTAGTTGATAAAAAATGTTTTTCTACTAAAAAAAAAAATGACTAACTGGGAAATCTTGCAGTTGATTAAAACTCAGCACAGAGAACTTGTCTCTCATAGTGTCTAATAGCAGACTGCATCAGGAACACTTTTAAATGACTTTTAAGTTAGAGAAACTGCTGTATGCTTTCAGATTTGTTAAGTTCAGAAGTAGTGGAAAAATAGCTCTGTTTTGGAAAGAACAGTCTTTTCTTTCCCCTTCACTGTTAGAGCCCTCTGTAATTTGAGAAATAATATGTTATTTTTATGAAGAGCTTAAAACATTTTAATGATAGGCACCACGTTTTGAGGCTTTTCTTCTAAGGAACTCAATACACTTCTCATATATTCTTCTTATCCTTAAACCAACTTTGCAGAGTAGCTTGCCAGTATGTCATCCACATCTTACTACTTTGACCCAATGATTTCTTAATGCTACAGTGATTCCTTAGTTCCAGTAAGAAACTGGACCAACTTTTTGAAGACCTTTAAAAAAATTTTTTAAATCTCTTTAAAGGCAAAGTACATTTTTAAAAAATATGTTGCGTTCATGCAGGCTGTCCTCCCCAGAAAAAGAGATATGCAGAGGGAATGAAAGAGATGGCCAGCACGGCTATGTCAAAATGTTATCCTTTTTATCAGTAAGCACAAAAACATTGTGGAATTTCTGGGATCAAAAATTTTGAATATAAATTACAAGGGTTTTATGTGGCATTTGTACCTGACCTGTCTTCAGGCTATACTCATTGCTGCTACCCCCTTCCCCACACACCCGCAATGGCTTAAATACAATTTTAACTGTGGGTTTTAAAGATGATTTAAAATCATTAGAAGCAGCAACTTACTCATTTATGAACAGTCATTTAAAAAAATGTGTTTACACCATGCCTCAAGACCAACACATTTTGGAAACTCCCCTGGGGTTGTCAGGGGTTGCGGGGGGTGCGGGTACGGGGTGGTACAGGGTGGCAGGGCTGGCTGGGCTGGCTGGGCTGGCCGTGGTGCTCGAACTTGCTAACCACAGGAGAGACGTGCTGACTAACTCACCTGGGGCACAGAGAGGCCAGCAGAGAAAGTGAGTCTCCAGTACACGGGGAAGGTCTACTCTGTGAAGTGAGCCTGCTGTGGCCCAGTAGTTCCCAGCCCTGGCTGCCTATCAGAACTGCCTACATGGCTGGTCTGCGGAAGGTTACCTCTAGGGTCACTGATTTAATTTGCTGAAGTGGCGCCCAGGCATTGCTGCTGAAATTTATCTACCAGGTGATCCCAGGGTGTTTTCCAGTCTGCAACCCAGCTCAGAAACTACTTGGGGGTCCAGATGTTACATTTTGCACGCTAAGTTTTTTTCTCTTTTTTCACTATATGAAATGCACACTAAGTTTTTAAATAAGACACCGAGGCCCACAGGGAGGGCTTTAGTGCCTTCCTGCCAGGATGGCCTTTGACCTGGTTCTCCCAGCCCTCTCTATGGAATGGGAATGTGGCCACAGAGATAGTAACTATAGATGCCATGTTCAGCCCAGGAAGGTCCTGCAGAACCTTAAGTACTGGTTTCCTGACCAGGATGAACTGACACCCACCCCCAACCTCCATAGCTAGCAGATCAGGAAGGACAAACAAAAGCTTACAAACCCTCTCCCTTGTCCCTCTGCAGCAAGAAATTCACAACCTAAACCAATGCACTTTTTATTTTTTTTCAGCATTACCACCCTAAGTCCATTTGAATGTTTCCAGCAAGTTATGCATTCCTACCACCCCTAAAAGTCTTTTCCAAAAACATGTTTCAGTTTAAGTTGACTGGCGGTTTGGCAAACACAGGCTGAAATATGGCACTATGACTCAAGTGTAAACCCAATGCCTTCAGTTAAGGGCGTGCTGTTGCCAAGGCCCTGGTGGGTCGTGATGTGCGTGAGCAGCTTGGCTCCGCAGCCACAGTGACCTTGCATTAATTCGGTGCTGCACACACTTGGTGGCCTTCCTTTGATGGACGGTGGCCTCTGCCGCTAGAGTCATAAAACTGGTGGTATCTTTTTCCATTGGGACTGAGAAGCTGGGATGAAGGGAAGGTCGCCAGCCACCTCAATGGCAATAAAGTCAGAATAGCAGAGGCCTGAGCCCGTTTGAAAATGGCCCGCAGAAACGGTGGGGATCGCGAGAGCCCACGGCAGGGCACCAGGGGTGAGGGCGCAGGGCAGGCCTGTCAGTGAAGGCTGTTCATTAGGCTGCTAGTGATTGTGACAGGACAAAAGTCTGCCTCTCTCAGAATTCCTAGCCTCCTCAGTCACAGTAAGCATTTCAGATAAGCAGATCCTGCAATGTCTGGGTGCCCCCGGAAGTGAGGATGCTCACAGATGTAAGGATATGACCACGGAAGTGAGGGAGTGCGTGCAGAATTGGGGGGCTACCCGAAGAACTGAGGGGTTGCCCACACAGCCACAGAGTAATGGAGTCATTGCAGAAGTAGGAGGGTTCCCACAGACGTGGAGCACCCAAGGAAACGGGAAGACTGAGAGACCAGACAGTGGTGTTTTTGACCATGGACTCCTAACAGTAAATAACTAATTAAAACATGTGCTGTCAATGTATGTGTATCCATACATTTGTTTGTAAAGCACATACCTTTAAAAGGTACCAGTAATTGTATGTACCCCATTGCATTGCTATGAGAATTAAGCTGAATATAAACACATAAAATGCTTTCCAACAGTGCCTGGTACATGGTAATCACTCAATGAGTATCACTTGTTGCTGTTACTATTATCTTTAGGGTCCTATTTACAGGCACGAGAAAACTCAAAAATGGAAATTAAACATGAAATATAGAGATTGATGATATTTTTTTTATGATTTTCTTTCTCATCCCACTTTGGAGACCTCTGGATCTAAGGTGTGCCCATTTTGTATAACATTTTTCTTGAGGACTCAGAATCTAACCACAGGCCCAGAAATAGAATTTATGCTAAAAGTCTGCCTAGGTTTCTAGGCTAAGTCAGGTGCTTAATACAGGAGGATGTGCTAAACTGGACAGGTGAGCGGGGTTTTAAGGGCCAGTTCAGACTTTTTCCCATTCAGGGAGGGAGGTCACACTGTGCTCCGAATTGCTGTGGCTGAGGGTAAGACAGAGGTTTATTTTAAGTATCCGCAGGCCCCTGGAATCCACGAAAGGAAGAGCTCTCCAATGGCAAGGAGCTAGCAGCCTCCTCCTGCTAGGTCCGCATACATAGTACATTATTTGGGGCAAATGCTTTTGCCTCCCTAAACTGGCACTTCCGTGTTCACCCCTACCATACACCCAACACTGCCATAGCCACTTGAGAATCATGTAAGACCTGGCCACTGTTTGGCAGGAGCTTCTGGGCTACTTTGGGGGAGCCGGTGCGACTACTGAAGTGGCAAGTTGGGTTTGGTCCTATTTGGGGGATGGAGGAAAGGCACACTGGAGACGGCATCTTGGAAGAGACGGAACCTGAGTGTCTGCTTCCTTGAAGGAGGGCCAGGATTGGGCTACGTGGAGAGGAAGGTGAGGGGCTTTGCAGGGACACATGCCCTGAAGAGAAACCTGAGGTGCAAAAGAACAGAAGTGGCAGGGAGGGATGGGGGCCCAGGGGCTGAGGGCCATCCATGGGATCATAGCATAGAGCTGCACAGTGTGGGAGCACACAGAGAGTCCAGTTTAAGCAGGATCGATGAGTCAAACAGAGCTGCTCGGACTGATGTAACGGGGAGGAGGGCACCACTGCAAGTTCAAAAATATCTCCGATGGATGGAAGACAGAGGCAAGTTTCTCTCTGCTGAGAATACAATTAATTCATGTAAACTTGGCCCTCCTTCTTAGGATTTTAACGCCCTCAGTTAGAGGGATGTTTCACTTGCAAATAATATTTACCCAATCTTGACGTGCCTGAAGATTATTAATGTAACTGAAATTTTCCCTCTTCCAACCTGTCAGTGTTCAAGCTCAAAGTCAGGACAAAACTCTCCAGGTTTTTAATTTGTTTTAAATTTTATTTATCCACTGAATAAATAAGGGTCTCGTAAGTACAGAGCACTCAGTGTGGGCAGAGGCACTGCCTGAGGTAGCGAAGGGTTTATTGCAAGAGGCATAACCTTCCTATGGGCACCTGGCTTGGGTACTGAACATGTGAGACATGGCAGGGGCTTTCTGGGAGCTCCTTTTCTACCTTTGATAATCCTGTGGCATGTTTTCCAATCAGAGATAGAATTCAAACTGCATAACATATTGTCAGAGGAGATGGCTAGGTTTAGGGATAGATTATGTTCTTAATATTCTATGCAAAATAGAGTTACTTGGGCCATAGCCTGGTGGTTAACCTTGGTATGGTTTTGTTTCAAACTAACAGATAGGACAGCAGCTTTTTTTTTTTAAATACATCCAAAGCCCCAATTACTTAGTGTCTCTCTAGGTATGATCTGCTTGCCTTCCTGGAAATTATCTGTGATATGTTTGCATTGTGAGTAACTTACTGCTGGAGCATCGTTATGGGACCAGATCCCATAAGGATACCAGATTGACCATTCAGATCATCTGCTATTGACCTTAATTGTGTCATCTGACTACCATGAGGTCATCTGACTACCTCTCCTACAGCAGGAGGAATTTGGGTATATTGTCTCCCAGGTCTCTCCCACCTGTAACACTCCTTGATTCTAATCTTATGTATTAACAAAAAAATATTGGTTAAGCACCTACCATGTTTCAGGTTGAGGTACGGGGATAAACAAAACCACCCCTACTGTCTCGAAGGTTCATATCCCAATTAAACAATCAGCAAGTGAGTAAACAAGAGCATTTCAGATATGTATAAATGGAACGACGAAGAACAATGAAACCAGAGTAACACAAAGAGGACAACTGGGAGGCTTCCGTACAGGATGGTGGGGGAAGGTCTCTCTGAGCAGGCGACATCTGAACTGCGACCCGAGGTGTGGGATGGAGCCAGCATGTGATGACAGGACGAGGGCAAAGGCTGGGAGGCGGGAGTGAGCTGAGCCTGTTCAGAGAGCCGACAGCCTGAGTGAGCAGAGCAGAACGAGCTGGGGCAGCAGTGTGCAAAATGAGGCTGGAGAAGGAGCAAGAACCGGAGCAGGGAGGACCTTGCCATTCATGGTAAGGAGAGACGGTTTTTTCCTAAGTGCAAAGGGAAGCCATTTGAGGGTTTCAAGCAGAGAAGTGAGGTGAGCTGATTTATTTGTACGGAAGAAAAGATAGGAAACCTGCTTTTTCTTCGGGTAACGTGAGATAGGAGGGAAGTCTCTCTTTTGCCCATTCATCTTCAAACTGTGGTTGACATCCGCTCTGAGATTCACTAGACGGTGTTGCTTGAAGCTAGATTTTTCTCCTACTCAATGTGTCCAAAATGAGCACGAGCCAAAGCTGAGGGGCAGGATGTGGTTTTGGTATGCGGTGGCCACCATCCCTTCCTCTGGGAGCCTAGAACCAACCGTTCCTGTTACTGCACTGCTAGTCACTGCAAATCACGCTGCACACCCCGGCTGCCCACAGTGATGACACCATCGGCTTCGCCCTCCTTGAACACAGCCACAAATTACTGGCACCTGGGCTAAAAATTGGCCCAGCAGAAAACAAACAGCCACTTCCAAAAGAGACATTTTCCTCTGCTCTCTTTTTCTCCGGTGGCTAGGGGCAAAGAATCCCATTGGCTAAGCCATCTTGGTAAATTGTTTGCTAGATACAATTCTACTCTCCTGGGCACACAGCTCTCTTGACACAGAAATGAAATTAATGAATTCTGTCCTCTTGACTACGAATTTCACACAATACTCCTACTGGTTGGTCCTGGGCCTGTAGCATTACGCTGATGTGGAAAATAGACCTAAATGGTTTACCCAAGGCAATTACCTCATCCTAAACATGCTATTAACACTTTTGGGGGGTTATTTCTCCCTTAATGTTAAAAGCTGATTACCTGTCACAAGGTAATATTGATATAAAATTTCCAGACTCGGTTTCCCAAAACATAATGATATATGGTACTGCTGCTATTTTTAAAGTTTGACCCTAGATGCAAATTTGATTGGCCTTGAGAAACTGAAGTTCTGAAGCTATCAAAATACATGTTTTCTGTTAGACATATCTGGGCTCCAGTTCTGGCTCCACCATTCACTACTGCTGGTGTGCCTTAGGTGAGTTACTTAACTTCTCTGAGCTGCAGGAGCCTTTTTTGTCAAATGGAGAACCCACCCCCACTGGGTCACCACTGAAGATTAAATGAGTTCACACATGTAAAGTGCTTAGCACAGTTGCTGTCTTGTAATAAATGCCCTTACTATTAGCAAAACGAGACTTCATGGTAGATGCACCTATGTAAGTCATAAAATGTATCAACGTTAATTTTTATTAACAGATAGAGAGCTATTAACTATATCCCAAGCATAATAAAAATGACAGAAAGCAATATTAAAATTTGAAAGCATTTAAGCATTTGGTTGACAATACATAAAATTGAAATACAGGAGTTCTAAAAGTCTTTAAACCAGCTGTACTTTACCCTAATTCACTGTGCCCTCTCTGGCAGTAATTTTACCTAGTAATATTCTCTGTATTGTGATAAAAACTAATAACAATATTTACTGAGTATATTCTTGGTACCAGGCACTGTTATGAGTGCTATGAGTGCTTTATGAACACATGTGATCTTCACAGCAACTCTGAAATAGGTAATATCATTATCATGTTTTGCAGATGGGGAAACTGAGGCAGGCAGTGTAGCTCTGCAGCCCTCACTCTTAAACTCTACGATATATGCAGCCAAAGTTGGTAAACTGAGGCACAATGGCCAGATATGGCCTCCCACCTGTTTTTGTAAATAAAGCTTTATTGGAACACAACCACACCTACTCATTTACATATTATCTACAGCTGCTTTTGCTGAACTGCTGAACTGAGTAGTTGCAACAGAGACCATCCGGCCCAGAAAGACTATAATATTTACTGTCTGGTCCTTTATAGAAAAAACGTTTGCTAAGCCTCATATAAGTAGTCCTTTTATTTCCATTTTAGAAATAAAGAAACTGGGGTTCTGGGAGGTTAAATGACTTGCATCATAAACTAGACAGTAAATTCCGTGAGTCGAAGGATCCTGTGTCTGTACCCTCATATCCACATCAGCTACCATAACACTGGGACAGAGCGGCCACTCAAAAAATACTTGCTAAATGAAGGACTGTTGTAAAGGTCCCCCAGCTGGAGAATCTGGGTCTCCTCCTGACCCCCCAGCTGCCCTGGAAGTGAAAAGAGGGACTTTCTCCTGAGAGAGGATTAAACGCAGGGCAGTTAACATGTCTTGGGGCTGTGCATGGACACATTTTTGCTGCTGTATTCCTCCTCCTTAGAGGTCATCTCAGTCAGCCCAGAGGGTTTCTCTTTTCCCTCAGATGCATCGTCAGAGCTCTGAGTGTGTTCTTGTCTTTGTGATTGGTGCATTTTTAGACAAGATTAAAAGTGACACCCACATGAGATGGTAGTCACATGGAATCTGGTTTTGGATGGATTTCAGACCAAGCTCTGCCCGCCCTCTTCCCACCCCCTTGACCCACCTCCCACCCCCTGATGAGTCACAGTGCACAGCCGACTGCCCTTCCAAGCAACTCAAGGCTTTGTTTTCTTTCATCATGCTTTGTGCTGGTCATGTGAGGCTCAGGGTATTAATAGACCATCGGCTTGGCCTCCTGAATCTTGCTGTTGGTCCTGGAGATAAATGAAAGGTTTTGCCAGTCCCTTTGTGCCGTCTTTCACTCCTCTTTCGGCTTTCACGTGCTGGTTGGTGACAGAACTGAGCCAGACAGGCAGAGGACATCCATTGTGGCCACCACCAGTGGACGTGGCCTCAACTTCCAACCTAGGATCGCCAATACTAATCTTAACAAACTAGCCTCAGCCTTTTCTCGCTGCCTTCTCCCCATCAGAGGACGGCATCTCTGCTTGCATGTGTGAGAAATGTATAAGCCAGGCAGGAAAAGGGTTGGGGTGGGTTTTTTTTAAGTTAAAGTAAAATTATGCTCAGGAAATTAAAAGTCTGTACGTGGTTTGACAGGCTCCCAAGGGGCTCCACGGGGACACAATTTTTAAACAAATGCTTTGGAAGGAGAGGTTCTTTGAATTGCTCGGGGCTTGAATCCAAAAGTTTCAGTTCTCCCCTGCAGCCCAATTTTTAGAATGTCACTTTGCAAGTTCCCTCAGCCTTGATTCCAGCACCCAGCACAGTGTCAGACTCCGTGTTTATTGACCTGAAGAAAAGCTGGGCTGGGGCCTGGCCAGGAGATGAAACTCCCTTGGAAAATTTCCTAGCAGCAGAGACTCAAGCTTTAAAATAAAGCGGAGATCTCAGTCTCTAAATCTACTTTACTTTTTAAGTCTAAGGCTAGTTAGTTTTTCTTGGGGGCCTGGTGGGTTCTGGTGAAATTATTTTCACTTAACATCAACCCTTTTTGTTCAATAACTGTGAAAGAATGAAATGTATTGGGAAGGGCTCTGCCGAGGCCTCTCACTGCCTGTGGAGTAATTGCTAAGTGTTAGCTTCTCAAGCCTCTCTTTGCTCATCTGTTAAATGGGTCACTCCAGTCTCAAGTTTCAGTTTAAGATTTTCTTAAATCTTGCCATATATATTGGCATGTATAGAGCTTTGCTACAAAAGGGAAAAAAGATTGGGCTGAGGATGGATCAACTTAAGTTCTATCTTTATTTCTTCTCATTTGGTGATAATGGGTGGTGGGAATGTAACATACTCCTTCAATGAACCAACTCACCTGTATTTTCCACCTGATTAGTGCCAGCCACTGTGCTCAGGGCTGTAGGCACATGCCGTCATTTAAAGTTCTCTACAGTCTTGGGGACTCTCAGTATTAGTACAGCTGAAGAAACTGAGGCACCAAGAAATTCAGGAATTTGCCCGTAGTCACAGAGATGATAAGCGGTCAAACCAAGACTTGAACCTAAACCTAGAGCTGCAAGGATCCTAGCCTCTTAGTAGAGATACTCTACATCCCTGCATTTCTCTCTCTTCCAGTGACTGGATTCTTTCTACAGAAAGTTAAGTGCAATTCATAGTATTTTTATTGAATGCTGCATAAGCAGGAGACATCCTGATAAAAAGGCCACTTCCTTGGAAAGCGCACAGGGATGCTGAACATGAGCTTGTAGGTGCCTTGAGAGCAGTCAGTGCCGGTGGGGAAGAAGTTCAAGCTCGGGTAGAAGAATTCCTGCTTGGAGTGATTATATGGAACTCAAACATTTGCAGGTCATAGGAGGTTTTGTTCCCTTCAGAGTACATCAGCTCCACTTGCTGAAGTAGGACAAGCAGAATGAATTAGCCCCGGCTGCAGCCAAACTCTTTATATGTAAAAGAAAAAAGCAATTAAATGTTCAGCCCGATTCCTGGGTTTTGAATTACCCCCATTTGTCTTTCACTTTGAGCATCTGCTTTTTATTGCATTGTGGCCCTGCCTGCTATTTATCTCTCCCCCTCAGTCTGTATCTCCATGTCATGTGACTCAAAAGCGAAGATTAGAGGAGAAAAAATATCTCTGTATTCTAAGCCTGGCAACTTCTATTTTTATCCACAGCTGTTGGAACTGATAGCAAAGTCACAGCTCACATCCCTGAGTGGCATTGCCCAAAAGAACTTCATGAACATTTTGGAAAAAGTGGTACTGAAAGGTGAGCTCTCTCTCACTCTCTCACCCCTTTTTATAGGCATGGGGACGGACAGATGGATTTTCCAACAGAGTGGACATGTCATTAGATTTAAGGGAATGTGAATGGATGGAGATGAATAACTCCAGATGCAGCTCAGTAGTGCCAGATCCCAGTTCAGAAAAAGGTACAGCTCCTGTCCAGGGCAAAGAGGAAGAGCATCACCGTCCTGTCTTTTTACTGAAATCACCTCTCCCGCTATAAGCCTCGCGGGCTTCTCAGTGTAAACGCAGGTCCCCACCTACACTACCAAGTCTCTGGATCCCAAATTCCTAGAAAATTGAGCCATGTACAAGGCAGAATAGATTCATAGACTCTTTGAGCCAGAAGGAACCTTAAGCTTTTGGATCAACTGACTTATGAGAAAGAGTGATTTGTCCATAATCACACAAATAGGATTAGAACCCAAGCTCCCAGCTGCCAAATGCTCCTGCCACCGACCACCTAAAAGGGACGGCACAGCCGGGCAAAAGCAACTGCTTTCAAATCAGGTGAGCCACTGGTGCTGGTGGAACAATGAAAAAGAAAGAGTCTTTGTAGAAAACTAGGGAGAGGAGAACAAAGAGGGACCTAGATAATGGAAACTCTACCCAGTAACCTCGAGGGCAGAAGCTGGCCAAGTAGAGAAGAAACACCAGCGAGAAAGAAAACCATATCCCCAGAGGCAGTACCCAGGTAACTTGAGCAGAATAGAGAAGAAAGGGCCACTTATACAATGTAGAGTGTTCCAGCAGGCTAACTATTCTTTCTTTTTGTCTTCCCCACCCAAGTCCTTGAAGACCAGCAAAACATTAGACTAATAAGGGAACTGCTCCAGACCCTCTACACGTCCTTATGCACACTGGTCCAAAGAGTCGGCAAGTGCGTGCTGGTCGGTAACATTAACATGTGGGTGTACCGAATGGAGACGATTCTCCACTGGCAGCAACAGCTGAACAACATCCAGATTACCAGGGTAAGCAGGACCACCCAGCTCCGTCCAGTCAGGAAGGGCTTTAGTCAGTTCCTCTGCCGAGATGCTGGGCAGCCTCACCGGGACTTTACCTCCACTCTGGTGATGGTAGAGCCTGGACAGTCCTCTTCTGATGCTTTATACTGAGTGCTGGAAGGGGGCTTCTGGATAAAGGGAGGGTGGGAAGAAGAACTCGGCAAAACAGGATCAGAGTATGTGAACGGTGAAACATGGTGGGAAATCGGAAAGTGGGCTTTGGGAAAGATGTTGACTGTACCACTGAAATCTTTAGTGCGATTTGCAGATCTCCCCTCTTTGCCCACTTCCTCGTAAGGCCTGTGTTGTTTGCAGCTTTAGGACACTGCCTGACTACAATGGAGCTATAATGGCAGTGGCTGGGAGAACGGGTACCAACCTTTCAAAATTCTAGTTTCAGTTTTCAAGAGTTATGACAAAGGAAGCCTTTGATTAAAGACTATGAACATACATGTCAGAAAAGACATGAGCAATTCTAACTCAAGGCCAACAAAAAGAAACAGTCCTATATTACCAGCTTAACTACTGCCAGTAGTTTCCTTTAGGTTTTAACTTGGCCACTGGCTCTTGTCCTCTTACCAAGGAGGACAAGGCTCGCACACGCTGCAAGAAGGACACTGGGGTAATCTCCCAAGGCTCCCCAACGGACAGGCGCTCTTGGGCGGCTCACGTAGCACTTGGCTCGCTTATCTAATCGCTGACCGCGGCTGTTTTAAGTGGTTCCGGGACCCACGCTGATCAAGTGTGGGTCTGCCCCACCTCTGAAGGAGGTAACATGAAAAAAACCTCTTTGACCTCTTTTAAATAATTTTTTTACTGTATAAAGCTTTCAAAATGCAATGTCCTTGACATTACTGTTGATAACCTATCGGTGCCTTAGTTTCTTAAACTCTGAAACGGAGGCCTTAGAGTTATGTGACTTCCTTAGAATCACTTAGGCCAACACACACACACACACACACACGTACACAATGCAGAGCACAAGCCCAGGTAATCTTTCAAAAGCTATCTCAATTATCTATTATAAGAAAATATGAGAACTTCCAATGAACAGTTATCTGAATTATTTTAATAATTTATTCCATTCCCATCTCTCAAGTGTAGGCATAGTTTGACAACATGAATTTGAGACCTAGATTTCCAGCTTCTCTCTCACAGAAACCCCACTCACACTTTCTCCCTGATTTCTGGCATTCTCTGTAGCCTGGACTTAATATTTACTGTTTTTCCTCTAAACTCAGAAGAGAATTACCAGCCAGTCATATAAATGAACACGTCCCATTTGTCTCAAAGACATTCTTCCCTCCAGCAACTTTGGAACACTGATTTGGATGGTCACACTTGCCCAGAGCTGGGCCTCTGTTCCCTCCTTGGCCACATCCACCCACATACCGTGCGCATCCATGGGCTTACTTCCCTAGACCCCCTTTGACGTGATGCACACATACTCTTGGGAGGCAGCCATTGTAGTTGCTATTTCTTCGCGGGGTGGGACCAGAGAAGCCCAGTGATTTTCCCCCAAGTAAGTCAGCAATTAGGGACAGAGCTGGGGCCTGAACCCTAGACTTCTTATTCCTAAAATGGCAATGCTTTCTTAACATCAATGGTTTCCAAACATTTTTTCAACCCAGCTTTCTTCCAACTATTTATTCAGTGATTCAGCTTTTCGCAAACCTTTTAAATCTGAAGAAATCCCACACAGGACCTATCAAACACTGATTTTTCACCTCACTCTGCTCGTGGTACTCCAGCAAGGCCAAGCTATTCTTCGCATCCTCTAAGCTTCATCCTGACTTGGGCCTTTTAAGCTTGTCTCCTCCCCTGACCATCCAGTCTTTTGAAGCCACTATCATTTCACCTTCTTCAGATCAGTTTTTATCTTCTGAAATTATCTTATACGGGGATTCACTTTCCTTTCTCCATCCACTGACTTATCAACCCCACAAGGGAAGGACTTTACCTGCTGGGTTCCCTCCACTTGGCACAGAGCAGAAGGTAGTCAATAAATTTTACTTGAGTGAATGAATGATTAAAAGGAAGCTTCCTCCCACCGCCTGCCTAAAGTACTTGTTCAAAGTTCGGAGGAACACAATCAGAAAATATTGCCCTGTAATATGGATGATGATGACAATTTACCAACTGCAGGATTTGGGACAAGTTATTTAGCCACTGCAGTTCTCAATTTCCTCACCTGGAAAATAGGGCAATAATGTGTATCTCGGAGCCCTGGTGTGAGGTTTTAAAAGTTAACACATGGAAAGCACTTGGAACCGTGCCTGACATGCTGTAAGTATTGTAAATGCACCAGCTGTTATTATTATTAAGGGCTCACAGTGGGGCAGACACTCTTCTAAGTCCTTTACATACAGGGTGGGGCAAAAGTAGGTTTCCAGTTGCAAGTACACGAAACACAGAGTTTATTGTATTATCATTTATTATTGTATTATTTTCTATATGACCTGTAAACCTACTCTTACCCCACGCTGTATATTAGCTCATCTAGTGAATAACTGTAAGTAGGAGTCCTTATAATAGGTAACATTTACTGGGCATTGGGTTAAGTCAGGACTTCCATGCATCGTCTCATTCATTCCTCCCAGCAACCCTGTAAGATATGCTTTTCCTCATTTTATAAATGACTGAGTAGTCAGGAATAATCCAGCCAGGGTCTCACCACCGTAAGATGTGGCATGGGGACTGAATCCAGCCCTCTCTGCGGAGCCTGCACTTTTACTCAGCGCTGTCTCCTCCCTCGTGCCCTCCTGGGCTCCGAGCTGCATGATTCTAGAGTAGGGAACCTGTGGAGCCCTGAAGAGCTTTTCATACAAATGCCCAACTTTCTAGAAGGAAAAAAAAAAGGATAGAGGCAGCCTGTGGTGTGGGGGGGACTTAATTACTTCAGTCTGGACTATATTTCAAAAGCTTACTTTTTAACAATTTGGACTAAAGAAAAGTACGTTATATTATGAAAATGTTAAGGTGACATTTACAGTAATTGCTTTCTAGTTGCCAGAGTTCTATCCGTATCTTGTTTTCCTTCAAAATTTCATAATTCTATGGAGCCAATTTTTTTATTGGCAAAACAATTAATAAAGGATAAAAAATGAGGAGAACTGGTTTGGAGGGGGGTGGGGAATCGTACAGAATCCCAGTGTGCTGTGAGCAGGGTAGGGTTTTGAAGCCTAGGGGGCAGGGTAGATATAAGGGATTTGAGCCAAACGCTTGATTGGAGGAACAAGAGTAACGTATTTTTCTCTTAAATGTTAACATTCAGAAAGAAGAAGGCACACAAGCAGTTAACCATTTATCAGGAGTAAAGGCTCTCAGCATGGGGTCTGGGCAAGAATTTTGGAAAAGTTCAGGTTTGAAAATTTGAGAGTGAACTCTGCCAAGTGGACTTTAATAGAAGTTCATATAATAATTGGCCTGGGAGTTTTAACCAAAAAAGTAGATACTTTGAAGTGCTAGGAACAAAAAGAAAATCTCATGGCAGTTTTATTAGCTCCTATGATCAGCAGCAGGTGATAAATGACAAATAGGTCTAGGGCTTTCTGCAGCATGGCAAAGGCCTGAATTCTGCAAACAATCGAAAGTTCAGCCCAGCAGCCTGAGCGATAAAAATCGCCACGTCATAGGCACTTCTGATAAGTTAGGAGTCTGAAGCTGCTCCAAATCTGAGCTTGTTGGAGCTGGAAGGGATCTTCAGAATCTTCTAAACCAATTCATTTTGGACACAGGGAGACAGAGACCCAGACTTCCAAGGGTGCCTGGGATCCTGACCTGTTGTGTGTCCAACCCATGTTCCCCCCATGCCACTTCCCATTCTTCTCCCTAGTCCATCTTTCCAGGGTCCCCTGCCACTGCCCACCTTCCCTGTACATGCCTGTCCTGCTTTGCAGGGGACACAGGGTGGAATTGCTAAGACTGCACGCCGCCACCCCCCCCCCGCCCCGCCCCACCCCGCAGGGAATCCTGTGCGTTCAGGCTTTGATGTGCTCTGAGGGATCAGTGGTCACCAGGGGGCAGTGAGATAGAAGGCTGGGGCAGCAAGCAAGTGGGGGGGGGGCAAGGGGCGGGGGGGGGGGGGGGGGGGGTCTCTGTCCAGGGTAGCGAGCCCTTCCAGAAGGTAGCAAATCTCATAATTGAGTGGACCGACCGAAGCAGGAGAATCCGACGTGTGCTGCTGGGAGAACCTTTCAGAATCAGAGTATGAACCCTTGTGGAATGGGAAACTCTTCAACACCACCGAGCTCCGGCCGGTGCAGGCTCTTCTTCGTGGTGTGAGCCATGGGTCACTTTTGATATCTGATCAATAAACCAGCTTGAAGATAGAAGGCGAGGGGACAGCTACGTCCTTAGCGGGTGTCACCTGGTGCATTGCTGCCCTCCAAGACTTAACAGTACCCTTCTCCCCACAGCCTGCCTTCAAAGGGTTGACCTTCACGGACCTGCCTTTGTGCCTACAACTGAACATCATGCAGAGGCTGAGTGATGGGCGCGACCTGGTCAGCCTGGGCCAGGTGGCCCCCAACCTACACGTGCTCAGCGAGGACCGGCTGCTGTGGAAGAGGCTCTGCCTGTACCACTTCTCTGAGCGGCAGGTCAGTGGGGCCAGCGGACACTCCTTTCTTTCCCTCCTCTGTCCCCACCCTCAAGCTTCCTGGGCATCTTTTCAAAGCTTGAAGGGTGGGTGCCCACCCTCCAGGGCTTCCTGGTTTGACTGGAAAACAACACTTCAAGGGGTTTCTAAATAATGTGTGTTTGGGTTTTTGTTTCGTTTTTTGTTTTTGTTTTTTTCTGGTGGTTTTGATGGAAAAACACACATTCTTAACCTATCCATACTTCACAGCTTTCTCAAAAAAATTCATAAATTGGTACCAGTCCTTTTTTTATAACAACTCATATTTTTATATTTTATAGCTGAAGTACTTTTACAGATATTATTTCATTTTATTTTAATGACCCAGGGAAGGGTAGATATCATGACACTCACTTTAAACAGATGAAGAGGCTGAGGCCACAGATGGCTGAGTGACATATTGAAATTAGTGAAGGAGTCCTCTGGCTGAGGAAACTGGCCTTGAATTTGAATTTGGGCCTTCTGACATCGACTCTAGGCTCTTCCCCCTCTTCATGCTGCCTCAGTTTGTTTTTTTCCAAATTCTTTATATAGAAGTGTGAGTTTATCAAGCTCTGCTCATGAAGCTGTAATATTTAGACATAAAATAGAGCCACTGTGCCAAGCAGTTACTGCATTGCCCTCGAAATGATCGCTCGAGTTACAGCAAAGAAAAGACTGACGTTGTTTGTTGAGATCACCTAAACTTGAAAGGACCATCCAAATGCCATTCGGTAGAGGTCACTAGAAAGATGTCACCAACCACCTGTTTCTTTTAAAGATTGGTTAAAAGCTACTGTTTTTCAGAAGATACTTCTTTCTATCTTGGCTATTTTTCCCTAGCTATGCAGGGTAGAAATGAAAGAGGAGGGAGGGGGGCGGGAGCAGAACAGAACCAGAAAACCACAAACCCTCTTCTTGCTGAACTCCCCTGCAATGGCTTTTATTTGATATTTAGATCCGCAAGCGATTAATTCTGTCAGACAAAGGACAGCTGGATTGGAAGAAGATGTATTTTAAACTTGTGCGATGTTACCCGCGGAAAGAGCAGTATGGAGATACCCTACAGCTTTGCAAACACTGTCACATCCTTTCCTGGAAGGTATGTGTCTCGGAGGTGGTTGCCACAGACTCGTAGCCCAGACCCCAAGAGCCAATAGTGCCAGCCAGTACGACGCCAAATCCTTTCCTAATCTTCACCACTCCAACCTCCAGCCGAAGGTGAAGATAAAACCAGTTCTGGTCCTGGGGAGAGAAACTTTCAAAGACCTTAATTTCCTTCACCTCCCCCCTCCTTAGGTTCATTTTTTTCTACAACCCACCCACCCCACAATTCCATCTCTGTGCACAAGTGCATACACGCGTGCACGCGCACATAGCTCTAGTTTTTCCAGAATTTATGGCATTCTTGGCAAGGAATGTTGTTTTGAGGTTGGGCAATGGCTTATGGTGCTCCAAGCCAACGAGACGCTTCTGAGAACTCAAACCTGACCTTCATGTTCCTTTCCAGGGCACTGACCACCCGTGCACAGCCAATAACCCAGAGAGCTGCTCCGTTTCACTCTCTCCCCAGGACTTTATCAACTTGTTCAAGTTCTGAATCGCAGCACATGACAGCACTTCAGAAGGGTTCCCCTGCTGACTGGATGGCTGGGAATACACAGTTTGGACACTTCATTTGTAAATAGTGTACATTTTAAACATTGGCTCAAAGCTTCTGAGATAAGTCACGGAGAGGACATTTGGAGGGGAGAGACGCAGTCGCTGGCTGGGAATTTAAGACTATAGACTCCTCATTAGAATTGGTATGGAAAAGCAGAAATACTGTAAATAAACTTTTTTTCCTAATGATTTGCCAGCAAGACTATAAGGGCAGGACTTCTGGGTCGTCGGTGAAAATGGAATTCTCTCGACGTTCACTGAAACTCCTGTGTAGTTCCTAGAAATGCGGAAGAAGAGGGCAAAACTCCAATACAAGATAGAACACGCTTTGTTTACAATGTGAAAATCTGCTTTAAAAAGAAGAAAACTACGGATGAGAAATCCCTGGGCTTTTGATTTTGATTTGGGGTTAGTTTTAAGACAGCAAGGAAAGTACCACCCATCTTAAACTGCATGGGCATACATAGGGCCTTATCTTACGAAGATATCACACAATAGTCTACCTCGGAAAGCACACAGTGATCTCTTTGACAAAGCACGTTGTCCAGTAGGCAGTGTCTGTTTTTCTTGTTTTTTCATCATGTAAAAAGTGACTTAAAATAGGAAGGGATCTTGGAGGCAGTCCTCATGATGTTCCTTTTGAGGTGAATGGGGCAGTCTTTGGAGTTGCCTCTCTTCTAGAACAACCTCCAAAACACGTAGGCCTTGTTTCCGTTCAAGCCATCACTTATTCAGGACAACATAAGGCCAATTAAAAACTGTCCCAGAGGATGTCCTGCCCCAGAAAAGATAGAATGAGTTGCCCCATAGCTGTGAAGACTTTCTTATTCCTATTGAATTTCTGGGCTTGTCTGCTTCCTGGGGAATCTTCACGGATAAGCATAAGCGTGTCTCTGTGGACTGGTCGGAGCCAGAGTGCTGATAAAGGCTTGTGAAGTAGGTCTGATGTGGTAGTGAGGCACTTTACCGGCCACCCTTCCTCCTGACGTGTGATGACCTGAGGAACTTTCTTCTCTTTATGTCCCACATGAAAACATGGTCACCCTGAGCTAGGGCTTCTCCCAAGGATGATAAAATAAACCTGGAGTTCCAGCCAAATAGGGAACGGAGGTGCTTTGAGCCCTAAACATGCTTTGTACCCCGGGTATCTTGCTAGGCCAAGACCAGCGGGGAACTAGGTGGAAGAAAGGAAATCTCAGGATGTAATGAGTTTATTGTCAAATATTCCTGGGAGGGGGTGGGGAGTGTTTTTGTTTTTTACTTTTTATAGAACTTCGCTTTTCTACAAAAATGTACATATTTTGCTGTTGTATTTGCTTTGCTTGTTTTTTTTGTTGGGTTTTTTTTTTTTATTTTTTGGGTTTTTTTTGTAAATAAAGTTGCCACCCTGCATGTCCTTGGAAAATAAGTGAAACCAAATAGGAACTTGGTTCACATTCACGCTGAGGATCAGTGGATCCTTAGAGGTCAAACTTGGGGTGACCTAAAGAGGGGCAGATGGTTTGGCTGAACAGAAACAAGCCCAGGGACCAGCTAGTGATGCAGGGCCTCCTCACACCCTTCCCTCAACACCCAACTCAAGTACCAGCTTTTAGAAGAGAAGCCAACTGTTAAGCAATGCCCCTCACTTTGCAATATACCAGGGTTTCTCAATATTTTTTTCATTATCACCCTCCAAGAAGAAAAAATTAAACTGAATTTAAATTCTCCCTAATGAGAAAAATTAAATATTAAACAATAAAATCTTGTTGGGTAAGGTTGAGCTTTGGAGGGCCACAAACCACTGTAATACGGAGAGGTTTTATTTTGCTCTCCCCTCCTCCTCCCCCAGTCAAGGTCACTTTGAGAATACAGGGCCTACACTGTAGAAGCGAAAAGCTTCCATAACTCAAGACAGCTTCTCCCAAATGTCTGTTTTCTTGAGGATGTGGGATGGAACTCGGGCACCTTTGACCCTTTAGGCTTAGGTGTTCATGGCCTTCCACATCTTCCCACCGACTTGTGACCTCTGCCCGTTCATGTCGATCAAGGAGATGGAAGCTCCTGGACACCTTCCGGTTTGCAGCCCCGGAACGTCACCTGCTCTGGACTATCAGCACAAGGCTGGCGAGCTAGCCTTGGTTGGACTGTCCGCAGTGCTCAGGGTTGCCCATTTTGCCCCAGGCAGCAAGGCGCATGTGTGCGAGAGACCCCTAACCACAAGAGACAGGACTACAGGTTTCTGAGCTGTTTACCGAGACGATGCCTCTAGGCTCTTCCGTCTCCTCTGGCATTATTGGAGGTGGTGTGTAACAGTCAAGGGGAGTTTTTAAAGAAATCCCCGCCCCAACATCTGTGGTTTTCTTTCATTGGAAGAGGAGAGTAAGAAGGAAATGGCAGGTGGAGAGGGAGAGGGGAAGGAATGGAAATGGCATCTCTTAGAAGCTGTGGTTTGTGTGAGGGCAACAGCGCAAGCGCAGCAGTCAGAGCACCCGCTGGTGCCACGTGGCAGCTGTGAAGCATGGCCAGAGCCTCACATACAAGTGAGGTAAAAAGGAAATTCGTGTTCCCTGGGCACTAATCATCTACAGAATGTCTACTGGCAAACCCTCCCAAGACAGCCTGACCTAAAAAACAAAAACAGAATCTTCACCTCAGAACTGCTGGTCTAAAAGTCAGAAGGGACATGACGATGGAAACTGCTGGAAGAGGTAGAACACTCTACTCTCTTTGCTGTACTTACCTACCCCTACCCCCACCCCAACCCTGTGGTGTAGCATTTAAAATTTATGTCAAATACGAAGTAATGTGGACTTCCAGAAAAGGAAGGAGTTTTGTCCAGAGCAGTATGAGCAAATCCACAGGGATGTTATCATTTGGTCCAATGGAAAGGCTTACGAGCAATGAACCTAGAGTTTGAGAATGACAATACCATTTGAGGACAGGAGAATATGTGAAGTTTAGGAGTGTCCACTTTATAGCAAGATCCAGAAGAAACTCCAATGACATCTTAAATTATATTGCATTATGACTTAGCGCTGTTACTTTGTGCAGATGGATCAGTTGCGTGGAAGGGCGAGTGGCAGAAACTTCAGAGCCATCAGTTGTGCGATAACATTTGTTTAGTGACGATCAACTTTAAATTGAAGTGACTCAGAGAAGATACTTTACATGAGTTGGGTTTATACTGCAAAACTCTACACAAGAGTGGGCTTTACTTGGCGATGGTGAAGTAAGGCAATGAGTGTATGTTTCATTATTGCCACAGTTCTCATCTGTGGATTCAAAAACTTTCATGACAAGTTTGCTATTAACAGAGGCTCCTTGTTGTTGTTGTTTTAACGTAGGAGAAGAAAATGAGTTTGGAATTTCATTTGTCTAAGCAAGTGGTATCATGTACAAGAAGGTCAGTCATTTCAAGACATGTTCAACAGGGTATCATCCTTAGCATTCAATACAATGTTTATCATTAAACATGCACCTGAGTTTATATTTCTCTGCCAGGTTGTAGGGCAATAATGTCTTGCTATGCAAACACTCTATTTTATGTGTGAATTTTTTAACGTAATTTTATGTGTGAATTTTTTCTAACTAAAGTATATCATCAGTTTCTATGTTGACATCTGTTGTTGTTGTTTTTTAAAATCTGTCTCCAACGCTCTGAGTCTGTGAACCATCCCTTCTGACTGGATGCTGGCCCGAAACCCTGTTAGTGTTTAAACAGACCTCAGAAACACCCTGAACCTCTAGGCAAATGCAGACATGTGGCTCTTTGATATATCTTGGGCCCTTCATGTCTTCCATAAACAAGATCATAATTCCATTAAACTCAACATTTTCTATAGATGCTGTCTTCTCGGTTTTGTTAAGGAAAGTGCACCCTTCATGATTTCCCAGGGAGGGAAACTTACCCCAGACCAGAGCACTGGAAGGGAGGTTAGAGATGTTGAAGTCTGGCACTCTCTTTGCCTTTCAGGATGAGGTAATGGGTGCGGAACACCCAGGGGACACGCCTCAGCCCACCTGGTACCCAGTGGTGGACCTGAGCATAAACCTGGGACTTTCTGAGGCCTTGACTTTGTGCCCCAGCCCCAACCCTTTTTGGTGTGGCTGGAGACACATGACAGTGACCTGATTCTTCACGAGACCTTCACTGTGAAAGGCAAGTGCGACGGTCCGGTGTTGGGCACTTAGCTGTTGACTTCTCCAAACATTTTAAGTCTCTGATTCTTCCTAAAGAGATTAAGGAGCCACGTCATATTTTTACAGACCTCTGACTCTGCTGTGAGTACAGAATTCTAGTGAGTGAGGCCTGCTAGCCAAAAAATAAGCAGCATGTTTGACAAATTCTTTTTCCCTGGGCACTTACATGTTAATTACAAAAGTGGCCCTTAAAACAGGTAATGACTGAGCAGCTGGCTTGCTTTCTAGAAACTAAAGTTCTGATGATTACCCAGCAGGTGTTTCCTCCCCCTCAGACTAAGAGGTATGTTTCATCCAACCCCCCCATCTCTCTGTCCCTGGGTACCTGCTGTGGACCCCATCTCGTGAGCTCTATACCCATGGAAGTTTGCTCTCAGCTAAACCCCATCTTTACTAAGCAAGGGGCTGGGGGGTTATTCCATGAGGTAGCAAGGAGCAAGGAACCACAATAGTCAAGATTTTGTCTGCTAGACGTTTTTCAAAGTGTCCTTGAACTCACTCAGCAAACAAAACTTCCTGAAAAATCTCTCAAAACTTAGGCCCTGCTCCATTTGGCCAAAAATGGATGGCTGCTACAAAACCCTGAACCTCTTGAAATTCCATCTGCTACAGCATTACTTCTGGAGTTTGAACATGACTTCTTCTGTCTTTGAGTATAGGAACGTTTGTTTAATTAATGATACACAAGTATGTTAAACAGAAGGCTCCAAGCAGTGCGCTACACTTGAGAAGTCTCGGCGCCATCTTTATCCTACCAAGTGCCAATCGCCCTGGCTGAAGGGGGTATATTCAAGCCCATGTCCT
Source organism: Mormoops blainvillei (assembly GCA_004026545.1). Taxonomy (NCBI): domain Eukaryota; kingdom Metazoa; phylum Chordata; class Mammalia; order Chiroptera; family Mormoopidae; genus Mormoops; species Mormoops blainvillei. The sequence continues at coordinate 370,164 of PVJD01000459.1, read as the reverse complement.
AAGCTTAGAGGCTTTACTTTTTAATGAAAAATAATATAGGTGGTTGAACTTTGTAACTAAATGTATAAGGTTAGACCAATTACGTGCAAAGATGTTTATTTAATATTGTGTGAGCTGTCCATCTGTATAAATTATTTGCACACTTTTCTTGCATGATGAACTGACTTTTTTATAGTTGTTTGTACCAGACGGTGGCATATTTTTGTAAAAATTTTTTGACACTGAATTGCAATAAATGTTTTTCCAACAACACACAGGGGTGTGTTTTCGGTGTGTATCAATTCTAGTTGGCTTTTTATCATACTGAGTATGTTTACCTTTTGCCTAGCTAGGTTTATATGCCTTCTCCCGGAAACTTCTCATTTTTGTAAAATTTCTAGGAATACGAAGAAAAAGAAGCTTGCTGCTGAGTACCAACCTGAGTCAATAATACATTATGCTTAAATGGGATATTTCTACTTACTGCTTGTATGGTACAAAAATTAGGGAATAATGAACTTTGAAGTCAATATCAGTTTACTCACCAACAGACATTTAATGAATAACTACTATATGCTAGACTCTCAGCAAGGCGCTAGGAACAGAAAGATGAACAAGACCCATATGGTTCCTAGAATAATGGAATTTAGGTTCCAGTGAGAAAGAAAATAAAACAAGTAGGAAAAAAATTTTTAATTTGTAATAAGAGCTATGAAGGGAATAAACAAGCAGCTGAGGTGCAGAACAACAAGGGGGACCCACTTAAAAGAGGCTGAGCTGGGGTGGGGCCTCTCTGAAAAAGAAATGCTGATGCTGAGACCTGCAAGGTGAGAAGGAGCTGCCCCAGAAGAATATGGGCATGAACATACCACAAAGAGGATGTGGCTTGTGCAAGGTTCAGATCCTGGTCCTGCCGGACAAAGGTCACACTTAATTAATTTAGACCATCTCAATTTCCTCAACTCCAAAATGGTGATAATAATTTATTTCTTGTGGTTGTGAGGGTCAAGTGAACTAATATACATAAAGTGCTTGCAGCCAGGCACACGAGTTCAATGTATGTCTATAATTATGATTCCCTGAGTAAAGAGATTCTGAAAATAGGGTTAAGAATTGCACTGCGTTCCCAGTTGAGTTTGATTTTCTCACGTGACTTACTTCAGGGTGACTATCTTACTTGATACATTCACTCTGGAATATACCCTAATCCTGCCACTAACTGTCCATCAGAACATGATATAAAATGTGCATGAGAGATTTTTTTTTTTTTAATTTCTACCAGGATCATAAAATTTCACCATTTCCCAAATATCCCTTGCATTCTTTGCTCAGGCTGCTCCAACTACCTCAGATGCTGTTCCCTGCTCCTCTGATAAGCATCTGTTGCTCCTAGGGCCACCTCACTGAGGCCTCCTCCAACTGAGTAACTCTCCTCTGCCATAATACTCTAGTCTTATTTGCGGCTATGTCATAGTACTTAGCAAGTGCCAGGTCTGAATGAATTAATAACCCACACATCATATATTCATTAAATGCTTTTAAAGTCTCAGTTACGACCACATACTTACATTTGGCTAGAATAAGAACTGGTATGAGTTTATGTGCTCAGCTTCTCAGTAAAAAATTAATGGCAGCTGATAAAGTAACAAACGTGGAGACCCAGTTTCCATTAAAGTTTCTTTTAAGCTCAACTAAATCTTTGTAAGTCTAGCAAATTTTCATACACAATAAGAGGGCTTTCTTTTATTTGATAAATTCAAACTGTAAACATCTAGAATTCCTTTTAAAAAAACAAATCCTTTAACAAACTTAATAAAAATTCCTTTAAAGGTTTTTAAGCTGCAATTATAAACCTAATGAATTTGTTTTTTTATAAGCACTTCAAATACCTGCTCAGAGAAGCTACAACCCTAATAAGCAAAACCAAATAGAATTAATAACATAAATTTAATAAATTTAGCATAAATATATCTCAAATTCTCTAAAAATCTCTAACATGGTAAAATTAGTAAAATTATTATACTTTTTCACTTGAAGCCACATCTTACACTAATTACTTATTTTAAATGGAAATCATAACACTGCTATGGTAGGCAGTATAATGGCTACCAAAGATGTCCCACATTCTAATCCCTTTCCCATGTCACATAACATGGGAAAGGGAAAATGCAGGTGTGGTTAAATCAAACACTTTAAGATGGGAAGATTATCCTGAATTATCAAGAGGGGCCCAGTGTAATCACAAGGGTCCTTAAAAGTGGAAGAGCGCCCTGGCTGGTGTGGCTCAGTGGACTGAGTGCCGGCCTGCGAAGCAAAGTGTCGCTGGCTCAATTCCCAGTCAGAGCACATGCCTGGGTTGCAGGCCAGGTCCCCAGTAGGGGGTGCACGAGAGGCAACCACACATTGATGCTTCTCTCCCTTTCTTTCTCCCTCCCTTCCCCTCTAAAAATAAATAAATAAAATCTTTTTTTTTTTAAAGTGGAAGAGGGAGGCAGAAGTGTTCAAGTGATATGATGTGAAAAGGACTTACCCAGCCATTGCTCCCTTTGAAAATGGAGGAGGACCATGAACCAAGGAATGAGAGGAACATCTACAATATGGAAACGGCAAGGAAATAATTTTCCCCTAGGGTTTGCAGAAAGGAATGCGGCCCTGCCAATACTTGACCTTTTAGCCCAATGAGATCCTGTTTGATTTCTGAACAACTTGTAAATTTGTGTTGTTTTAAGCTACTAAATTTGTGGGGTTTTTTAAGATTTTATTTATTTATTTTTTAGAGAGATGAGGAGGGAGGTAGAGAGGGAGAGAAACCAATGTGAGTACATTGATTGGTTGCCTTTCTCATGCCCCCAACTGGGGACCTGGCCCACAACCTAGGCATGCGCCCCGACTGGGAACTGAACTGGTGACCTTTCAATTGGCAGACTGGTGTTCAATCCACTGAGCCACACCAGCCAGGGCTCATGGTAATTTTTTACATCAGTAATAGGCAACCAAGACTGTTAATCTGACAAGATTCTCTAGGGTACCCAGCAGCCCATCCCTACAAAGCTTTTCTCTAATCTATTCAAATTTCCCTTCAAACAAATTCCTACTACCTTTCTGCTGCATGTCCCCCACCCCAAGCTGAGTGAGGGTCTGTCTATAAATGAGAGGCATGAGTGTCTTTCATAGCCTAATTCAGCACCATGAGTTATTTTTGACCACCCAGATGTAAGGACCTGCAAAAGCTAGGCCAGAGTGCCCTGCCAGCCAGTAGTAGGTATAAAGTTGTCTGCTTCATAGTTTACATGAGGCAGATGCCAATCACGGTGATGCCCAAGGAACATCACAGAGAATCAGCATTTCAAACTCTCTCCAATAACCAATGTTTATGAAGCGGCAGTCACCTAGGCACTAGAACAGCCACTTGGAAGTGTGAGCTCAGTGCTGGCCCTCAGGGAATTTACCGACCAGGTGCTGGAAGGCACAAGAGAATGTACTGCCACCTATAACACAAGATCCAAATTGCCAAGGGCACTAGTCAGGTACGAAGTACCAGAGGACTTCAGAGAGGAAGAACTGAGTTTTTGCTTCTGAAAGGGGGAGCAATGCAGGTAAGACACAAACCCAAAACACACTCTTCTTGAATCAGTATGAACAGAGGCTCCTTCTTTGGGATCCAGAAGCTTAAGCACCAGAGACGAAGACTTAACCAACCAAGCCCATTTGATGGTATCAATAGAGTTCTTTAAACACTGAAGTTTGGGTAGATTTCCCTTTTGGAGGGAACTGAAGCTCTCTGTGTCCCCTGGTCCCCATGCCTGATTCCACCAGTGTTCTAGAAAGCTAACAGAAAGCCAAATGAAACACTGGTCCCTTCAAGAAGCCCTGTCATAGTTATCTTATGTGTCAACCTGCCTAGGCCACGTTTCCCGTTCATTTGGTCAAACACCAATCTAGAGGTCACTGTGAAGGTATTTTTTAGATGTGATAAACATTTAAATCAATGGACCTGGAGTAAAGCAGAGTACCCTCCATGATGTGGGTGGGCCTCATCCAATCAGTCGAAACCCTTCAGAGAAAAAGGCAGAGGTCCCTCCATCCCCAGAAAGAGTAAGTGCTGCCATGTCATTGTGGTTGCCTCCAGACTGCCTCTGGACTCAAGACTATGACATCAGCTCTTCTCTGGGTCTCCAACCTGCTGGCCTGCCTGCAAATTTCGGACCTGCCAGCCAACAACTGTGTGAGCCAGTTTCTTAAAACAAATAAATCTCTGTAGATAAATAGATTTTAAGGAATAGAACTGAGAGAGGGGGAGACAGCTACTATATATATCCATAGCTACACAGATACATGACAGATGATAGACAGACAGATAGAAAGACAGATAGACAGGCAGGCAGGACTACTCACGCTTGCGGTTCTTTTCCTCCAAAGAACCCTATTAGGAGCTCCTAGAGAGAGCAAGGACCAAGAAAGAGGCTAGAGGAAGGCTTCAGAGGGCAGGAGGCAAGGGGGGTAAACCACAGGGGGAGCAGGGTCTGGTGGCCGTGAGAGGCAGTCAGCCAACCACCACACCCTGAGAAATCGCATTTGGCAAATGCCAAAGAGTCCATCCAAACAGTCACTCTTAACCTGCATGTAAGCGTTTGAGTGGCTCCCCTGCCTTGTGCTTTTTCAACCTGTATTCAATTGTTTTCATTATATTTAACTATTCAGTTTTTTCTCAATTTGAAAATTATTCCAAGGAGCCTGATTTCCTTAAAAAAGGCAGCACGGCATGGCAATCAAGAGCAAGGAATCTGAAACTCAACTTCCCGGGTTCAAACCCCCCTCCACCACTTCCCAGCTGTATCAGGCACTGTGGCAAACTCTGACACGCCTTAGTCCCTTTATCTGTAAAATGGGGACGATGACAGTACTTGCACCACAGAACTGCTGTGAGGAGTAATGGAGTTGGTGCATTTTACATGATTAATACATTTTGTGTGGTTAGAGCTGTGGTTAACACGTAGTAAGCTTTATATAAACATTTTTTATTATGGATCACAAGTCCACTTTCCATTTTGTTTTTGCATTATGTGCTCCAGGCAGAAAAACCATGTAGACTTCACTGTCTATAGAGAGAAGCATAATACGTAAATCAGTGACCCCCCCTACCCAAAGTGTTTAAACCAGTGGTCTCCAACCATCCTATTAGTAAACACTATTTAAGCATAAACCCAATATACTTTTATTTATCTATGAAGTATAGGCATGTACTTTTATCACTAATATTTCAAAGCATAACGAACACTTAAGGGAGTCATTATTAGTATGGATGGATATAAATCTATAGTTCAAATAGCTGTGATTATTTTGAACATGCTGGCCAATGTTCGGTCAGATCTCATTAGCTTACCATTGTTTTTAGCTCACACTGCAGCCAATGAAGACGTGAGCGACAGATAGGATCTGAGAGAGACCTTATAAAATAAACCAGGCTGCATAATTTGACCTGACGGTCATCAAGAAAGCCGTTCCCACGGAAGCCTCAGGAAGAGCCGTATAAGACGGTAGGAGTCAATATTGAAAAAAAAGAAAATTTTTTTTCTTGTTTATTCCCTAAGCTGAGACTTCCCAGTAAGCTAGTTCCAATTTATACAATATCTACCTGTGTGCCTGGCCCTAGGTCTACTGAGTCAAAAGAGTCATCATATTTAAGGAGCCCACATATTTACGGGCGAGAGCCAGGCATATAAACCCTCAATTTTCATATTCTATTGTCAGGTATGCATGAGTTTCAGCAGAGACACAATAACTTAACTTATATCGAACAGACTTTTGTTTCAATGTCCTCATCTGTAAAATGGAAAGAATACCAGCACCAGCCTCACAGGATGGCTAGTTGGATTAAATGAGTTATTTTATGTAAAACAGCACCTGGCACAGAATAAATAGGACATTTGTTAGTGTTCAATATTGTAGTTTTTATTGGTTTCTTTCTTTTAGATTTTATTTATTTTATTTTTAGACAGACGGGAAGGGAGGGAGAAAGAGAGGGAGAGAAACATCAATGTGTGGTTGCCTCTCACATGCCCCCTACTGGGGACCTGGTCCGCAACCCAGGCATGTGCCCTGACTGGGGAATCAAACCAATGACCCTTTTGTTTGGACGCTTGACACTCAATCCACTGAGCTACACCAGCCAGGGTTATTATTGTTATTTTTATATCAAATAGCTAGGCACTGTTCTACGTAGGCTAAATACTTGACTATCCCAACAATTCTACAAAATTGGTACTATCTAATTGTTCCCAAGTTACAGAAGAAGGAAGTGGGCACAGGAAAGATATGCGGCTTGCCCAGGGCACAGTGGAAATAGGACTCAAACTTAGGCTGTCTACACCCACAGCCTGCACCCACTGGGAAGCATAGGGGTTAAGAGTGGCCAATATTGCTGGGCACTTCCGGGAATGCAAGAGCAAAGTATTTTTTTCCAAAACAGCAGCCAATAGAATGAAGTCCTAAAATAACTTGCAACCCAAAAAGTCTGGCTCTGTACTTTTAAAAAACATTTGCATGAATTCTTCACTCCCATCACAATTAGAAAAGATGAAAATTCATCATGAGTTCCTGGGCATGCAGACATGAGCTCGCTGGCCGGTGCCATGGGGGCCCATCCTGACATGTTGGTCCTTCAACCCTACATCTAACAATTCAGCCAAGGGCCTGGTTTGGTTTGGATGCCACACCCTCCAAAGGGGAATTTCAGGTCCTCAAAATGTAGCCAGCTTCCAAACAAGGGATGCTGGTAGTGTGTAATTAAAGGCTTGCTGGCCTGTCACTGGGGAGAGAAAACACGGATAATAGCTCCATCTGCCTGTGAAATCCAATCTCTCTCTAGAAGCCCAAGAAAGCTCCTGAAAAAGGAAGCAGCCGGCCAGATCCCCTAGCACCACCATTCAAAACATCCATTTTTATTAAATGAACAGAATTCGGCTGCCCTCAAACTAAGCATGACTATGGCCTCGTAAATGACGACATCATATCTCAGTAGCATTCCGTTCAATGGAGAGGCTGCTATAAAGTTTCCAGCCACATAAATGCCCCCCAAACATGTTCTTTAATCAAGAACAGCTAGAGTTCAGCTTGAGAAGCATAAAAAAGACATCTTCACTAATCCATACTTGTGCATCAATCAGGATTCCAGATATCAAAACCATGCTTCTCTTTCACACACCAGTAAATTGTGAGCTTCTGTCTACTGTTCCCATGGTGGGTTGGAGGTCCCAGCTTTTAATTCTACTGCATTTTATCAATTCTAAGATGAATATTCTTTTCACTTTTAATGTGAATTCAGGCTGCATCTTACAATCCACAGCATCTTAGATTCGGTGAAACACAGACTCATGACTGAAACATGCAGTCCATCAATTCTACTCTTAAATCTCCCCCTGACTGGCCCATCCTCTCTCCAATGCTTCCTTCCCCAACTAGAGCCCTCAACATCACTGGCCTGGAAGTTTGCAGGAGGTCCTTAACTGGTCTCCTCATCTCCAGCCTGAGCCCCTCCAACACATCCACTTTGCTGCCCAAGAGGTCTGTCTAGAACACAGAGGCAGGACCTGGGAGGGAGAATTACAGGGTTTATGTATGTTGCCAGCTTATATGTTTTCTTTTAAGCAACAATATATGTTGAGAGTTCAGTTATGTCCATTTCAAGGAAACAGCAAAGCCAATGGAAAATTGCAAGAAAAAAATTTTAGCAAGAAAAGACACCATCAGCATGTTTCTACACATTAAAAAGTGATACCCATGCCCTGGCTGGGTGAGTCAACTGGTTGGAGCATCGTCCTGTACATCAAGGGGTTGCGGGTTTGATTCCAGGTCAAGGCGTATACCTAGGGTGAAGGGTTGATCCCCAGACAGGGCATGTATGGGAGGCAACCGATCAGCGTTTCTCTCTCCCATCAATGTTTCTCTCTCCCTTCCTCTCTCTCTCTCTAAAAAAATCAATAAACATACCTTCAGGTAAGAACTTTTTTTTAAAAAGATATAAGAAAAAGTAAACATACCAAATCTACATGCATTTTTTTGTCACACAAATTTATTTGGGACTAAATGTTGGTCTGAAAGATAACCTGAATTTTTTAAGTATGACTATATTAGCTGTTAAGAGAAGCTAACGTAACGTAACATAACGTATGTCTTCGAGTGGCTTTTAAAATCTCGGGAGGAAATTCCATTACCTTTATCAAGGGGCAGATATATTCTTAAAAAAAAAAGGTGATCCCTCTTCCTGCCATTGAAATATAGCTTCACAGCATTTATGGAAAAGCTAACAACAAAGACCAAAAAATCCCATTTCAAAGTAGTCATTTTGTCGATGAAGGTAGAAACCTACAATCTTTCCTTCACCACAGCATTTCATATTTAAACCTTCTATTTTTAACCTGATGGTGGGATTCATGGCTAATGCTTATGAGATCTGTGTCTAGACAGTTGAGAAAAACAGGAAATGAGTTACATTGTTGCAGCTTAACAGAATTTAACCTTTTGTCTGCTAGCTCCAAACTCTGCTTGCTTTTAAAAAAACATCATAATAATAATCCTCTCTCCCGAGAATTTCAGAGCACTTAAGGAACTATAATCACCTAGGGCCTCTTCAGGGAGCAGAGGTGGCTATTTTGGTGGAAAAGGAAATGAGAACATGGGTTTACTGTGCTTGGACTATAAAATGAAGGCAGCCATTTGGAGGAAGATGTTTGCTGTCTTCTGAAATATAAGTACATGCTCAGAGCTGTCTGTGATCGTCAGCTCCTAAGGGGCAGGGACTCGGTCTGGAGAGCTCGTTCTCCCTCTGGGCTGCATGCAGAGTTCAATGCTGTAGGACTGAAAACGTCCCCCAGAGGAGCAAGTTAAGAAGCAGCAGCTGGCATCTATGGAATGCTTTCTCTGTGCCAGGCACTGAGCTAAACATATCACATATATTATCACCTCCATTTTACCCATGATGAAATGGAAGCACAGAGAAGTTAAGGAACTTCACAAGAGTAGCAGAACTGGCATTTGAACCCAAATCAATATAGTAATTCTAAAACCTCTGTGCTTAGTTGGAATGCTTTACTTTTGGAGAGCTGTTGTGAAGATTAAATGAGATGATGTATAAGATCAAACTTATCACAGTTGCAAGCCCATAATAAGCATCATAATGCCTGCTGTTACTTATATGTATAAGTAAATAATGCTGTCCTTCAGTACTAAGTAGATGATGCTACTCATCCCCCTGCTGCAAGATACACAGTACTTAGTGTTCCTAAGTAGCTACTGAATTCAAATGAATTGAATTGAATAATGGTAATGAGATCTCTCCTCTGACAACCTCGGCAATCTTAATCATAACATAAAACTAAAAGTAAAAAAGTACTATTGACTCTGCAACATTGTAATGTGCCTGTTCTCTTTGCTTTTGAAAGATAAACAGAAGCACGCCTTGCATTTACCTCAGAGTGAATGTATTCATCATGGCTTTTAATATGTATGCAGATACATATTGAAATAAATGCATATTTGCAAACATACAAATATTTCTTGTTCACTGAGAGAACCTAAAAGCAATGACACTCCAGTATCAATGAGCAAACCCACCACCAAGATCTTGATTTCTAAATCCATTCCCCAATAAAAGGAACTACTGATTTTTGGAGAAAAGATTGATTCCAAGGGCAGGGCAAGGAAAGTGAAAGATAAGTGTAGAACAAAAAGGAAGTGCCAAAAAAAGAAACTACTCAAAAATAACGGAGCATGTTGAAAGGATACAGAAGTCAACCTGATTAAACTCCCAAACGGCCAAAGCTAGACTAATTTGAGCAGCAAAATAAATAATGATGATAAAGACTATAACCCATAAGAAAATAAATATGCACAAGCCCATTCTAATGTAAATAAATAAATAGGGACAACTCTTCCTGACAGAGGAATTCCAATTAATAAATGTAGAAGACATGAGGAAATAGAAAGCTATCAAATGCAAACATCACAGTGATAATTTTTGCAAGAAAGAATCACTCGTAGATGCTAAAGCTAGCAGGTGAATGTATGGGAAACAGAATATATTCATAGTCTCAAATTATCTGCCCAAGGTATTTGTTAGTTAAAAAAAAAGAAGAATGTACAGTGGAGAAACCGGGCAGGCACCACCGTAACCAAGAGGTCAAGGTTAGCATCACCAGTAATAAAATATACTGACCTTGTGTACCTGCTGGTACGGTGCACGGGGAAGAACATGGTATCACTTTAATGCCAAAACTGCACTGCTTCCATTTAAACACAGTCAAACCCACATTGAAGGGCATTCCAGAAGTAACTGACAATTTTTCTTCAAAACTGTCAAGATCATGAAAATAAATACATATATATGTGTATATATATATATATATATATGTATATATATATACATATATGTAGAGGTGTGTGTGTGTGTATGGATCCCACAACTAGGAAAAACTAAGAGAAGGCTAAGTCAATCTCCTCATAATTAAATGTAATGTAGGATCCACAACTGGATCCCAGATCAGAAAAAGATCAGAAAACTAGCAAATTTAAATAAGATGTGTAGTACACTTAATAGTATTGTATCAATATTGATTTCCTGGTTCTCCTAATCATACTCTATAAGATGTTTATATAAGGGGAAGGTGGTGAAGTAATATAATATGGGAATTCTCTCTACTGTTTTTGTCACTTTTTAAGTAAAAAATTATTTCAATAATTGTAAAAAAAATTTTTTTTAAGGAAAAACTATGTTGAAAGCCAAGTATCTGTAACTCAGGACCTGTGCCTGCCAATGATATTAATAATATTAATATCAATATCAATATCAATAATGTGATCTTTAAATTTTTTTTTAACTTCCTGACCACCTATAATGTACTAGAAGCTGTAGTTGGAGCTTGTATTTGTTCTGTCCTTCAACCTTCACAAGATGATGTCATAAAGTTAAGTAATGTGGATAAGTTGTCGAAGTCATGGAAGACAAAGAGAGGTTGATACACTGTCACAGACCAGAAGAGACTAAAGAGACATGACAACTAAATGCAACGTGGTGCCCTAAATTGAACTGTGGAACAGAAGAAGAAAATGCCATGAGTGAAAAAGCTGGAGAACTCAAAATAAAGTCTCAAGTTTAGCTAATGGTAATACATCAATGTTGTTTTCTTAGCTTTGACAAAAGTGCAATGTTAATATAAGAAGTTAAATTAGGAGAAAACAAAACTTGGTGAAGGATATATGGGAACTCTGCAACTTTTCTGTTAATCCAAAATATTCCAAAGTAAAAAGTTAAAAAAGAAAAGATTGGACCTACATTATGCAGTGAGAACCACATAGAGGTAAAAGGACAGTTAACTTAAGCATAAAAAAATTGTTTATAGTAACACTGAATATTACAACTGAGTTTCTCATATAAATTTGATACACCCCTCACTGGTAGTGAAAACCCTTATAACACAAAGAGAGGTTATACTGAGGGAACAGTCAATACAAAAGAGACCCCAATTTACACATGCGTACCTACTCCATTAAAAAGAGAAATAAAATGCCTAGCCAAGCAGCTGTTAAACAAAGCATTCCGTGAACTCATACACAATTGCCATTGTTCAGTCCACATGAGGGTGCTATTGAATATCGCTATCTGCTAGTCTGTGACTTGCAAAAGTAATATCTCTTTTTACCCCATTTTCTGTGTTTCTTGAAGGGAACATTTAGGCTACTAAAGCAACAGAACCTTTGGTTTCAACCAGAGTGGGATGTGTCTGGGAAACACTGAGAAACAGCCCTGCAGAGAGCAGCTTCAGATGGAACACCGAGTCCTTCAGAGAGCTGGTCAAAACGCTCAGCCTATGAGGCCTCGTTCCTTTCATTCCCTGAGCCGTGAAATGCGTCCATCTCATCAGGTATTTGCCCTTAGCAAAGACTAGTGGACACTGAGGAGGGCTGGAGCCATGATAAGAAAAAGCTCATATGGGCCCTCGAGGGCAAGGACAGTGACTCCTAGTCCCTTATGCCCCTCCAAGCTCCTAGCAGAGGAAGGGCAGGCACATACATTTTTGCTGATGCCGCTAACAGAAAATGAGATTCTATACAGAAACACACACAGCAGAGGCATGTGTCTTATACACCCCTGTACTCCCTTGGCCAGGTTAGTGCCTAAACAGCAGGCAGTCACTCAGTAATCACTTGCTTGGCAAATTCGTTATATTCGCCAACTGCTGCCCCTTGGCACTGATGACGCCTTAAGAAAAGGTGTTACTAGATCTCCATCCAATAATCTCAAAGTTTTATTTACATGTTTGTGTTTTTATTTTTACCTCTCTACCTTATTCAAAATGTTTATTTTAGGCCCTCAAATCTACCTTACAAAAGAAGAATTTCATAAACTTGTTATTATTTTTCCATCGATAAAAAACAAATACTATTTAATGATCTTTGACAAGGTTGTCAATACCACTTAATGGGGAAAGAGCAGTCTCTTCAACAAATGGTGTTGGGAAAATTGGATATCCACAGGCAAAAGAATGAATTTGGACCCTTATCTTACACCATATATAAAAATTAACTCAAAATGGATTTATGACCAAATATAAGACCTAAAGAAAACACAAGAGAAAAGCTTTATGACATTGGACTTGGCAATGATTTCTTGGATGTGACATCAAAATCACAAACGAAACAAAAATCGGCAAATGGACTCTATCAAATTTTAAAATGTTTATGCATCAAAATATACAATCAAGAGTGAAAAGGAAACCATGAAATGGGAAAAAATATGTGCAAGTCATATCTGATAAGGAATTAATATCCAGGATATATAAAGAACACCTACAACTAAAGAACAAAAAAATCAAATAATCTGACTTAATGGTGGGCACAAGACTTGAACAGACATATTTCCAAAGAAGATACATAAATGGCCAACAAGCATATGAAAAGATGCTCAACATCATTAGTCATCAGGGAGATGCAAGCCAAAACCACAATGAGATATCACCTCATACCCATTCAGATGGCTACTATTTTAAAGTAAAGCAACAACAGAAAATAACAAGTGTTGATGAGGATGTAGAGAAACTGGAACCCTGGTGCATGGTTGGTAAGATTGTAAAATGCTGCAACCACTACAGAAAAGATATGGAAGTTCCTCAAAAAGTTAAAAATAGAACTACCACGTGACCCAGCAATCCTACTTCTGGGTATGTGCACAAAAGAATTGAAATCAGTGTTTCAAAGAGAGATTTGCCCACTCATGTTCATAGCAGCACTATTCACAATAACCAAGAGGTAAAAGCAACCCAAATATCCACTGACAGACCAGTGGGTAAACAAAATGTGGCCTATACATACAACGGAATATTATTCAGCCTTAAAAATGTAGGGAATCCCATCAAGTGCTATACAACATGGACGAACCTCGAGGACATTATGCTAAGTGAAATAAGCCAGTCACAAAAAGACAAGTACCACATGATTCCACTTACGAGAGGTATCTAAAGTAGTCAAATTCATAGAAACATTAAGTAAAATGGTGGCTACCAGGGACTGTGGGAAGCGGGAAAAAGGATGTTGTTCTTTAAGGGCAAAGAGTTTCCGTTTTGCAAAATGGTAAGTTTCTGGAGAACTGCTTCACATCAATGTGAATATTTAATACTATTGAATTGTATACTTAAAAATGGTATACATGCCCTGGCTGGTGTGGCTCAGTGGACTGAGCACCAGGCCTGCAAACCAAAAGGTCGCTGGTTCAATTCCCAGTTGGGGCAGGGGGCGTGTGAGAGGCAACCAGTCAATGTATCTCTCACACATTCAGGTTTCTCTCCCTCCCTTCCCCCTCTCTCTCTAAAAGTAAATAGATAAAATCTTTTTTTTTTTAAATGGTTAAGATAGTAAATGTTGTGCTGTTTACAACAATTAAATAAGCCTTTAGTTCACTGATAACCGAGGGGAGGCTTGTTTCCTCCCCCACAGCCTGGTTTGGCCCTCATGCCCAGGTCTTCCCCACCTCACCTGCCGACCTCACGGCCACTTCCTTGCTCTGGTCCCTTGCTTCATTTGTTTGCCTCTCACTCTCAGCCCTTGAACCTGTCTCTTGTGTTCACTGATCTTCTGGCCTTTACCTCGCCCTTTCTTCCTTGCCGAAAAATCCTACAGGATTTGGTCTTCTTAGGGAATCCTCTGGAAACCAGACACGAACAGCCAGTCATTAATTTATAAAATTAGACTCTTAGCAGTAGTCTCTACTCAAGATATTAATGCCAAGTTTAAAGAGATTGCAAAAACACCTAAAGCAGAAATTGTTGTATTATAAAAGCACTTTAAAAATTATTCCAAACATCAAATAACACTTAAGCCCCATTACTTAACAAAGAATCTTTTGCTATTATCCTGTACCATTAAATGTGTAATAGAACTTTCATGTAACATCTGGTGGGAACGTAAATTGGTACAAACCCCTTAGAAAAGCAATTTGACAATATGTTTTGAGAACCGTAAAAATAACCATGCCCTTTGACCGATTAACCCCATTCCCAGGAATTTGCTCCAAGGAAATTATACTATAAAAGAAAAAAAAGGCTTACATATAGATGTTTATTTCCAAGTTATTTATGTAACTGCTATGTGGACATAATCAAAACACACTTTATTGGTTTTCTCCCAGCTACTTTTAAAATTTATTCAGTTTTTTTGGGGGGGGAGCAGGGGAGTGGGGGCGGTAGGAGGAGGAAAGAAGGTTGTCCCTGAGTCTAAATGACAACTATTGCAGTACCCTGACTGCTCTGGTCACTTTCATATAATGACAGTCTGATGGTCACATCAAGTTCCAAACACGGTCTTCACAGAGTCATTCAGTGTGTCAATCATTATGTTAATTAACAATTCAGTTTTCATTCCAAAGAGTTTTGCAACTTCTCATGAGCTTGCAGTTCAGTGAGAGGTTGGGGGAGGAAGGCGACTTAACACGTAGTCAACTTCCTTTCTCCCCCTGCCCTTCACCTTTGCTCCCCCACTAGCTGTTGTTTCGGATCCTGTGTCAAATGGACTGAAGGCGGAGACATAAGTGGCTGCCTGGAAATAATGTAGCTGGCTTGTGACTGCTCCTGCTGAAAGCAGACTAAATGCTCACTTCGCCACGGTACAAAAATGCTTCTTACCTGTGGTGCTTTTCATGGCATCACCGGAGATCCCCAGCTTTGGGGACCTCTCCAGTTTTAATTCTCAGGGCAAGGGAGAAGCATTTCCTCCCAGCTGCCACTCCCCCACTCTGCCCCTCATTCCCAGGCCATCCTCTCCATTCAGATATCACTGTTGGAGTCCCTCTCACCCTCCCAGTGGGGCCTCCTGAGCAGGACTTAACTCCTGCTGGGAAAGGATAAACAAACTGTGCATGGGTATACAATTGAATGGAGGTTAAAAGGAATGAACTATTGATATACACAACCACATGGATGGAACTCAAGGATGTTATTCTGAGTATAAAAAAACGCCCATCTCATAAGGTTATATACTGCATGATTCCACTTTAAAACAATCTTGAAATGATAAAATTATACTGATGGAGAATATATCAGTGGTTGCCAGGGGACAGGATTGGCTGGAGGGTCTGACTGCAAAGGTATGGTGGGAGAGTTTCTTGGCAGTAATGGAGCAATTATGTATCCTATCGTAATTGTGGTGGTGACTACACAAATCCACACATTATACATGTGATAAAATTTCATCATAACACACAAGGCCTAAGTAAAGTCTGTAGTTTAGTTCACAGTATTGTACCAATGTCAATGTCAATTTTCTACTTTTGAAAATGTACTAGTTTTAAGATACTGTTTTGGAGAAAGCTGGGTGAAGGACACACAGGAACTCTGTTTTATTTTTGCAACTTCTTGTGAGTCTTATGTCATTTTTTAAAAAGATTCTTTTAAATGGCTCTAACCCAGTTCTCTCTTTCCCAGGGGCCCCCTGCATTCTCATTTGCCCCAACAAACTCTGGGAGGACAGAACTAAATTCCGCCCTCTGTATCCTGTTCTCACAGCCACTCCAGCCAGTTCTTTGCCACCAGCTATAAAACTACTTTTCAAGCTCAATACATGGTCCTAAGGAAGCCCCATCACCTAGTCAGAGGAGGACAAGCCGCCCAGCCTTCCCCCTGGGGAGCAAGGGAGGAATCACAACATGCAATGGTCTCTCCAGTGGCACCCCACCCTTCCCCCATGCCCCCTGCTGTGTACTCAGTCTGGCTGCAGGAGTCCAAGACTTTAGTGGATGCTGTCATCTCTGCCAGATCTGCCCTTAAGACGGAGGCCCTCATTCCCACTGAGTCTCTCTGGAAATTGCCCTAAGCTGAAGAGAGCTACTTCACCCAAAATCACGTCCACTTCCCAGGGGCAACGTGCATCCATGACTGGCCCATGTAGACGTATAAAGACCCAGGCTCCTGGTCCAGCAGGGAAACTCTGCAAGACCATCTCAGCTCCAGAACTAGTGGAGGGTCAGCAGAGGCCTTGTGGTGACCACACTGAAGTTCAACCAGCCCAGTCCAACTTCCTTTATTCCCCCACAAGGGCTGATCCCCAGATGCACCCCAGTAAACCTCCTATACACAAATCTCTATCACAGTCTTTTCCTGGGAACCTGGCCTATGACACAGAGTGAATTCCATGTATGATGGTCAGTCTCACTCTCACAATGGAATTTAATAGCTACTGAATTGGTGCCCATGTCAAAATTGAGGGGAAAAAAGTCCCACTTAGCACCATGTTATATTTATGATAGTAACAATCAAAGAGAAATTTATTAATAAATCATGGCAAATAAGCTTCACGAACTATTAAATAGCCAGTGAGAATTATGAACATTCTGCCACAAAATATTCCAGAAATTAATACTAAGAGAACACAAAATTGATTCTGGATTTTTAAAAAAAGCAATAAATTGGAGACATCTTGGGGATATTTGGGGAAATTTGAACATAGACTGTGTATTAGATAATATCATTGCATCAATGTTCAATTTCTTGGACATGATCATAATATTGTCATTAGGCAGAAAAACGTCCTTGTTAGGTAAAGTCTCGTGATGTCTGCAACTTGCTTTCAAATGGTTCAACAAACAATCCTCAGTGACTAGGGGAGGGAGAGGGAAAAGAAGAGGGAAGGAGGGAGGGAGGAAGGACAGAGAGAGAAAGAGAGAGCGGGAGGGAGGAGGAAGGAGAGCTAGAGAGCTCTTTCCTGCAAAGAACAAGATGACTCACTCTCTACAGTGATCTCATTCCCATTCCCGTGCTGAATGCTCCCCCTTGTGTACCAGTAAAGCAGAATGCAGTCATCAAAATACATCCTAAAACTCCCCTGCACAGCAGGAACACGAGACCCCAAGACTTAAAAAAGGCCATCGAAGTGTGGCATGCTTTAAGGTACTCTTTCCCAACCCTCAGCCAACCACATAGTTCCCATAGTCCCCCAGTTTGCTGTCCATGATGTCAAACTCTGGGTTTCAGTTCTGGCGGAGGAAGGGCATGGCTGGCAAAGGGGTGGGGAGGAGAGTACCTACAGCCTTGCCAGTGAAGGGCTCAGGTCCCCGGGGTCAAACAGCCCTGGGCTAAACTTACTGAACATCAGCTTTGTGAGTGAAGCAGAAATGATAATAATACCCATATGAAAGGGTAACTGGGAGGATTAAATGAGATCACGCAGACCAAGACATAGCATAGGGAGGGGCCCGTGGTCTAATTAGAGTTCAATAAGTATTAATCATCCCTGACCAATATGGCTCAGTTGGTTGGGTATCCTCCCGCAAAGTGAAAGGTCGCAGGTTCAATTTCCGGTCAGGGGCACGTGCTGCCTAGGTTCCAGGTTCAGCCCCTGGTTGGGCACATATTTCTCACGCCTGTGTTTATCTCCATCTCTTTCTCCCTCCCTTCCCCTCTCTCAAATAAATAAATAAATATCTCTAAAAATAAGTATTAATCAATTATTATGACCTATTAACCTCTTTTTGATGAAGCGTCTAAGAGAGTTCCTTAGAAGTCCTAGTGCCTTGTAGAGCATAATTTGAAAACTACTGCCATAGAATATCTGATTTGTAGACTTTACTCTTTGGTGAGAATGCACCCAATGTTTTCCTGACAAAGCTAAGATTGTTAATCGCATATTAAAAACAAAAATAAATTAACAAATTATCCTTCGGGCCCTGGCCAAGCAGCTCAGTTGGTTAGAGCATCACCAAGTTTGTGAGTTCGATCCCCGTTCAGCAGGGCACGTACAAGATTCAACCAGTGAATGTATAAGTGGAATAACAAATCCATGTTTCTCTCTCTCTCTCTCTCCCTCCCACCTTCCTTCCCTCTCTCTGTCCCTCTTTCTCACAGCAAAAATAATAATAATAATATTAATATAATAATAAATGTAACCTAAAAAAATTTATCCCTCAGGACTGCATGCACTAAAAAGGACAATTTCACTAGCTGTATCTTTCCTCATAAGTAATTTCCAAGAAAATGGGCTTTTTGAGTTCTCCGCCAAGTTTGCCGCTCAGCATTGTGCCTCCTGTGGGTGTTCGGCCTTTGACTCTAATCAGGGTGGCCTCCAAGGCAGATCTCTCACACCCCACGTCAAGATGCCCACAGCAGACCTTGCAACAGGGACTGCGGTACTGCAGGGGAGCAGGGACTGACGACATCTGCTCTGCCTTCTGGGAGAACTATTTGGCGGACACGTGAGACAATGAAAGCCCTGAGCAGAGTACCTGGCAGAGCATCGAATGCACCCGACCCTGGATGACAGAGCATGTTAAGCATGTTATTTTCTCCTCGCTCCCTTTTTGACCTTCAACTTTTATGAACCCTAACAAATTCTCAAAACAAAATCTGCCAGATCCAGCCTCCCTCCCATTTCCACAACAGCCTCCCTAAGTCCTGACTTCTGTCTGTTTGCATGTGGAGCCCTCTTCCCTCTGGTCTCCTCTTTCCCCCCTCTGTCAACCCCAAACTGCTAACCCATCGAAGGACACTGCAAAATGCTCATTTCCTCCAACCCTCCTGATTAAGACCTTGCCACCACAGTCCCCTTTTTCTACAAGATGAAGCCCTAAATCTCATCTGGTGGTTCAAGGCTCTCCGGTATTGAAGACATCCGCATGCCAAAGCCAGGCCACCCCATTACTGTCCTAGGTGCTCACTTCTATAGTCTGCCCTGGCCCTCAATCTCGAGACGCTGATTTTGCCTTTGTCCAGCCTGTCTGGATCTTCATTTTAGGAGGTAGTCTCTGGAGTCAGACCCAGGTTCAAATCCTGTTCCTCTATTAATTGCACTCCTTTGGACAAGCTGCCCATGCCTGTTTTCCCGTATGAAAAACAGGGACAGTAACAATAATCCCTGCTTCATAGGGTTGTTGTGAGGATTAATTTTATACACAAAAGTAGCTTTGAGCAGTGCCTGGTACAAAATGAGTGCCTAATAAATGTTAGCTATCATTACAGGATCCACGAGTTATTTTCAAATTCATAAATGAAATCAAGAGATACCTACTAAGAAAGTTTTCTCTCTTTGCATGAGCTCATGGGTTGCCTCCTGTACACGTCCCAACCAGGATTCGACCTGCAATCTAGGCCAGGAATTGAATCTGACCAGGAATCGAACCAGTAAACTTTTAGTGCATGGAACAATGCTCTAACCAGCTGTGCCACATAGCCAGGGCTTCCCTGTTTCTCTTTTAATACCCACTTTTTCACTTGTGTTTTAAACTTTACTAAATATTTAATACATGCAATAGAATATAACATAAGCTTAGAAAAGGAATAAAAATGCTACCACTTAGCTTAAGAAATATAATCTTCATTTATTTTCAAAGCTTCACAATTTTCTTCTCCAGCTGTACATAAATCGTTTCATCAGTTCCCATGGATGAGTCCCTAGGTAGTTTCCAATCTTTCCTTGTTATCCACAACACTACACTAACACTATTTATCTATTATCTTACACATGTGCAGTGTGTCTGTAAGATAAAGTCCTAGATGGGGAATTAGTAGGGTGAAAAGGGTATGTTTATAGGTCATTTTTAGAGTTAAATGTCTGTATTGCTCTCCATAGAGATTAAACCAAATTGACTTGTTCATTTTTATAAGTTGCCAAGAAACCTACAAGTTCAATAGCTGGCAAAGTCATTTATGTGACAGAGCTAAGAAAATAGGAAAATGGAAGGAATCTCTTTAAAATGACATTTATTGAGTGGAACACTTCAAACCTGTATGGTTTCTGCAAACCAGTGTCACCCCAATAAATTCAATTTTTTAAAAATGACATTTTAAAAAATAAGCACTTTTTTTTAACCCTGAGGCAATCATATAAAACAATTCTTGGCTTCTCCTTTGGTGCTTGGTTTAGGGTCCAAATATATACTTTAATTCTGGTTTAATTCCTATAAGGATTGATATTGCTTGGAGCTGACCAGAATAATTCTTTCCTGTAATGAGGTAATTATTGAGTCGAGTCCTGTAATACTTTTTGTAACTCTGTTTACTTTAAAATGCCTACTGCCTTAGACATTTAAGATGTGTATCTTGGGCTCCAAGTTTTGAAATAAAAATCCCAGCCATATAGAAGTGTACTTGACATTCAAAAGCATCAGGAACAAACAGGATGATTATTCACTGAAATGTTTATCTGGCAATATAACCACTGTCAGATTATAGGAAACTTTGAAGTGGAATGTCATGGCCTCTAGCATTTGGCCTTGAAGACTCATGAAACTCAATACAGTGAGTTAAAGTAAGTACCCAAAGCCAACATTGCTTCTGATCACAAATCCACTCACAGCAAAAGAAGCGAGTCTGTGTTCAGGTGGTACCCCAGGACTCTCTCTGGTCTTGCGACATCCCCATAACGAAGAGTAGTCGATCTTCTGGATGGCAGAATGATGGCCCACTGAAGGCTGAGGCACAGCACCAGCTTTGGAGACACCACCTAGTGATGTCGGAGTTCTGTCCTGCAGAATATGCTACCAGAATTCATGGGTCTGGGCACCAAGGGACAGGAGTGAGGCATCTCCGACTGCTAAACCTAATGACCCCTCTCCAAATGTTTGCTTCCATTCCCTGTGACTTTGAACCAAATCCCCTTCAGCTTCAAGTAGCAAGAGTGACCTCTGTTATCTGCAACTGAAGCCTGACTGTTGTGCTTACTGTAGCAAAATCTCTTGTAAAAGGGTCTGAGCATCTGTTTTGTTTTGTTTTGTTTTTTTTACAAACTCTCCAACAAATTTTAGTTTCACAGAATTTGAAGTTCACTAATAACCATTCTTTGAAGTAACTACAAGGTAGGTTACTTCAGGTGAATAGCTTTAAGGGACACTTCATCCAGGACACAAGGAAGGTGGATGTCCATTCCCGCCCCACGTTAGAGAACACGTCTCTCTAGTGACGGGAATTTGATTACAGAATGTAGGGGCCAGGGGAGGGGGGCAACTGGGAGCTCGGTAAAATGAATAATGGCAGCTGGCCCTAGAGTAGAATTATCTGGATTCAAATCCTGCCTCACTAGCTATGTGGCTTTGGGTAAGTTACTTTAATTCACTGGGCCTTGGTTTCCCCATCTATAACATGGAGAGAATCTACTTTATATTGTTGTTTTGAGGATTAAATGGGTTAATACACATGAAGGGCATGGAAGGGCTATCTGGCACATATTAGGCACAGAGTGTTAGCTACTTAAAATACTGTTCAGAGTACGAAACATTCTCTCTCTCTCTCTCTCTTTCTCTCTCTCTCTCTCTCTCTCTCTCTCTCTCACACACACACACACACACACACACACACAAACAATCTCACTTGAACTCTTTCAAAATAATTCTTAAGGCAACCAAACCCCAGACAGGTTAAGTGACTTCCCCAAGGCCACACAGCAAGTGACTAACAAAAGCACATCTATAACAGTAACTAAGGATTCAAACATGATTTTTCCTGTATTGGAGTGCAGGGTCTAAGTCACACCTGGCCCCAAGGAAGTGACACACAACTGTGGGCCTTGAGGGGAAGTGACTCATCCATCACTCATAGTTCTAGAAATGGTGTGTGCTGGAACAGTGTGATGTATTAACATTTCGCCCCTCAATTTCTTTCCAATGTTCTTCCCTGAAATTGCTCTACAACTGCAGGTCCCCATGGAAACCTCAGGAAAGCCTGACTATTGACTCTAAGTGAAACTCTGCTTTGACTGCTCCCTTGATAACAAATGGATGTTCTTAAAAGCCTGGCCCCACCTGACATCTGCTGTAGCTCAGGGCCAAAGCCACATTTTCTCCAGACTGGGAGTGTGAAAGAGACTATTCCTCTCCAGGGCTAGGGTGCAGTAAGCTTGCAGGAAAGGGGAAAATGTGACCTGAGCCCCCACTGTCAGGATCAGACACCCAACAATGTGCTTTCCATACATGTTTCCGACAGGAGGTTGGAGTGAGGTGTCCGCTGAGAATGAGGGAGTGACTCTCACTAAATTAACTCGGGACAATCTTTGCTATCTGCAGGAGTCATTGCTAATGTGCTTTCCAGGCCAAAAGGTGAAAGGCTGGGGCTTGGATCTGAGGCTTGAAAGGTTGCAAAAGAAACCTGTTTGAAAAGGGACATTAAAGTCTAAAAAAGAAACAGAATCTAGTCAAAGGGAGGAATTCAAAGAGCAAGAATATAGCAGCATTTTTCCAGCATGATCCAGAGATCCAGTGAAGGGGCACAGGACTCAATCTTCCAAACTCCTTTGGTGACAGGAATTGTTCCTTCATTAAATATTTGAAGGCTCTCTATTGAGTAACTACACTGTGTCACCCTGTACTAGGCACCAGATTATAGGAGAGAAAAAGGCAGAGAGCAAGCTCCCAGTCTAGTAAAGGGAGATTACATATACAAAATAAATAAAAAGGAAAGAGACTTTTACAGTATGGAGATATCTCAAACAATTAAAAATGGAATCTGCCCTTTAACCCAGCAATCCCACTTCTGGGAATATAGCCAAAGGAACCCAAAGCCCTAATTTGAAAGACTATAAGCACCCCTATTAATGAACAGTTCCACACTATACTTTCCGGGCGGGTATGCAACTCGGCTCCAGAGGGTCATTCAGGAATCCAGGCTGATGGCGGCTCTGCTCTCTTCAATGGATAACTTCTGGGGCCATTCTAGTTATCACCACTCCATCCAATAGGAAATGGGGAAAGGTGTGAAGGAGGAGGCAGGCAACCTCCTTAGGTTCCATAAGTCTGTCCTATAAGCAGCCACATCTTTACTCTTACAACTCAATGGTGAGAACCTGGTGACACAGCCACATGTAGCTGCAAAGGAGACTGAGAAATGTGGTCCCTGGGACAGCAGCCACAGACCAGATATAGTCTTCTTACTCTAGAACAAGGGACAGCAAATTACAGCTCAAGGGTTCACTCCTCAAGCCCCTGGTTTTCTAAACAAAGTTTTCGTGAAGCACAGTCACAGCCGTTCACTTCTGTATGTCTACAGCGGCTTTACCTGCTACAAAGGTAGAGTTGAACAGTCATGACAGAGACCTTGCAGCCTGCAAAGCCTAATATATTTACTATTTGGGCCTTTATAGGAAACATTTGCTATCGCCTTTTCTAGGAAAAAGAAAAAAAAAAAGAAACAAGAATGGATTCGGTGGTACAACTAGCAGTCTACACTTTCAAAATACAAGGACTGGCAGTAATAAGGCCTGCTTGGGTGTGGCTGGTAAGGTAATAATATGGGTGTAATAATTCATAGTTTTAATTTAAACATTTCACCTAAAATGTCATATGGTGTGCTTGAGTGTGATATTGTTATGTCACAGAATTACATGCTTAGGATTTTGTAATAAAACAGGGCCTTATTTGTGCCAGACCCTGTATATCTTAGAAATTGTTATAAAGACACAAGGACAAAAATATCCCTTGAAGCATTTCATGCCATACCAAAAGACTAAAAACAACTTATAAAAGACTGTAAAATGATGGACCGCACATACTACAGGATACACAAAATCTTTCAAAAGAATAAGGTCTGGCTGCATAGCTCAGTCGGTTAGAGTGTCGTCCTCACATGCCAAGGTTGCAGGTTTGATCTCCAGTCAGAGCACATACAAGAATCAACCAAACAGGAATCAACCAATGAATGCATAAATAAAGTGAACGAATCAAATCAATCAATTAATTAAAAAGAATGAAGAAGTTCAACATGTACTGATTAGAAAAATACCCAAATATATTAACTTTAAAAGGTGAAATGCGGAACAGTAGATTTAGAATGTTACCATTGTCGGGGGGTGGGGGGGGGAGTAGAATTTCATACAAAATACAAATACACTTACATAGGCATAAAAAATTCCTGGAAGGATATAAAAGAAACTGAAAACAGAAGTTGTTTCTGGGTAGAGAAGTCAGAAAATTGAAGGACAGGGTGGAAGGAAGTTTACTTTTTACCATATACCCTTTTATATATTTTGAATTTGTACAATGTGCATGTACCATCTATTTTTTAAGTAATTAATTAAAAATTCAACTGAGAAAAACCACATACACAGAAGAGTTTGTCACTATTTCCACTGCTAGCCAACCCCTCTTCAGAAGGATAATCTTTCTTAAAAGCCAAGGCAATATTTTCAATCAGGCAGTCAGTCCTGCTGACCTGGGAACTTTATATTATTGTATTTGCATCCCTGCTCCACCGTATGTCAGATTCTCAGGGATTCCTTATTTCTCTTATTTTCATATTCAATTTACAAGTTCTATTTTGGTCCCCTGCTTTTCTTGAAAGTTCCTCTTTCCAGGCAATATTTATTCAGTTCTCTCACACATGTTGAGTATAAAGAGAAGTACAGAGAAAACCTCTAACCTCAGAGAAAAATTAAGCACAGAAAGACAAAAGTAACAGTTCCTAAGCCTGATAAAATAAACAACTTTGAAGGAAAATCTTGTAAGGGAACCCACCCACCTTTCAGTTAAAACTGACAGTGATCCAATTCACACAAGCTGAAAGAGAAAAAGGAATCCTCTGGTCTATGTAACTGGAAAGTTCAAAAGCTGGAGCTGGCTGGAAACAGAGATGGTTCCGGGCACTCAGGACGCATCCTTGGAGCTGTGGCTCGGCTCTTGGTGCTGCAGGGGTGCACTCTGCAGGCAGGCCCTCTCCTGCGGCAGGAGCCCCAAACTCCCAGGCCCCTAGCTTAGCAATCCTGCTGCAGAGAAACTGTCTCTCCCTGAACTCAACACAGCAAATCCAGAAAACACTGTAACAGGTCATTCTTAAACTTGTCCTGCCTGGGGGCCAAGCCTGGCCCGGTTTAGGCTATATGCCTTAACCTATGCCACCAGGACTATAGGTGCAAAGAAGGGCCCCCCAAAGGGCATTCAGTGTAGGGGTGCTAAGAAGAAAAAACAACAAATGTCCTCTATTGCTTCTAACAAGTCAAGACAATGGCCCCTGGTTATTTTAACAGCCTTAAAACAATAAACCTTGCTCCCTACCCTGGTTAGAAGACAGGATTTTTCAATTTCAAAGCAAAGTGGCTGAGAAGTTCAAACTGCCACACACACATTGTCTCATTTGTCTGCACTATACGTAATTTTGAATATCAGACAGGAAACCTACTTACACATTAGAGAAAAAAAAAACACCTAAAAATGGGATTGTAAATCAGATTGCCACCCTTTGGTCCCTCTGAAACATTTCACTCAGGACAAAGTATTTCCATGATCCAGGGTGCCAAAACTTTTCTTTATTTTAGCCACATATTTTTAAAATCACCATCTGGCCCTGGCTGGTAGAACTCAGTAGATTGAGTGCCAGCCTGAGAACCAAAAGGGCACCAGTTCAATTCCCAGTCAGGGCACACGCCTGGGTTGCAGGCCAGGTCCCCAGTTGGGGGCATGCAAGAGGCAACCAATGGGTATTTCTCTCCCTCTCTTTGTCCCTCCCTTCCCCTCTCTCTAAAAATAAATAAAGAAAATCTAAAAAAAATTATTAAAAATATATAATAAATAAATCACCATCTGAAGGTCTGCAAGATATCTAAGTCTGAGGTCTATATTTAGCTCTAAATTATGAAATAATTTAAGAGGTTGTAATATTTGTATTCTTCTTACCAAAAATACATTCACTTTCAGAATCTTCATGGTCAACTGAACCAAATGGATACATGATGTATCCTTAGATTGGCTGATTCTTGAGTAAATGATTTCAGTTGGTCCTCCACAGCACAAGGCAGGAAATTTATGTTAAAGTTTCTTTTTTCTTTTTAAACATTCTATTTATTTATTTATTTATTTATTTATTTATTTTTAGAGGGGAAGGGAGGGAGAAAAACATCGATGTGAGAGAGAAATGTCAATTGGCTGTCTCTCATATGCACCCTGACCAGGGACCAACCTATAATCCAGGCATAGCCCTGACTGGGAATCGAACCAGCAAACTTTTGCTTTGCAGTACAATGGCCAACCAACTGAGCCACACTGGTCAGGGCTAAAATTTCTTAACAAGCAGAAAACTCACCTAAGATCAAAAGCTCTTTAATAACATCCTTGTTATTAAAAATATGTCATTTTTTTACAGTAGAATAATGAAGACATGAATGAGAGCTACTGCTATATGCCAGTTTAACGCCAAACATCTTTTATTTGGAATTATATAATTAAAGCCAAATTTCCAACACACCTTCAAAAAGATTGATAAATGTATTTTAAAGCAATGGGTCCCATCTACACCTGTGATTATTTCTTGGGTATCTCTCAGGTCATCAAAAATGACAGAAAATCTTTAAAACAATATTAATTTTAAATCAATTTTATTTAAAAAAACAAAACAAAACATATACAAATAGGCTAAATAACACTCAAGCCTGAGAGGGCTGCAATCTTTTTCAAGAACTTAATAGCCCAAAAAGACTAATACTTATCGCTGATTCAGCTCACAGTACCAGCCCTCTTCAAGCAGCAATACGATCACTAGTAAACATTGTATGGCCACCTCTTATGGAAACTAGAGATTCACTGTGCAATGAGCCACAACCCTGCCCTCCAGGGGCTTACAGTGTAGCTGGAGAAAAATGATACATCCAGAACAGATAAAAAGTCCACACATCTATCACAACAAAAACAATTATTGGCATAAGTCATCATCACGTTTTAACAAATGTTAGTCGTAGGACTACCTTGGCAAATATACACTACATCAAGTTTCAACCTGACATATCAAAAAAAAAAAGTTTTATTTTTTTGTTCACTCATGTTTCAAATGAACTGAACTAAAAGAGGAAAACACAATTCCAAACCAAATGTACCATAAAGTTTAGTGCTCATGTCCCAGAATGTCTCCATGGTTCTATATCCAGATGTCAAGTTCAGCAGTTCTGACTGCCAAAACGATGTACAAATTCAGACAGCGAGTAAACAGCTCCCCACCCTACCTCAGGATCCATACTGATAAAATCATTCAGGTTCATTTTGGAATCTAAAAAAATAAATGAAAGAAATGTCCACTAAAAGCACAATTTTGGTTTAACAGCAATAAAACAACCCAAAAGGCCAAAATTACGGTAAATTATTCAAATGGATATGGATTCAGTATCAATTCTGCAGTATTCTTGTTGCAAATGGGTAACATTGATCTAATCATGATAAAACATCACCCAAACCAAAACTGAGGGATACTCTACAAAATAACTGACCAGTAAGTACTCTTCAAAGTTTAAAAGTTATAAAAGAAGAGGAAGAAATTGTCACAGGTTGAAGGAGAAATAACAACTAAATGTAATACCATGGGTCAGAAAAAAAATTAGCAGTAAAACTTGCAAAATTTAAATGAAGTCTCTAAGTTAATAGTATTATGTCAATATTTTTTAATCAATTGTACCACTTTCTTGGTTTCAATAATTACACTATAGTTTACTCAGATACCTGCAATATGAGCAAAGTGTATATAGGAACTTTGTTCTATTTTAGTAAATTCTCTAGAAGTCTAAATATTATTTCAAAATAAAAAGTTCAATGAAAAAAAAAATGCATGAATAACCAAACTGCCAATTTACAGGAAATTCAGAGGATACAAAAAAGATACAATTAGGAAAATCCAGACTATTTCTCCCAGACTGTTTCTACAACAAATAAACTATAAGAAAACAAAAAAAGAGTTGGAAAAGGAATCTATATATTAAAAAAAGACACTCCACCCTGGCTGGTGTAACTCAGTGGACAAGTGCAAGCCTGCAAGCCAAAAGGTCATAGGTTCAATTCCCAGTCAGGGCACATGCCTGGGCTGCAGGCCAGGTGCCCAGTTGGGGGTATGCAAGAAGCAACAGATCAGCTCTCTCGCACATTGATGTTTCTCTCCCTCTCTTTCTCCCTCCCTTCCCATCTCTCTAAAAGTAAATAAATAAAATCTAAAATAAATAAATAAATAATTTTAAAAGACACTCTTTGTAAGTAATAAAGCTAGATAATCAGCAAAACCAAAAATGCTGTTTAAGTCATCAGAGAGCTGGGGATGCAGGATGACCAAGTAACCAGAAATAAAGGAAAGACAGGCACCTCCAAGGAGTGATGGGGCAGAAGCTCTCGGCTTACCCAGGACGGATGTCACATTCCATATAAGTCAGTAAGTATGTCAGCTAAAATTTTTAACAAATCACTAATGGAAACCTCAACTACGGAAATATGATAGTATTTGTTTTCTAGGGCATTTAAATATAATTAAATAAAAATGATTACTATCATGAGGTATTCGTTACTTAAAAACAAAATGAAAACTTAAGAACTGTTAAAAGATCAATGTATAGCATTTTTTTACATAACACTAGTCCTGGAGCTCAGCTCCAATGAGCTGAGTAACACAATTAGCTGAGTTACTGTAACACGGCTGAAGGCAAGAAGATGAAAAGTATATGTGAACAAGATGCAGCCAAGGTCTCAGCAAGAGACGAGGACAAATTTGGTGTACTCTGTAATTCAGCCCAGGACTTGGGAAATGTCCTTAAAAACTGAGTCATAAGCAGCTTGTGCTAGAACTTAGTCTTTAGGGCAAGGCTGTAAGACTATAAATCTCAGCTTCCCTCTTATCAGGAAGAGTTTATTTCTTTAAAATACATCAAATGCTGAATTGGAAAGAGTGGTCCTGCAGACACATGGCCACCGAAATTATTAAATGTATAGCTTTTCACAATGCATTAAATACATTAAATATACTAAACTTTAAGTCATAAAAGTTAATTCCATAACTAAATGCAAGGGACCAATTAAAATTGCTATTAAAATATCTAAAACATGCATTAATTTAAGGTTTGATATTTTCTTGAAGCTTTTTTTTACTTTTTAAAAAATAAAACAACTAATTAGCTAAAAATAATTCCCATTTATCCTAACATTGGATGTATTCCTATGATACAGGGCTCGAAGTAATGAATTTACCACACGAGAGAACATTACAATGTGGTTAAATTATTACATGAGAAACCAGTACGTTCGCCCCACACTGCAGAGCAGATCCCTTTTGGTTTCAATCTCAAGTTCAGGAAGCCCTTTGATGAACTAATTACATATGCACCAAAAAAGACACTGCCCTCCCCATTAAAAAAAACTTCCTCAAGCCTAGTGTGCTGACCCTGCCACTTCCTAGCCATGCACCTTAGGCAAAGGGCTTAACCTTCATGTATTTCAGTTTATGGGTCAGTCTATCTAATGTGGAAATAAAGCTTAATTCATTGGGTTGTGGTGACAATTAAACTAATATGTAAAGGGACTGGCACAAAGCCTGACACAAAGTAACACTTATTACAGGGTAGTAGTCATCAAACCCGAAGGAGTGACCCAAAGAGGATCAGGGCTGATGAGCGGCTGCTTACTGAATGCCTACTATGCACAAGGCTCTGAGTCAGTGCTCACATCTATGAGAAGGGAAGCTGCCAAGGCACATTGTCCCAGACTACACCCCTTACAGCAGGCTGTCCAAGACTGAAAGGTAGACCTGTGAAGCCCTCTCCTAACCCATAAGCTGTCCCAATTCTAATGCTGAGCCTGGAAAATAGGCTGGTGGGCCAAAAAGCAATTCCAATACAAATTTTTTAAACTGTAAGAGCTTTTCACAGAGAGTCTCAAAAGTCAGAATATGAGTCCTCTCTTAGTTCACTGCCTTTAAATATGCCAAACATATTCTTTCTTGCTTCCTTGCTGACCTCTGAATGTTTCAGTCCCATTTTTCTGGCTGTTGCACAGCTTACAGAGCACTTTCACACAGACAGTATCAGCCATGTGGTGGGATGATCTCACCAATATAAATGGCAATGTTGTAAATTACTTTCAACGATAAATAATGTTCCAATCTAATGTGAATGCCAAACAATAGTAACGGGGTGAAGAACCCTTCGTCTACTCAAATCTCAGGAAATTATTAATTGGACTGATGCCTAAAAGCACATAAATGAGATGAGTGGTACAATAAAACCTGCTGGCTTGCATCTCCTCCTAATGCAGACCCTATTCCAGAGCCAGGGAAATGACATTTCATACATCACAGGGTGCACTGGTGATTTTTTCCACCATAACGTGAAACACTACCAGAGCAAGGTGCTACTAGTCACACTGTTACATGACAGAAACACACAGGTCTCCTAAAGCCCAGTGTCCTGACAGTAAATATATCCAATGCTCTAGCAAGTGTCATGGTCTAATCCTTAACACCCTTCCTCTCCCTTGAGTTCTTATGCCTTCCAGTCCTGCTCTCTGTGCCTCACTTTCTGAATCTAATAAATACACAGAGCTACACTTCCTCTTACCTCCTTACCACTCGGGGTTTTACCCAAAGAACAATATGATTTTTGTCCTTGGTGAAGTGAAAGTACTGATCTGTGCAGGGACTGAAAACCCCCCTAAGGAAGCATCTTTGGCTCACCTCCAGTTTCAATGCAGGGATATGATGGAGGAGGCTCTCTCCAGTTCCCACTGGAATCTTTCATGTGAGATCGGTCAGAAGCAAAGTTCTTCAAGTACGAATCTGCACGGATTACTCTAAATTTCCTGCAGATGAATTAGCATTCATTTATCTCAGGGAGGTATCACAATTGAAATTCTCATTCAATCTTTATATAGACTCATTTTCTATAACATGCACAAAACTATGCAGGCATTTTTGTACTATTAGTAGTACATAAATAGATGTGCAGTTTATTACCTGTTAAAGAAGCCATGAGAAATGATCAGATGAAATCCAAAACTAGAAAGGTATGAAATATATCTGGTTGCCATTTTTTTACTCAATTGTGCATCAGGGGCAACATATGCTCTTTTCAGATGCTGCCACAATAGCCTTCTCAATTCTGGCATCAGAAGGCATCCCATTCCCACACCACACACACACCCCCAAAAGCAAGAGGAAGGGAGAAATCTCCAAAATAACAAAGAAAATATTTGAGATCTTATCACACAAATTTTTAAAAGACTGCCAACCCTTTCATACAATGGCCAATCTTTAAAACTAAAACACTTTGAATCTTCTGTATAGCACATCATTCTCAAATATCAACTCAACGGTGATGCCAAGACAAGTAATCTTTATAAAACAAATAAAACAACTTTATAAAATTGTCAAGGTCTCACTCCAGAAAGTAGGAACATTCATCCTGACTTTCCTCACCTTCTAAACTGTGGATGGATGTCCTCATCAGACTTAAAGGCATCTTCTACATAAGCATCAAAGGGACAGGGAAATGGCAGTACAGTGTCGAGATCATAAATGAAGCTCTGTCCTCCACTTGAAACATGAAGCAACACAACATGGTAATCCTAGAGGTAAACATTGCTGAAGTTAACCAAGTTACTTTATGATGCTGAATCCCAAGGCTATATGATATAAAACATGTATGAGGGGAACCCAAAAAAACCCAGAATTTATTTATAAAAAATTGTGTATTTATTCTTACATGTTCAAACTTCAGTCACCTTCAAAGTACTCTCCATTTGATGCAATACACCTATACCAACTTCTTTTCCACTGCTCAAAACAGTTTTTGAACTCGTCAATTTTGATGCCTTTTTGTGCTTCTGTCGTCTTTTGTTTCACCTCTTCCACATTAGCAAAACGTTTCCCTTTGAGAACTTTGTTCTTCTAAGGAAACAAAAAAAAGCCCCTCGGATAGAGATGGGTGAATAGGGAGGGTGGGGCATGGGGGTCATGCTGTTTTTAATCAAAAACTGCTGAATGCTCAGCACAGTGTGAGTGGGGGCGCTTGTAAATCACTCATTGTGAAATGGGCAAATGCGCTGAAAGTCTTCAAAAAATACTCACTGAAGTCGAATGCATTCTCTTACAACAATGCCAACTGGTACACTGATATAGGTGGGTTCCTAGAACACTCACCTTGCAGGGGAAGCCTGTACTACAAAGAGCCTGCCCTCCAGAAGATAATCTCAGGGTTTGTTTTTTTTTTTTGGGGGGGGGGGGTTCCCCCTGATATATAGCATCAAAAACAGATACAAAATGAATACAACCCTCTTTATAATAGCAAAATAAATCAAATACCAAACCCTGAAAACAGACCTAATGTCCAGTGGAAACGTTCATATATATCAAATACCCTTTGACCATGCAATTTTACTTTAAGGAATCTACACTACAGAAAAACGGCCATACACATGTAATGGTATATATATATAAAGAAAATCTCTGTAGCACTGTTTATAATAGCAGAAATTCAGACACAACCAAAAGTCCACCAAGAGGGCTATGGTTAATAAACTATGATATAGCCATATCATTGAACACCATGCAGCTGTTAAAAAGATTTTGGCACATTAATGTGCAAAACAAAAAATGCCCATGTTATACAGCTGGATGGAAGAAGCAAATTGCTGAATATGTATAACATATTTTTTTTTAACTGCCTGTATATAAAGACACAATACACATTCAGAAGTAAATATGCATGCATATGGTTACAGAGGAAAAATCTGCAAATATATCCTCCAAACTATGAACAAGGAGAGCTATGTGAGGTTAGCCTGGAAAGGGAAAGGGCTTTAAGTTCTTGTTTCATGTTATATGTGTAGTTAAAAGGAAGAAAAATGTTGGTTTTGGTTTTGGTTTTTTGTGTTTTTTTTCTTTTAATCAGCTAAAATCTCATCTGTAACCATTAAGGGATAAAAAGAGCTTCGTGTGCACAACTCAGGTCAGAGCGTATTTGAATCTCACTCTCACTCCCAGGCCCTGGGCACTGCGGAGGGAGATGTCAGGGCAGTTATCAAGAACGGGGGGGCAGTCTGTTGCCTTGAATTCCTCAGAACAAAAACGCTGTCAGAACAGCACTGAGATAAAAACTTCAATCATATAAGAGTCATAATACCATCTTATGTTTCTAGTACTCCACAGATTATTAAGCACTTTCCCAAGTGTTACTCGTTTGACTCTGGGAGGTAGGAAAGATAATTCATTGAGACTAAAGATGTGGTACCATCAGAGCCTAAAGTGCTTCCTCCAGCTCCAATCCTATCTTAGTAACGCAGAAATAGCATCGGAAATGGATGCTTATTCCCTGTACACCCCTTAAGGCACCTGACCCTCCAGCTACAAGTGAAGAGCAGTGCCCCCGTAACAACCCAGTGTCCTCCCCTGGGCTCGTTCACAACCTTGGCCTCCATCTGCAGTGATCTTTACCACCTCTCTCCCCATACCCATCACTCGAGCTCCAACTCGAATGCATTCTTCCCCTTAAGCCCATTTCCAAAATCTGTTTCTCACTTGACGTTTTCAAACTCACGTTATAGTTTTTTCTCAGTTCACACTCCCTACTGTTTGTGAGAAACTGTGCTGTTGAAATATAGATACAAAGATGGGAAAGACAGCTCCTCACTCTCAAGGAGTTCCCAGAGATGTGAGTGGGAAACACAAGTCAGTTGTTGAAGGAGACTGAGGATGAGACAGAACAAAGGAGGCAGGAGGGCATGCAAGGAAGGGCATTCTGAAGTTGGGGCACCTATTTAAACCTCAGCCCTTCCACTTACCAGCCTCAGTTTCCTCTTTTATAAAATAGAGGTAACTGTAGCATTTACCTCAATGTGTAGTGGGAGAATTAATAAGATTATGTATGTAAATGTCTTTTTAAAAGCCAACAAAAAACCCCAGAGGGGATGGGGGACCAATAGCCAAGGAGTTTCACTGAGGAAGGACTATCACCACTGAGTTTTGCCTGAAGGAGAGAACTTTCCAGAAAGGAGATACAACTTCTGAAAAGGCATAAACAATGAATATCCACAGCCTCCGAGTTAGTTCAGATCCACATTCCTATACACCAGATGGCTGATGAACTTGAGAGAAAGCAGGCCTCAACTTGGAATCGCCTTCACAGTAGAGATTAACAGCCAAGGGAGGCAGACTGAAGCCGTCACCTCAGTCTCTGAGTTGGGTTCAGTGCTTTCCCAGGTGCCAAGGAGGACCCAGTGGGGCTAGAACTGCTCTGCTCCTTGGGATCTGGTATCTCTACCCACTCAAGGAGGCCTACCCACTTCCTACAAGAGGACAGCAATGAGGCAAAGACAAATGTGCCAGAGGGTGCAGGGAGGCTTCCCGCAACAGGGTTCCCCACACTGAGCTGCCATGAGATTTGTGTAAGGGGGACGTGACCACGGGTCCTCGCCCTGTGAGTTCCCCTGAGATGGGACGCAAGACCATGACTCGAAATCAGCTGAGCCCGGGGCCAGGTAGTTCAGCTGGTTAGAGCGCTGTCCCAATACGCTGCCAAGGTTGCGGGCTCAATCCTTAGTCAGGGCATATACGAGAATCAACCTCTCTCTCTAAAAGCAATACATAAATAAATAAACCTTTAAAATATGAGCTGAGTGGTTCAGCAATGAGGATGACTTCTAGGGCAGAGGGACAGTCTGCAACAGGAATTAGTTACATAGTGTTGCTAACAATAAGAGCTAATGCTTTTTGAGCACCAGTGCACACAGCCCGACAGTAGGAGGCTGGGTCTTAACCCCAGTGTACCTGCCTCTAAGCCCACGCTCCCAGCCCAACACTACTAGTTGGGGGCTTTAATGTCAGAGCAGCACATCATCTGCTGGTGAAAGAAGCAAGAACATGAGCTCCAT
The DNA here is from genome assembly GCA_004026545.1 of Mormoops blainvillei. Taxonomy (NCBI): domain Eukaryota; kingdom Metazoa; phylum Chordata; class Mammalia; order Chiroptera; family Mormoopidae; genus Mormoops; species Mormoops blainvillei. Next base: position 335,069 of record PVJD01000459.1, on the reverse strand, counting down.
GAAGCCAAGGAATTTAGCTTACTTTGTACCTGGCAAATAATAGGTATTCAATACATATAAGTTAAATAAACCAATGAAGCCAATTCAAATGATACCTTATTTTAAATTATCAGAAACTAGATGTTTGTTACATTATCATGAAAGGAGTTTTTCTTTTACTTTTTCTTCATGTTTACTAGTACAGACAATTCTGTTCTGCAGGGGGCCAGGTGAGGGTGACTCACATATGTGTACTGGAAATGACCCAAGCCTAAGACCCAGTTCTGCCACTAATCAGCTACATGACCTTGAGCTACTCACTTTGCCTTTCTGGGCTTGCTTCTTCACCTGAAAAATGAAGGGGCTGCAGTAGATCTGTGTTTTTCCAATGCCAGTTATGTTTACTCAGGAGTTTCCTAAAAACTAATTCCTAAACCCTTCTCTAGATCAGCTAAATCAGAAACCTATATTCTTAACATAGTCTCCACATAATTCTCCTGTGCAACTGGACTAGATATTACTAAAGTTCTTTCCAGTACTAAAGGAGAAGAGTCAGGGAGATCACAAATATACTGCCACACAGACAATTTGAAATCATTCCTGTAGTAATTTCAAAATTAAAATAAACATGCTTTTAAGTGCTTCTACCTTAGGCCAAATAACATCTATTCTCAAGAGTCAATTTAGAATGATTATAGCCTTTATCTGCTGCCCTGTCATTTCTGCTCTACCAAAACATAAAGACCACTCAGGGATCACAGTGCTAACAATGCATCGGAAGCTCTCTGGGTTGGCCATCTTACCCAGATCACAGGTCCATCTCCAGGTCTTGCCTGCTGCTTCCAGATAGGTATCTACAAAAACAATAAATTTCATAAGCCATAATTTCAGTTAAGCCACTACTAAATTCTTTAAAGCAATACATACATATATTGTATATTAAAAATAAAATATTTCTAAGCAACCAAAAATCAAAGTGAAAAGAATGAATGGGTAAGAAACCCAAATACTTCTAAATGATCTTAAAAACGAAAAAGCAGAAATTAGTTACACGATGGTCTTTGGAGAGTTGAAAGATACCTGCACTGGGAATCAGAAGGGCTCGCAGGTTCCAGTCTTGCTTTCCCACTTAATAATTTATGAAACCTCCCCAAGTCTCTATTTCCTCATTTATAAAACGGAGACAGCTGAAACTTGCATGTTTCACAGGGTTCCCATTAGGAGCAAATAAGGTGATCCTTGTAAACGTGCTTTACAAAATATGAAGGGTTCCTTTTTTTTTAATACTTCGTATGAGTTTACTGTAGTTCTATTCTACTTATAAACTCCTAAAGAAAAGGTATTTAATCTGTGTGAACATACCATCCCATAATTCCCTACCTATACATGAGGGACTAAGCTCTCCTAACACAACCATACCCTAGCAGGAAAAATAAATGTCATCCAAAAACAAACTTTAAAATGTTGCTGTGTTTTATAAAGCAGATTTAAAAACCGTACTGAACTCCCGTTACCTTTAGCTTCTGATACCCTAAATTTCTTGTTGTCTTTGTGCAATCACTCACTCACCAACTTACCATCTTCCTCTCATTAGATATGAAGACAGCATAACATTCTTCTAAAGGATACTGGTCATGGTTTTTGATGTATTCACAGAGCTTCCAAATATTTTCTTCACTGAAATAAAATTGTTTAATCAATATAATTAAGCAAAATGCTCCGTGTCTCTTAAATCTGAACAAAAGATTGATGATGACATAAAACAGTTGGAAAAGACCTTAAACACCATCTCATGTAACAACCGGCTGACATCTGAAGCTCCTCTAAAACATCCCCAACAAGCTGTTATCCAACCTATACTATGTGTGGACCCTCTGCAGACATAGAGCTCACTATCTCCCCCAACACTGCCTGCATATGTAGGCATTTTATAACTGATAAAAATGCTACATCAATATTCTGTAAGCTCTGGGCTCAGGGACCTGAGATACAGCTGGAATTCCAACTCAGCCACTTAAAGGTAAGAAGCTTTGAATACCCTGACCTCTCTAAGTGTGTTTTTCTCATCTGTAAAAAGGACATAATCACATTATGTTATAAACACTCAATACATCTTAGTAATACTGGTTTCCTGCTCCCATAAGGAATGGGGCATGGTGGGTGTTTGGGGTAGGAGGGCTCCAGAATGGAAACGGTCAGGGCTGTTATATGATATGTCCAGGAATACTTTTGGAGGAAACCCCTGTGAGTGTGATTCCCTGAGCCCTTCTGGTTCAGAGGAAGTCCTAACTTTCAGAATGTTCTTCTCATAATGAATTGAAATCCATATTCCTATACCTCCACCCCACATAAATCTCCCTTCTATATGAGCGGCCTTTAGCTATTTGAAGCAATGGTCAGAACGGCCTAAGTAAAGCAGTGTCCAGCGCATCAAACCAAGCCACACTAGTAGCTGCGACCACACTTCCGCACTGGCAAGTCCAGTTACTGCTGGGAGTACTCCCAGCTCAGCCCCTGCGTTCCTTTTTCTAGTAAGCCGCGCAGTGTACCTTTGCTCAAAATGAGCAGCACCAACACTCTGCTCACACACATGTGACTCAATCTGTCAAAGCCTAGTTTCCGTGTTACCCAAAAATGAAGCAAGGCACAAAGGGCACTGAGGACTGTCACAATTTTTATGGAAATAAACACTTTCAATCCACAAGTCTTGCTCTTGTCTACCTGTCTCAATGTTCCACACAACTAGGCTTAAAGCACCAAAGTCGAGTTTCTGTATTTTTCTCCTATGATTTCGTTTCTCTCTAAAATAACTTAGAAACCTTATGGAAAAGTGGTGGTAGAGGTCACAACAGGAGATTGCTAACTACTTCCATAGGATACATAGTATGGAGCAACAAAAATGTACTGTTTCTGCTCCTATCCCCCAAGACATCTAAGGGATCTAATGGGTCTGACCACAAAAGTATGCTTTCTGTTGCTCTGACCAGGTGGCTCAGTTAGTTAGAACATCGTTCTGTACACCAAAAGGTTGCAGGTTCAGTTCCTGGTCAGGCACATACCTAGGTTGCGGGTTCGATCCCTGGTCAAGGCACACATGGGAGGCAGCCAACTGATGTTTCTCTCTCCCTCTCTCCCTCTCTCTCTCTCTCTCACCCTCCCTCCCTTCCTCTCTCTCTCAAAAAATCAAAAAACATAACCTCAGGCGAGTATTTTTTTCTTAAAGTGTGCTTTCTGTCTTCAAATTTAATACTTAAATCCCTAGTCTCTTGACACTTCGCTGTGATTAAAAAGAATGTTCTTATGCAGTGTCAGCAGTGAGTCTTTAAAATGAAATTTAATTATGATGAATGTTATATAACTGTTTATAATCACACACACACAAAAGAAACACTATAGCCCTTTCAGAAAATATACTGTTTCAACAGGACATAAAACACACAGTATCTTACATTCTGGATGTTTTAAGACCAAGTTTTGAGAAGACATTCGTCTGTCTTGCCCAAAGGCATTTTAGGGAGCTGGCCACAAAAATTTTCAAGAGCCTTTGATGCATAAAACACTATGCTAAATGCTTGGAAGATATAATAAATTAGAGCTTATAGACAGTGAGGGCAGACATACAGATCCATAAATAAATAAGCATCCAAGGCTGTAAAAGATGCATAGAGAAAGCACAGAAGAGGGACTCACGCCCTGGCCGGGTAGCTCAGTTGGTTAGAGCATCATCCCGATAAACCAAGGTGGCGAGTTCAATCCTTGGTTAGAGCACATATAAGAAGCAACCAATGAATGCATAAATAAGTGGAACAAGAAATCAATGTTTCTCTCCCTCCGTCTCTCTTTTTCTCTCTCTTCCCCCCTTCTGCTCTCTCTCTAAAATCAATCAATATATAATTTTTTTAAAAAAGAGAATCACTAATTTTAAGGGATAAGGGAAGATGGAGGAGGTACATACAGGTCAGTTGTTTTTCCTTGTTTTTCCCCATTACCTCATCCTAAGGATGGGCACAGAATTAATGCAGAAAGTTCATGAATCCATATGCAACATAAGCACTATCGGTAAGCTGAATACACATGTGGTTTGAACACATTTGGCCTATTTTTTCAAATATATGTGAATGTTACACAGGAAAAACAAATTTAAACAGCAGAGATACTGAATTTGTAGTCCCTTTCTATTGTCCTTTCTTTTTTCCCAAGAATACAATTAATATCATGTAGGGAGATCTCATGAAACTTTTGACATTAATAAAACAGAGGGCCTGTATACTAGGAAACACTGGGAGTCAGTTGGAAAAGAAAGAACCCCAGATTTGATATGAGTCCTGGCATCCATTTAGCTGGTTTTTAAAAAGACGGAAATGATGAAAATAATATCTCAACCTACCCGTTGGTTATTTTGGCAGCAGAAAAGCTAACAAAGCACAATTAGGGCCAACATTCTGCAAGGGTTACTGGTGATCGGCTAAATTCAGAGAAGCATGCAGAAAGGAAAAAATACTGTACAAACCACACAACGTCACACAAATACTGGCCACCACTATTATCATTAAGGTGGGTCTTGAAAAATAAGCAAAATCTGACAGAAGCTAAAAGAAGTAGAGACAATATTTATTTCAGGTTAGAAGAACCTATAGGAGCAAAGGCAGTAAAGTGTGCCTACCTGATGTGTTCAGCATTGGTTCTCAATCAGAGGCGATTTTGGCCCACCAGGGGACATTTGGCAATGTCTGGAGACATTTTTGGTAGCCACAAATTGGGAGTCGGTGCTATGGGACTCTACTGAGTATATGCCAGGGATGCTGCTACACATCCTGCAATATATAAGACAGCCTCCACAAAAAAGGATTAACGTGCTCAAAATATCAATGGAGCCACGGTTGAGAAACCCTACAGAGCAGAGAAGGTAGGCTCAAAATGAGGTTGGAAGAACAGATGGTGACCAGATCTTAGAGGGCTTGTTATGCTCAGGAGATAGACTTTACTGCCTATGCCTGTATCCCTTGAAATGGGATCCATGGACTGAGCCTCCGCCACTGTACCATTCAACATCTAGACTCTGGTGTGGGGCCCTAACACCTGCAAGTTTTACAAAAGCCCCCAGGTGATCCTCCAGCGCATTCAAATTCATAAGGGCCTTGAGCCCTGTGAAGCCAAGTAAAGTTAAAGGCCTTAAAGACTTGAGGGGATTAGGAAGAGCTGAGCAGAGAGGTTGGAAGAACTGGTACAGGCCCCCAACGGTTAGTCAAGAAGGGTCTGGCCTATAGCTGAAGAAACTAAAAGATGATCTACTGAAGAGACGTTCACCTCCTAACATCCTCCCACCAAACTGCTTTCACTCCCACTGTGCCAGCCTCCCTGTTATTCCTAGAATATTCACAGCATACCTCCTTCCCAGAGCCTCTGCCCCTGCTGTTCCCCGCCCTGCCTGGAATGTTGTCTCACCGATATCCACGGAGCTCCCACTCTCTTTTTCTTCAGATTTCTGTTCGCATATCATTTTACCAACAATGTCTTCCTTTAATATCCTAATATAAAATAGTAAGTCTCCATCCCTGACCTGATTTTATTTGTCTCATAGCACTTAACACCACCCCAACATGGTTAACTTTTTTTTGTATGGTTAACTTTTTTTTGTCTGCTTTCCCCCACCCAAAACACAAAAGCCATGAGATATTACTAGGGACGTTGTCTATTTCGTTCACTGCTATATCCCTAGTGCCTAGAATTGTGCATTACACACTCCAAGTGCCTAATAAACATTTATTGGACGAATGAACGGATAACACAATTGAGTGGGCATTAAGGACAATCGGATTTAGGTGAGAGGCAGGGCAGAAACAAAGTGCAGTAGTTAAGCATGGATGCCAACATTAGAGGTTCCAGTTTCAGGACTACCTACCACTTACTAGATGTGTCACATTGGCAAACAACAGGCTTCTCTGTGGCTTATCTTTTCATTTTAAAAACTAGGAAAATGATAATAAATAGAACCTGTGTCCTAGGCATGGCTGGAAGAACTTGGCACTGGGCCTGACATGCAGTCGGAGCTGAACATATAGTTAAGCTCTTGATGACACTGGTTCGGTAAACAGCTGAAGGAGAGAAAGAGAGTTTAAAATGGCCCTGAGGTTTCACAATAGTGCAGGGACTGAAGTGCGGAGAAGTCATCACACAGGCAAGGGAAGGGTGGGTGTGGGAGTAAAGGGGACCAAGGCAGGAGTGGTGATCCGCCACAGAGGTGGCCTAGGACAGGGGTACGCCGTGTGGAGTCCAGAGCCAAACCCTACGTGCAAGTCCCCAATCCTTCACTCAGAAGCTACGTGGCCGTTGACAAGTTACTTCAGTGTTCTCACCTCTAAAATGGGGATAACAACAGTACCTACCTCCTAGGGACATTGTGGGGCGCCAATGAATTCGGTCACATAAACCACTCAGCACAAGGCTCGGCATATAGCAAGTACTATGCAAGTACAACCATTATCATATGACGACATGGTGGTTAAGATCACGGTTTTTGGCACAAGAAGGTCTGAATTGGATTCCGGGCTGCTATTAACTAGGCGACCCGGGAAAGTTATTGTGAAATCTCTGTGCCTCTACTACCTTACAAAATTAACATGACCTTCACATCAGTGTGAAACCACATAGGTTTTGGCAGAGTAATTTTCAAAAGGCTCTCTGCGTTCCACACTCCGCTTCGAACTCCCCTACCCCGGGTCCGAAGCACCGAGAACCTCTGAGAAATGTCCAAGAGAAAAGCGCGAAGCCGAAGTAATGCGCCGCCGATCCTACCATTCCCGGCAAAATCCCCCGTACCCCACCCCCATTCAATGACCACCCTCTACTCTAGAGACTAAGGTTGCCTATTCCCGCTCCCTCCTCCCGCCAAACCGGAAAACCCGCCAGTCGGTGCCCAGAGCACCCCGGGAAGGGGCCGGGAAGAGGCGGGGCCCGGCTGCGATGCCGCTGCGCCCGCGCCCCCTCACCAGTAGCAGCTGTTGTAGACACAGGCGTCCCGCGGGGGGCTGGCCGGTTGGTAGTGAGCGGCTGCGGCAGCGGGGACGTCCCCCTCCATGGTGGCTTGGACCACAGCACAGGCCTGAGGTGGACTGACTGGACCAGCCCGCCGGCGGGCTTCGGAAAGAGCTGACGTACCGCAGCAGTGCGCCCGGATTCCCTGGATAAAGTGGGCGGAGCCCGAAGCCGCGGGTGCTGTTCCCTAGCGGTGGATCCTGGGATGGGTAGGCGGAGCCTGGGCGGGGCGGAAAGCGCAGTCTCCCCGCGCGCGGCCCGGGTGGGCGGTTCAAGTTCTGGTGGGGTGGAGCTAGAGGTTGATGGGCGGGCCCAGGATGGCCCTCAACTGGGGACGTGGGAGTGCGGGCTCCGGTGGGCGGAGCGAACACTGGGGCCGGTTCCGGGAGGGTGGAGCCGGGGCAAAGAGGTTGCATCCGGGGCGAAGTGAGCAGCGTGAGTTCCCAGCGAGGAAGACTGCGGGGTTCCGGATAGGAGGAGAGAGGTCGGTGGGAGGAGCCAGGAGCGGGGCTGGCGGCGCGTGTTCTGGGTGGGGCGGGGTCGGGAAATGCTGGCGGCGGCGGTGACGGCTGAGAGCTGGTTAACTCTGGGAGTGGAGAGGTCATCTGGAGAGGAGTCAGGGTAGGTCCTGGAGTTGGTAAGCCGCAGTAACTTGGTCTTCGCTTCGTGCCTCCCTGAGGAGCCTGAGGGCCTTCTTCCAGCCTGGGGCCGGGTTGCCAGCCGTGGAGGAAGCGGATGACATGCGGCAGGCTCGGTGTGTGCGAGTGAATTAAGAGAAACTTGTGTATATAAAAAGAAGCTTTAGCACCTTGAGCCTAGAGTCCGCGGGATCCTGGAGGAAAAAGGGGGATGGGGGATTAACTCCAAATACGTCAGTATCAAGGACGGTTTTAGGTAGGGATGTCACACTAAAACCTCATCGTGTTGTATTTTTTTTAATAAAGAATTGTATATATTGGCTCAGACAGATACATGGATTTCTTTTTAAGTTTTAATAGGCCTCATGGTACCCATTTTGTTTTAATCATGTATTCATTATTTGCTTGCAGTCTAGAAGGAAAGACGCCAAATTGTTAAAACAGGGTTTATCTTTGGCAAATGAATGGTATGGAGGATTTTCACTTTACACTTACAGCCCCCTGAATTGTCTATATTTGCAATGATCATATAGAGCTGATCACAACACTTCACGTTATAAAAACTAAAAATCTTGGTTTATAGGCCGTCTACAGTGAGATTTTTCCCAATGTCATGATTTCTAAAGACCATAAATCCTAAAGACTTTGAGCATAAGTTCTTGCATCAGTTATCAATTTATGCCTCTCAGCTCTGAATACACAATTCAATGTAGACTCTATGATACATAATGGAATTCCTTTAAGCATTTCTCCCTTAAAGTGAACATGATACCTTCTCATGAAAACCTGTTGCAGGAAGAAGATTCCTGCAGTTTCTGGCACAGTACAAAAGTTTGGAGTGTGGCCTAGTATAATAACTATGGTGCCAGGTGGGTACTGGAAATAATCACAGGAACATTTTGTATATGATTGTCTAACCACTATGCTATACATCTGAAACTAATACAAAATAATGTTAAATGCAAACTATAATTGAAAAATAAAATTTAAAAGTTGTTTAAAAAATAAAATTCACTTTTCCAGGAAAAAAAATCAGTTGAAAAAAAACAAACTTTTTGAGTGTGGTCAAGAAAACATCCAGCCACAGGCCCAGACTTGGTTCCTCTGTGACCTCGCAGCTTTAGGTTGGCAATAACCTTTCTGCAGCTCTCTTGACACAGACACCAGAGTCCAGGGAGGCCTGCAGTCAGTAACCTTCCGATATCCCTTCAGCAAGCCCTTCATGATCTGCATACTGTTACCTGTGGCTGGCAGGATCACACACTGAGCAATCTGTCTTTTACCTAACTTCCCCTTCTTCCCTGAGCCCCTTCATTCCTCCCAAGGCATTTTGAAGGCCATCTGCCTCTGCTGGCTCTCAGACTCCCAAGGTGTCTTTACGTACACTGATTGGTGATCACTCCCTTCTACCTACTTCTCTGTCTTGCTTAAGACAAGTTGACTGCCAAGAATTAACTGTGTTAAAAGTGTAACTTTAAGATGTAAGGAAACTACATGGTACCCAGGGCTGAGGAAGAGTATTCAGGAAGGAAATATTCAAAAGGGGTTTGGCCCTCGTTAGAGATGGTGTGGGTTGGTCACCAGATAACAGAGAAGTTTACTAGTTTACCCACTGGAGGTGGTCTGGAGCTGCTGGGCAACCGATTGAGAAGTGGTGGAGAGGACAGCCAGCAGTCTCTGGTACAATGTGCTTTGAGCTTTATCTTATAAGAAGGAATTAATTTTAAAATTGAAAAAAAAATTAGGTAATATTTTTTAATTCATATTTCATAGTAGAGTCTATAAAGAGAGATAAAGTCTCAGAGTAACAGAGGTGTTTAAAACCAGATTGTAACATACTAACTCTAGTGATTTGGATAAGGAAGAAACCACAGATGCACTCAAAGAAGCCAATACCCAATGAAATCAAGATGTTAAAAGGCAGGGGTTTGGAGAAGGGATACATAACAGGAAGTATAAAAAAGGGCTGCATCCCTGGCCAGGTAGCTCAGTTCATTAGAGGGTGGTCCTGATACACCAACATTGTAGGTTCTATCCCTGGTCAGGGCACATACAAGAAACGACCAATGAATGCATGAATAAAAGGAACAACAAATCAATGTTTCTTTCTTCCTCTCTCTAAATATAATTTTTAAAAATTCTTTTAAACTTTATATATTTTTAAAAGGGGGGAGCACAGATGTGAAAGGGGAGATTTAGAAAGCCTACAGCACCTAACACACTGAGGATTAAAAACAAAAGGAGGTTTTATTTTTTTATTGCAAGGGTATATTTATAATGCTCAGTATTAAAAGCTAGAAGAAAAAGGAAGAGATAATCCATTGCTTGGGACCAAATAGTTGTTGGCTATTTCTGAGAAAAAAACGGAAATAGCCAACACCTATTTTGCTCTATCAAAGATGATCCTCAGTCTGTAAAGGACAAGAAAAAAAGCAGTAAGAGGTGATTAAAGTCAAGATAAGTTCAGTGGTAGAAAGCTCCAAGTTGCCTTAAATGGGTTAAAAATCTTTAGACCCAGATGAGTTATATCCCAGGATACTGAAAGTGCTTTAGATTATGACTCCAAAGCCTCTCTTATGGATCTTAGAAAATATTTTAGAGGAAATGACGTAAGACTAAATATAAATACTTGCTGTCTTGAGTTTCATAAAAGGGAAAAATGTGTTCCAGACACTATATCTGGTGAACTCAATGCCTATTCCCAGGATGGTCTGTGACCATAAAGAAAGGTAATTTTTCAGGGGCCTTTAGTGGTTTCACAAAGCCCATTTCATCCCAAATGGGCCTCATTTCAAGTTGTTGGAAGAATTAATTGATTATTGGATTATAGCACAAACAGAATATAATTTGATTCCAGCAAAGCAGCTGGCCCAGTTTTATTAGCCGTAACTCCTTTACTCATTTAGTTAAAAGTCAAGGCAGAAAGACTGTTTTATTAGCTGGTTTAGCAGGAAAGACACTGAAGTGGCTCTCACAAAGGGTGAGCTGCAGAAACCAGGGTCTCAAGGGACCAGAAGCAGAACTCACCTCTCAGGCCTTCTTTCTTCCCAGGTCAGTCTGCTCCTCAGTGCTTGGCTTCATTCTCAGGTGACTTCATTTCTTGCTGTGGGGAGGATGGTCACTGGCAGCCCCATATTCATATTTTCCAGGCTTGGCAACCCCAGTGGAAAGAGAAAACTTCTTTTTCCTCATAGCAATCATACAGAGTGACTTGTCCTTTTATTTTTTACTTTCTGTCCTGCTTGAATTTTTCTCATATATTAGTACTTAATAAATTCTAAAAATAAAAATTTTTATTAAATCAAATATATCAACATTAATATAAAAAGCTGCATGGACAGACTGTTCCTCACTTTAACTATTGCACATTAGTTTGTTTTCAGATCCTGCTGTTATAAATAAAACTGCAATCAACATCTTCATACATAAATCTTGGTCCATAACTTTGATTATCATGGTAGGATGGAGTCCTAGAGATGGAATTCCTGGGCCAAAGGTTTTAAATATTTTCCAGGTTTCTTGATTCATGTTGCTATATTGCATTTAAGCAATGAGCCCGTACCTCAATGTTATGTTAGTATTATTATTAAAAAACAAAAATATAGACAAAAAGCTGGCATTCCCATTATTTTAATTTGCATTTAACCAATTACTACTTTCCTGTATTAAAAGGGATAATTTCATTGTAAAACAGAAAGTCCTGAGGCAGCAATGTACTATGGGAGCTTTGAGGGGAGTACCCTTACCACTGGGGATAGATATTGGGCTGGGTTGGAGCACGATACTATTATTACTCATCTTATTTAGAATGGGGTGGGAAGGAGGCAATCGCCCAGGGCCCTCTGCATGCACCAGTCCATGCCTGTATTTTTATGGACAGCTGACTAATGATTTTCCCTCTTTTGTGGAAAATCAGGGAGATTAGCTATAAACTTCAAGTACGGTCACATTTACAACATTCCTGAAAGAAATCTCTGTGCAAACTGATGTTTACTTTCTAACTTTGTTACCAAAAAAACAGAAAGGGACCAACCCATGACCTCATCTCAAATGAAGTAATGGAATTATGATTAACTTTTACTTCAGCCCTTTTCTTGGGTCACACTTGAGGTAAGAACACTTGGTCCTCTTTAAACAGTCAGGGGTGTTGGGAAAGAACCTCACTTTCCACCCTACCTTATTTTCCTCAATCAGACCACTCCTATCTATAATAACTAACGAGTGGAAAAGAAAAGAAGTATTACCTGCCAAAGACCAATTCCAGACCAACTCTTCAAGTTTCCTAAAGCTGCTGTAACAAATTACCACAAACTAGGTGAGAAAAAAAAAAAAGCACACAGAAATTAATTCTCTCTCGATTCAGGAAGCCAAAAGTCTGAAATCAAGGTGTCTGCAGGGTTGGTTCCTTCAGGAGGAACTGAGAGAGAATCTCTTCCCTACCCCCTTCCTTGCTTCTGGTGGCTGCTGGGAGGAGTCCTTGGTGTTCCTTGGCTTGTTGGTGTATCCCTCCAACTTCTGCTTCCATCTTCACATCACCACCTCTGAGTGTCTCTGTGTGTCAAATCTCCCTCTCTTTGCTCCGAAGACATCGATCATTGGATTTAGGGTCCACCGTAAATCCAGGCTGATCTCATTTCAAGATCTTTAGTTACATCGGCAAAGACCCTTTTACAAATAAGGTCACATTTACAGGTACCAGAGTTTAGAACTTGGACATATCCTTTTGATGTACACAAATAAATCCACTACACCAACCAAAGTCTGAAGCAAATGTGGCAACTCTTAATATTGTGGGAGAGAGAATAAAGGAACAAGAAAGCCCTTTGGCTGCCTCAGTCTATGGGTGTTCTGAAGTATCTCTTTGCTTATTTGAAAGGAACTAAAATGACTACTATAATTTCCATGGAAGTCAATTTGATAACATCTAACAAAGTCACAAGTGCCTATGCTTTTTGGGTGGAAGTTCTTTTTATACATTTTTATTGAATTACAATATGCATTAAGAAAAGTGAATATGTCAGAAGGGTAGACTATGTGACTTTAAAGATTGTTCTTTCTTCTTCCACTTATATTGTGTAAACAATCATTTTAAAGCTTTTTTTGTTCTAAAATTATTATATACTCAATGCAAAAAAAATCAGAAAAAATGAGAAAAGTACAAAGAAACTACACAACAACCACAATATTACCATGCAGAAATTAACCATTTGTAACAGTAGAAAATTGTAATTTTAACCAACCCCAACATTCTTTTGACATTGTTTCTGTAAGCGCTAACTCTGACCAGTATGTAGCCTGTAGATGAACAGCATGTTTATATTGTATAAGAATCTTAGAAACTAGTTTCAAAAGATACAGACTCCCACCTTCAAGCATCCCAGTTCCAGGAGATTTGCTGACCTTTAAGCATGGAGCCAGGATGACATGAAGTCAGAATGATGTGAATCCATGATAACTAAACCAGGATGCTGCACACCAGACCATAACTTTCCTTGTCAGAATGGACTGTGCTCATCTGCAGGTAGAGAACTTGGCAACCCACCCCTCAACCCCCGGCCTTGATCTCTTTGTTCTGTTTCCCTCTTCCTCCTTATAAAAACCTCTGCCTCCACAGAGAGGGAGAGATGGGCTTTGTGACTGACATGAGTTCCCCATCTTCCCAGGAGATGGACCTTGAGACATGAGGCCAGCTTTCAGGTGGCTGGCATCTGAAAATCAACTACTTCCCTTTACATCAGCACCTGCTTCTTGAGTACTGGCTTTTATAGACCCAGGCAGCTGGATCTGCCTTTGGTTACACATTCACATTTTTGTTGTTTCTTCTAGGCTTTTTCCAATGTAAATATATACATATACTTTAAAAAAAAAAACACAAAGATGGAACTGTATGATCCTATTTCTTTGTAGTTTCTCAACAGATTATAATGCATTGTGTGCATATAATTTTCCATATACTTAAAGCTTTCCATATAATTAAATTGACAGTTACATTGACTTTGCAGAATGATGCCCAACCAACTGAGCCACACTGATCAGGGCTACTTCATAATTTTTACTGTGTAGCATTCTTTTTCAGTGAGGCCCCACTGAAGAGCATTCAAGTTGTTTTCAGTTTTTTGACACTATGAATAATTCTGTGGTAAATGTCATTTAAATGCATTTAAATTTTTTATTTTTCAGTTACAGTTTACATTCAATATTTATTTTGTATTAGTTTCAGGTGTTGAAAACTTTTTAAAAGGCAAATTTTAAATGCAGAATATATAATAACTCTGTATCTTAAAGGTGTATCAAAAGAAATTCCTGCTATTCCCTCCAAGCTTGCTTTGCCATAACCTTCTCCATCTAAGTATATCATCATCTTCAATTAGTTCAAACAAACATACAACAACAAATAACAAACGTTAGAGTCATTCTGACTCCTCTCTTTTTGTATTGCTGAAATCCAATTAATTAGAAAATTCAGTTGGCTCTTTCTTCCAAATATACCCATAATTTGACCATTTCTCATTACCTCCACTGCACTCACACTGTGTGTCAGCATCATCTCCTTCCTGGATTATTGCAATGGCCTCCTAACTAGGGTTGCCTGATTTAGCAAATACAAACACAGGGCACTCTGTTAAAATTGAAGTTCAGATAAACAACATTTTTGTTTGTTTTTAGTATTAGTATGTCCCAAATATTGCCTTCTCCACATGGCAGCCAGAGGGATTCTTTGAAAAAGTCACACTAAGTCACTCCTCTGCTCAAAATCCTGTGATGTCTTTTCATCTCATTTGTAAGAAAAAGTAAAAACAAAAACAAACGACAACAACAAACACCTTACAGCTGAGGCCCACAGCTTGCAGGATCTGCTACTGGAAACTCTGCTTTTCAATCTCATTATGCGCCCTATCCTCCTCTTTCCCCTACTTGCACTTCTCTTCTCCCAGATATGCCCAATCTCCTTTAGGTCTTTGCTTATACTTCTGGGTGAGACCTTCCCTAATCACCCTAACTTCCCTTCCCCTTTGATACTTTGTTTCTCTGATACCACCTTCCTTCCACCACAATTAAAGTTCCACGAGAGCATTTTTGCGCTTTTTGTTCACTGCTGCATCCGCAGTGCTCAGAATAGTGCCCAGCCACATAATAGATGTCCAATAAATATTTAATAAATGTCGAGTTAAGGCAATGTAGTTATCCAAATCAATAAACAGCTTTTGTTTCTGTTTCACGTTCACATTCTGATCATTCAGCATGTTGTTATGTATTTCAGAGTAGTCAAGTAACTGCTATAATCTTAAAGCCATTTTCCGGTAACTGTAACAGTAAGAAACATTTATAAGGGCAGACAAGGTTCTAAAGTATAACAATATCTTAGACTTCAGGTATTATTAGTTCATTTAAAAGTGAGAAAATTAAGAGACGGAGAGGTGAATAATTTGCTCAAGATTCTATAGGTGGGATACGTCAGTGTTGGGCACAGAACCTGAGTTTTTAACTCCCTTTCTGTTTTCTTTTGAACTCGTTTTGGTTGAGATACCAGTAGAAAGCTCTCAGGTATTCAAGTCAAAACTCAACAAAGGCCAAGTGCTCTCCGCCTCTCCAGGCAAGGACTCGACATTTTGCATTTGAATCCTGCACTGGGGAAGCTGAAGGCAGGTGTCTGAAAGGGCGGGGAGGAGCCGCCAGATCCCCGCCAGCCAATAAGAGCGGGCGAGAGCCTCCCTTCCCCCTCTGACATCCTCGCGCCAAAATTCCAAACGGGACTTCTCTCCTCTACCCGTCGTCTCCCTCCGCCGAGTTCAGCGAACCGGAACTATGTAAGAAGCATAAGTCAGCGTTCTCCCGCCACTGTCCGCTCAGGTCCTCAACATTATGGGTGCGGGTTCTCCTCAACTCCGCCTGAAGTCCTTCGCTGGACAAATTGAGGAGTGAAGTTGCGAGCCCGCTGTCGTAGGGTGGTGGCGTGGGCGGGACTGGCGGCGGAGGGATTCCGGGAGCGCGCGCTGAGAAAGCGGCCGCAGAGCTTGTGGCGCCAGAATTCAGAGCGCGGAAGATCCGGGGCGACCGCTACCTGGCACTTGGGTCTCTCTCGCGCCGCAGAGGCGGCGGCCGCAGACGGGAGAAGATGGTAGTCCTCCGCAGCAGCCTGGAGCTGCACAGCCACTCCGCCGCTTCGGCCACGAGCTCCCTGGACCTGTCCAACGAGTTCCTCAGCTTGGAGCACATCGGCCGGAGGCGGCTGCGCTCGGCCCGCGCCGCTGAGCAGTCCGCCGTCACCGTGGCCGCCGTGGGCGTGAGTACTGGCCAGGGGCGGGCCCCTTGGGCCTGGCTTCAGGGACTGCTCGCGACCCGTTACCCCGGTGGGGCCGGGGGGCGGGCGGCGCGGTCGGGGTGACAGTTGCGGGGGGCGGTTAGGAGGAGTGTTGTCGAGGACGGGTAAAATGGAAGCTTCTTAAGATCGGAAGCTCTAGGGGTGCGGGTCGGGGAGAGAGATCGGCCCGCCTGGGAAAGAGCGAAGCCGTTACTACCTACTTTCACGCGAGAGGAAGCCGAAGCGCCGTGGAGGGCGAGCCCCGGCTCGGGCGGCAGTCCCCGCCCCCCACCTCGCACACTTACCTAACCCGCCGCCCGGGCTCCCGCCCTGCGTTCGCAGCAGTCGAGCGCCAGGCACGTTTGCTGACTGTTAACTGAATGCATAGGAAAGGTTTTAGGGACCGGGGAGGATGGAAAGAGTGTGATTCCGGTTCCCTGACCTCCATCCGCGATCCAGAGAGTTTCCGTAATAAGAGCGCAGTGAATAAATACCAGGTTAATAAGAGCGCAGGGAATAAATACCGGGTTGCATAATGTGTAGGGATGGAGAGCAGCGTTTCGCGTACGCCCGCTTCTCTCGAGCCTCGTAGCAGCTCCAGAAGCCCGGGGGGCTGTATCTGTCCTACCGCTGAAGGAACGGCCTCGGGAGGTATAGCCAGAGCGTGGCGGCTCACGTTGGAACCTGGATTCCCTGCCGCCGAAGCCTTTCCCTTCTCCCTTCCCTCGCGCTGCAGTTCCAGACAGGGTCTGGGGGGGAAGTTCCCAGGGGGCTGCCGCAGTCAAGTCTCGAACGACGCGCTCCTTCTCCTCGAAGGCGGGGAACCTCTGCCCCGCTCGCCCCGGCTGCTGAAAGAGTCACAGGTGGAGGGGACAGCAGTAACCGAAGGTTGGGGACCTGGAGGCAGCCGCACTGGCAAAGTTCAGGCAGCAGGAAGCAGTCCAGTTCTGTCGAAGGGGGGAGGGCAGGCAGGGGGTTGGGAAAGACGGGACCCGGGAGGGGACTAGAAACCGGGAAGCCGGGGTGAGAGGCCAAGGGGTGGTGTGCGTGGTGGGGGAGTGCGAAAGCCGCGGCGAGGGAGCGATCGCCGGGCGAGAGGAGGGGTCAGTGGCTGGCAGATGCCCCCTGCTAGGGGCTGCTCTGCTGAGGGCAGCGGAAGACTCCTGTTCAGCCCCTGAACATGTGATTTTGAATTGTAAAAGCCGTTTCCTGATTTTCAGGATCGGCTTCTGTGTCTTGTGCAAAAGTTGATAGCGATCCGGGGAGGCCAGACACTTCGGCACTGAACTCAGGTCACTTTATTAAACTGTGTTCAAAAAGGCCAATTATTTCAGTAGATATTTATTGACCGTTTGTTATCTTAAGGACATTGCTAGATGCTGTGCTTGTAATGTATTGAATACTGGCTAAATAGCATAGGTGCTTAAAACAACTGTTAATTTTGAATCTCAATAATAATCAGCAGGTTTCTACACGTTAAAAGGTGATACCACATGGATAGTGGGAATTAAATGTGATCATGCATATAAGGAGATTACCTGAACACTCCGCATGTGCTATAGTCAGGGCTCAGTCATTGTTAGTCATTTAGACCACAGTCAATTTTAGTTAATGGCCTGTCTTTCCAGTTTCTTAGGCCAAAAACTTCAGAGCCATCCTTGACTCCTCATTTTATATTAGCAGATTCTGTTGGTCTGCTTTCTCAATGTATTCAGAATCTGACCACTTCTCAGCTCTTGCATCGTGGCCATGGTGGTTCAAGACATCATTGCCTGGATTATTAAAATAGATTCTTGATTGGCCTCCCTGTTTTCCACCCTTATATGTGTTGTTGATTGTCTTTGCTTGGACAGAATTTAGTTTAGCGAAGGAGACCTAACAGCATTACACAGAGACTATTTGCCATAAATGTCATATCAGTGGCAAGTGGTGATTGAGCAATTAGCACTCAGCTAGCTGGATGTTATAGGGTGGAAAGGACTTTTTTACATGCCTGGATTTCCAGTAGGGATTATATCTTTGAGACACAGTATTCCTCTCTTCTTTAAGTCCCCTGTGGACCAAATTATCATCAGAGGGTTACTTAGTGAGCATGGTTTTGGATCAAAAGACATGGGTAATCCTGAGGGGCAGTGTTTTCGTGTTGACAAAGCTCACCAATACCAAATACAAAACATACCTTTGTGATTGGTCTGTTTTCTAATTTGGGAACTTTATAGTCAATACATTTGACTCTATTATAGCTTGATTTTTTTCATCTACCATGTATTTCAGAAAGTTAATACACTGACTGTATTTGGGTCTAATTTGGGTCTTAGCCTCCTCAACTGTAGTCTCTGACAGCAGTTCTTAGGGTAGGTTACTTTTAAAGATGGTTGAATTTATTCATACTCATTGACTTGGATTTTTTTTCCATCTAATCTCAGAGGCTGACCTTATTTTCAAGTTCTGAAAGTCCCCATAGTCACCTGTTTATTAACCACATTCTACATTTTGAGTATGATCTCACTTAACTGGGGTTAAGGATTTTTCTTCCCCTGACTTGTATGAATTCTCTAAATTTTTTGTTGTTTTAAATTTGTTTTTTGTTTTTAACTTATGTCCTACCAACCTTATGAGTTTGGATGCCCCCTCTGTGGTTTATTCTTCCTCTAGGGTTAGACTAGCCATTGTCTATTTCTTTGCGTTCACAGGCCTGGAGCTCTTTGATTCATTAAATTTAGGGTTGTTCCTGACGCTGAAGACTCACTTAAGGATAGATAGTAAGGCGTTTGTTTGGTGATAATTGTACATTATTTTTGGGTTGTGATAACACTTTTATTCTATATGTTGTTGTTAGGTAGCAAAAATCCGAAGAATAGAATTTTATTCTATATGTTGCTGTAGTTTGTAGAAGGTACCGGTTTTTAAACTGTATATTTATTTAAAAACCTGGAATGATACCCTAAACTCAGCAAAGATGTGTACAATATACAGGAGGTTTTCTTAAAACTTGAAGCATATCACAGCACAGAAAAATGAAAAGTGTACAGCTTAGTGAAGTATCACAAAGTATGGATGGGGGATTTGGACATGTGGCAATGAATATTGTTCCCTAGAGTTGTTTGACATGACTGCTCTACATTTCAGAGAGCATACTTGTTTTGACGGACCCTTTGATTTTGGGTTTAGAAGTTGGGACTTACAGAACAGGAATCTGATGAGGTAGTATTTAGGATGGATTATACATAACAAATCAGGAGTTTGGAGGACCTGCTAAAAGATTATAATATTAATTGTATAGCATTTGCTATTTATAAGGTACATGTTATACACAGATACACATTTGTCCTATAAAGTAACATTACCTCATTACAAATATGAAAATTATGGCACGGAGGCCTTATGTAACTTGGACAAGATAAAGCTCTTAAGTCAAGAATCAATCCTAGGCAGTCTTAGTTGGGCTTCTTAACTAGTAACACTATTATCACAATAGACCAAAGCAGAGAAAACGAAAACCTAAATTAAGATGGTAGTAGGAGGAATGGAGAGAAAAATGCCAAATAATATTGCAAGGGGCCTGAAAGTTGTCGAGATACAGAGAAGGAAGGCGGTAAGCCAAAGACATAAGCAGTAGATTGTTGGGAATATATGCAAGCATTTGGTGAGAGGTTGGCATTATGTATGTTTGGGACTGATCATCCGTATAGAGGTGATAGTTGAATATTTCAAAATGAAAAGAAACATAGCAAAACAAAAATATTTAAAGAAGATCTGGAGCAGTGGCTATATTTTAAGGGTGAGAAGAGGATGAATTATGTAAAAAGGAGTATCATGTAAACCAAAGGATCAAAGCATTTAAAGAAAGGAGTGATCAACTCCATAGAAATCAGTAAAATAAAGCAGAGGCCATTGGATTTAGCTATTGGGAGATAGTTTTAGATTCACGGAAAGAGCTGTAGAGGTAGAAACCAAATTGTTGGAGCTTGTGGAATGGATTGATAGTGAGGAATTAACCACACCTATGTTTAAGGATGAAGCTAAGGAGGGATATTACAACTACATTGAGTATAATATACCATTGTGCATTAGAATATGCTGCTGTTCAAACTTTCAAGGACCCCAAAACCTGGGTGAATACATTTTATGTCAGTGTTATAACTATGATTTCAAAAATCCCACCTGCTGATGTGGCTCACTGGGTTGGATGCTGTCTTGCAAGGCCTGCAAACTGAAAGGTTACCGGTTCCATTCCAGGTCAGGGCACGTGGCTGGGTTGTGGGCCTGTGGGAGGTAGTCAATCGGTATTTCTCTCACATATCGATGTTTCTGTTTCCCTCTCTTTCTCCCTTCCTTCCCCTCTCTCTAAAAAATAAATAAATCCTTTTTATTTTAATCTCACTTAAACCTCATTTGTTGAATTGATGTTGAATTAACTCAATCAACTGACCCCCATACATATTTTTTGTTATGAATTTAAAGCTGTAATAAGCTTGGTTTTCTATGGGAAAATATACTAGAAGATTTATATTATGTAGTTGTGTCAACCTTGGGGAGAAACTTGTTATTCTATTTTTGTATGCTCCCTGAACTAATTTACTGGTTCTGCAAGATTATAACAGACTTAAAATCTAACAATATATTTTTCTTCTTATAACACTTCTAAAAAACGATCAGTGCTCCTAATATTTAAGTAGGTTTTAGCCAAAAAATAAATGTGGACACTAGATCTCTAGGTTTCATTTTCAGATCATGTTTTCTCTTTGTTATTTAGTCCCTAAGAAAAAATTTTTCTGGTAGTGCATGTTGTAAAATGTAAAAAGTAGAAAATGAAAGTCCCCATTTTTATCATCTAATGTTAATTACTATTATGAGTTGGCATTTAACTTAACCTCTTGAGAATTATTCTGATAAACTATATTAAAATGTCACTTTGATTTAATAACTGCGTTGGTTTCCATCAGAAATCAGATGTACACAAGATAATTGATCTGTTTATGACACACAAAAATAGCAGATAACCTAAATGTGTGATATATTAAGCAGTTTGTTAAATCGATTCATGTAATGGGTGGACTACTAGCCATTCATTTTAAAAGATTTTTAGAATAATATTTTATGACATGGGAAAATGTTAAGATTACTAGAAAAAAGTTACAAAACATAAATGTATTATGCCAATTTTAAAATCATGTGAAGATGTTTGCATATAAAAAGAGTTCTTTGTACACCAAAAGGTTAACGGTGGTTATCTGAATGCTTATTTCATTTCACATAATGTCTTTTATAAGAAATTTTTTGAAAGTTATTGATATTTTAAAACTCCCCAATGTGTACTTCTGTGTAGGTGATTCCCCCAAAACCTGTTTTGTCTTTTTTCTCCACAGTGTTATGATGCCTTTCTTGAAGCCTAGTGCTTAGTTAAGAAAGGGTGGACTAAGCCACTCACTGTACAAATTAAAGATTCACTTATAACATTAAATCTTCCAAGTTTCTCAAGGAACTTTTCCTCCCATTATTTAATACCCACTTCCTTTCTTTTTTTCAATGGAAACATCTTTTTAAAAATTACCCCCAGGAATATGGTGACATTTATTTTCTTTTTATTAAAATATAGATAACGTAAAATTGACCATTTTAACCACTTTTTAAAATGTACAGCTCTGTAACATTAGGTACATTCACATTATTCTGCAGCCGTCACCACCATCCATCTCCAGAATTTTTTCATCTTCAAAAACTGAAGGTCTGTACCCATTAAACATTATCTCTTCATTCTTTCCTCTCCCAGCCTCTGGCATCCACCCTTCTGTGTTCTGTCTATAAATTTAATTACTCTAAAAGCCTCATATAAGAGGATACCGTCAGTATTTGTCCTTTTGTGACAAATATTGTCACAAAAATGCTTATTTCACTGTCCTGAGAGTTCCTAAATTTTATTTAGCTCTATATTGTACATTTTAAAGTTGCAAGTTTCCCCTACCACAGTTGGTTTAAAGAGTTACAAAGAAATCATTTTGGTCATCTTTTAACGTTGCCATTGAAAAATAAAACTATTACATCAGACTTGTTACAAGTATCCACTGGAATCTAAAAACCATAGTTATTTGATACCTGTCTTGGAACATTAAACGAATACAGGAACAAGCTTTTTTAGCAGTCAGAAACTTTACCTTGATTCTTTTACCACACCCTTTTTCAATTTGTATTTCCAATCCACTTAATCTACAGCATTTTATCTGGATTTATTTTTATGCTTTAAAGTTGTTTATTATTATACTTTTATACTTGCAACACAAAATTTGAAAAAGTTCCTCACTGTGTATTGAATTACAGTTATTAATATTTAATTGAACAAACAACAAAAACATTATTTTGATTAAAATGATTAAGTATAAAAAGTCAGATTTCATTAGGACTTCATGTGTGAAACCCTGCCCACCCAATTCATATATTCGTGAATAAATCTTATTGCTAAAGACAATGTTTGACATCAGTTCCATTGTTTTTATAATTTTAAGCACTGAGAAGACATTCATATTAAATAAGTAGATAGTAAGAAAGGAGTTTTGCTCAACAGTGCCATTCAGTTTTTCTGGCTTTTGTGCCAAAAATCATTTGCCATGGTCTCTTAGCTTAATTAGGTCTCTTTTCAATTTTGTTGAAAGCAAAGAATTGGAAACCACTTAACAAAGGTAAAGGATTTGTCGCATAGCTTAGTCATTTAATTTCTTAACACCTACACTAGTGTTTTTCTTTGTTTGGCTTTAGGAAGGTTCTTAATGCCTTGAGGCGATACACAATAGTAAGATTCAGAATGAGTGAGAGATGGGACCCTGGGTGAATGAAAGAGGATGTCTTATGTTAAGGTTGCCTTCTTAGGCAGATCGGTTTTAAGAAAAAGTGTATGTGGAAGTTGAGAATCTGGAAATAGATTTTCTTCAAATTTTCCTTGGAAAGTCTTATATTACACTGCAACCATCCAATATGTAGATGTTTGTTTTAAAAATAATACACCTACCTAAAAGTGTAGTTACCATTTTTCAAGAACCCTTAAATACAGGTGTGGGCAGAAGTAGGTTTATAGTTGAGTACATGCGACAGATTATCCTTGGATTAATTATTAATTATTGTATTTATTACAAATGTAAATCTACTTTGCCTGTGCCTGTATAAAAGTCCGCTGAAAAAATGCTAACAAATCATCCTGTTTTATTAAGTACCCGTCCAATTCGTACACAAATTTTTGTGGCATACATATCTTTATTTAACTTGTGAACCAATCAAATATTCTGCCCAAAACAAAATTAAATGACAAAATGTCCCAATTTTTTAAAAAAAGAAAGAAAGAACATGGTAAAGTCGGTTGGGGTCAGGTGACGGATTAATCTTTTTTTTTAAACACTGCCTATTTTTCTAAAATTACCAATTTTCAGAGTAGTAAGGCATTGAATTATAGAGTTGTTAGGTACTTTTGCCTTCTCTTCTAGTATAAAAGTATCCCTTATACAAGAGGTGTGTGTGAACTTTTGAATGGTTTATGACAGAAATCTGTAGCTCATAAAACAGCCCCCTAACTTAGAGCCTATTGTGCAAAAATAAAGTTACATAAACCTCTGGTTTTTACAACAGGTTAACACATATACCTAAGCAGTCTTTGAATTCAGTCATCATATTATCTGGATGAAATACATAATAACTGCTTTTTGTCTTCCACACCAAAATTATAATTCTGATAGTCCAGTTATTTTAAGGTTGCTACCAGTGATTGCATAGCAGACAGTGGTGTGTGTGTATCTTTATAATTTCTGTAGCCTTAACATAAAGAAGTACTTACTGTTATGAACTAGTACAACTTTTTTTTTCCTGAGGTGGAAAACTTCACTGTCTAGACTACTTATTGTGAAATAGAACTATAAACCTCAGTAAGTCTTACATTAGCCATTTCATAGGCATTGCTGATACTTATCATAAAATGATTATTTTAAATATTAACTGTTGGGAAGATGGAAAATGATTCTGCACAAAAAACAGTTGTACAAATATGTAATCAGAGAAAACTCTTAGGAGTAGTTTTGCCTGGGAATTTTGACTTAAGAATAATTTATGTGATTTTCTGAATTTTTCTTGAAGGATGGGTCTTCAGTGAAGGAAGTTGAAACCTACCACCGGAAACGAGCTTTAAGGACTTTGAAAAAAAATGCACAGAATTCTTCAGATTCTAGTTTTGATAAGAATATGGAAGTAACGGAGACACATGCTAACGGCAGGCATTTTACAAGGTAACTCAAAGTGTTTGTTTGCTAATTCAAAATAGTGGGGTTTTTAAAAAGACTTTTATTTATTATATTTTTAGACAGAGGGTAAGGGAGGGAGAAGGAGAGGGAGAGAAACATCAATGTGCGGTTGCCTCTCCGGCACCCCTCTACTGGGAACCTGGTCCACAACCCTGACATGTGACCCTGATTGGGGAATCAAACCAGTGACCCTTTGGTTTGCAGGCTGACATTCAGTCCACTGAACTACACTAGGCAGGAGACAAAATAGTTTTAAAGCAATAATTTAGGATTTGCATTTTAATTTTTAGTTGTGAGTTTTTGACTGGTCATCAAGATTCCAGGGCTATAAAATATTAGTTTATCTGAAGTAAAGTTGCCATAAATGAGTATTGTTCAATTAAAAAGTATTCTTAGGGTAAGGGAAATGGTCCATGAATTCTCTATGAGAATTTTTTTTTCTTTTTTATTATTTTTGCTTTTGTTTCCTATGAGAATTTTTAAATTTATGATCTGAAGAAAAAATCATTCTGGGTCATCTAAATTGCTACCATATGAAAAATAACCATAAAATTTCAGACCTTATATTTGTGTTTACAATTAAATTGGCACGAAGTATTACTACTTTAGTTATTTCAGGTTCATGAGATAAGAACTGAGTCTGACCTTAATACATAAACAATTTGTCTGCTTCCAAGATAATGTCATGATATGCTTGCTATTCAAATGAATGTTTGAAGCCCTTCAAAGTGGATGAATTGAGTCATCATGATACACAAAAAATAAAACATACCAAACTTGAGAAACTGATAGCAGTAAGACATTTCACACAGCAAATGGCTATTTTGTTTCACCAAAACCTCATTATGTTAGTATTTTTGTTGGTGGTTGGTTTTATATTTTTATTTATATTAAATACAATTAATATCTAGCTTGGCTTGTACATAGTCAAAAAATTTAATGTTGGAAGTCCTCAAATTTTTTACATTTAAAAGGATCTGGACATTATTTGACTTTGTGAAACATTGCGTGGAACTTTATGCTTAAAAGGTTGTAAAGGAGTGTTTTAAAGGTATTAAATGCTTTTTAAATTGGATTTAAAGATGAGTGACTTAGATTTTTAAGTTAGATTTCTTATAAAATATATTGAATTCCTATCTTTATTTTTTTAAATAGCCACTTTATTGAAATATAATTCACATACCATAAAATTCATGATTTTAAAGTGTGTGATTCAGTGGTTTTAGAATATTCACAATATTGTGTAATCACCACCACTATCTAATTTCAGAACAGTTCATCAACCCAAAAAGAAACAGTGTGCCCATTATACCCCTACCACTGCCCCTTGAGAACCACTATTCTACTTTCTGCCTTTATAGACTTGCCTATTCTGGACATTTTATATAAATGGAACCATACAATATATGGACCTTGTGTCTGGCTTCTTTCATTTGGTATATTGTTTTGAAGATTCATCTATATCATAGTATCTATTAGCACTTCATTCCTTTAATTGCCAAATAAGATTCCATAGTATGGATATATCAGATTTTGTTTTATCCACTCATGAGTTGATGGACATCTGAATTGTTTCTTTTTCTTTATTTTTTGTTTTGGCTGTTAGGAAATAATACTATAAACGCGGTTTACAAGTTTTTGTGTGGATGTAGGGTTTTGATTTATTTTATTCTTAACTTTATTTATTTATTTATTTATTTATTTACTTGTTTGCTATATATCTAGGAGTTAATTGCTGGGTCAAATGACAACTCTTTTAATGTTGAGGAACTACCAAACTGTTGTCCAAAGCTACTGTACCATTTTACATTCCCACCGGTGATGTATGATGGTTCCAGTTTCTCCACATCCTCACCAGCAGTTGTCATTGTCTGTCTTTGATTTTAGTCATTTTAGTGGGTGGAAGTATTTCACTGTAGTTCTGATTTGTATTTTTTTGATAGTTAATAATGTTGAATATCTTTTCATGTGTTGTTGACCATTTTCCTTCCGTGGGGAATTTGTCTTTAAAAATATCTTTCTGTATTCACATCATTATTATAAGGACTATTATTTTATATAATGGTAACATGAGGATCTGCTTGTCTAAGAATTATATAAAGTAGCTTACAGTAGTATTTTTGAATTCTGCTTTATGTTGCTATCTTGTTTCTTATCAGGGTGACCCATTACTGTGCAGTTTGCTTAACTGTAGTAATCTCTTTCTCTATTCCCCCCAGCCCTTTTGTTTTCAATCTATTTGGGGCTCAAAGACCAGGGGAATCAGGCTGTTAAAATAATACAGAAAGATTTGAGTAAGTGCCTTGAGGGCAGGATCTATATTTCTTTGATTTTGGAGTTCTTAACTAGGGTCCAGTAATAATGGTTTTCAGGGGACACATGAAACCTCTGAAATAATGTTTAAACTTGTATGTGTGCATGCAGCTTTCTAGGAGTAAAGAGTCATAGCTTTGCTTAGATTTGCAGGTATTAACAAAAGTCCAGGCACCTGTTTTTGTGAATAGTTTCATTGGAATACACCCATGCTCATTGATTCTGTCTATGGCTGCTTTCCCACTTCAGTATTAAGAGTTGTTGGGTGAATGGTTGTGACAGAGCCTGTATAGCACACAAGCCTAAAATATTTACTCTGTTTAAGAAACAGTTTACAACCCCTGTAGGGGAAAAGTGCTCCCCTTCCTCAGTAGGCAAAAAAGAAAAGAAAAGGAAAACACTGTTTATTCATTGTGTCCCTAGCATCTAATAGGAACCTGCTTTATAAAAGCAGACCTTCATGGTATGGAGGGAGGGACTCTTTATGAGAAAAATCTATGAGCATGTGAACAAACTAGGCCTTGACTTGTAGATGGATTGCTCAAAGGTTTTTATTTTGTTCTTGCATCTTACTTGTGTTCTCAGAGATAAGAAATTAATGATGACTTGCTTTGTTTTGAGGATACATGAGCTAACTCTGCTGGATAAGGTGTTTTCATTTTATTTTGAAGTGTCACATTTGAAATTTCTCACGTACAACCAGCCCACTTGCAAAGAGCTTGACACATAAGTGGATTAATAGATATAGCCTATCCAAGTATGGAAAACTGAGTCTCTAAAAATGAATTAATAAGATATATTGTTTTGTTTGCTCAATGGATTTTGGGGGGGAAAAGATGAGGAGAGGATTTTTTTTTTTAAACCTTGGAACATATTCTTTCCAATTTAGTAGATTCTGTCTGCCAGCTTGTGGTATTATCTGATTAACAAATAGGACTGTTTATACATATGAATGATAATGAGACATGTAAAGACTGTAGCCAGCAAATGCTCTTAGAAGTAAATTAACATGTCCCAAGGGACATTAGTTTTGTTTATAGTTCTAAATCCCTCGAGGATGTAGTACCACTATATCCCTGTGGTATAAGATACATTTTCTTGATTTTGCTCAATGTTAGTTCAATTATACCTAAATACTTAGGCTAAGGATTTCATTTCTTGTTTTAAGTAAGATGCTTTGATTAATTCTGTTTACCTAAGAGGTAATGCATATATCATTGAATTTCACAGCGGGTTTCTCAGACTTTGTTTAGCCATAATTTGTGTAAGCATATTCTTAAGCTTTTTTTTTTTTTTTTTTTTAGTGGTTTTTAGGCTTTTATGTGTCTGTGAGCATTTACCCTCCAAGCTGATTTAACTTTTTGTCCTAGTTTATATATTATGAAATATAGGATTAAAATTATGTCAATTATTTTGAATTCTTTTAATTTTTTTTTCATATAGGCAGTTGGCCAGACAGCAGGCTGATAAAAAAAAAGAAGAGCGCAAAGAAGGTAAGGAATGTTAAAGACATTTCAAATGTTTAAAAAGTGTAATTAATATTTTGTTTACTACTATATTGAGATATATACAATAGACTTCCATATTTAAAGTGTACAGTTTATTTGGTTTTGACATAATATATGGCATGAAACCATCACTACAACAAGGTGTTGACGATAACTGTCACTCCCCCCAAAATTCCTCAGGTCCCTTTATATTATCCCTCCTGGCTCCCCTAACTCTTCCCTATGCCATGTACCCCCCCCCCCCCGAATTCCTGAGCAGCCATCAATCTGCTTTTAGTCACTGTTGATTCATTTGCATTTTCTAGCATATTATACTTATAATTCTATAAGTAGAGTTATACAGTATTCATTCTTTTTTTGTCTGGCTACACAGCCTAATTACTTTGAGAATCGTCTATGTTGCTTTTTGTTGCTGAGTAATATTCCATTATATAGATATATCACAGTTTGTCCTGTCCCATCCCTCCACCCTGCCAGTTTTATTGTGATATAATTGACCTATAATGTTGTATAAGTTTAAAGTGTACAAGGAATGTTGATTCGATACTCCTGTATATTACACAATGATTACTAATGTAACTTAGCTAATACCTGCATCATATCACATAATTATTTCTTTTTTTGTGGTGAGAACATTTAAGATCTGCTCTCTTAGTAACTTTCAAGTATATAATACAGTATTATTAAGTATCATCATTATGCTGTAGAGCCCCAGGACTTACTTATAGCTGGAAATTTGTACTCTGACCAACATCTTCCATTATCCCTCACCCCCCAGCCCCTGGCAACCATCATTCCAGTCTCTTTCTATGAGTTCAGCCTTTTTAGATTTCACATATAAGTGACATTTTATAGTATTTCTCTTTCTCTGCCTGATGCATTTCACTTTGCATAATGCCCTCAAGGTCTATCCAGTTTTTTGCAAATGGCAAGATGTCCTTCTCTTTCATAATACTCCATTGTGTGTATACAGTAGGTCCTCCAATAATCTCATTTTGGTTAATGTCGTTTCTTTATAACATTGATGCTTTAGGAGCTTAGTTAACTCTTTATATCAATTAGCCTATGGTAAAATTGGTTTCATTATGTGTCATTTTGCTTAAAGTCACAGAACCTATCAAGAGTGTTATGTGAGGACTTACTGTATTCTATGTCTTCTTTATCCATTCATCCATTGATGGACACCCAGGTTGTTTCCCACAGTTTCTTTATTTATCTTTTGATGGATGTTGTTTCCAGTTTGGGGTTGTTATAAAACAGCTTTGAACATTTGTGTCCAAGTCTTTGTATTATATATCTTTCCATTTCTCTTGAGAATGGTATGACTGGAACATATGGTAGGAGTATGTTTTAACTTTATTTTTGTTTTCTAATATTTTAAGAAAGGTTAAGTTCAAGATACTATAATTTTGTAATGTGAAAGTATAACTGTTCAGTTGTTCATTTTAGAATTCTTTTATAAATGCTATTATTTCAAATCTTTCCATTTATTTTTATGTACATGTCTGTAAAGAAAAAGTGATTCCAGTTACTCGGTCATTGAGGACAAGAAACATTGTTCAGAATACAGAACACTTGCATGAAGAGAATGGTGATGTTGAAGTTCGACGCAGCTGTAGGATTAGAAGCCGTTATAGTAGTGTGAACCAGTCTGTGCTATTTGACAAACTTATAACAAAGTAAGTAAAAATTATTTAGATCAAGATGATTTAGGCGACAAAAACTTTTTGTTGGGGGGGAGATCATAAATTTTGACTAGCCTGAATATTTAATGCATTTAGTTTATGTAAAGCATAAAGAAGAATGATTACTAGAGGATTTTCTAGTAATCCTATATACTTGTACATATTTAAATTCTTTGAAAAAATGTAGAAAATATTTTTATACAATCAAGAAATAGAGATATTTAAAATACCAGTACTCAATACAATGGAAGGAAAATTAAGTTTTTAAAAATGTACTAGTAATATTTTAAAGTTCTAGCTTATATTAATTTTTTTTAAGCACTGCTGAAGCTGTACTTCAAAAAATGGATGACATGAAGAAGATGCGTAGACGGCGAATGAGAGGACTGGAAGACTTGGCAGTGTTTAATGAAACAAAAGAAGTAAATATATTCTTCCATTAAGGGAATGATTTAATCTTTGGTTTAACCTTTTCTATAGTACCTATCCATTTTTGGTTAAATTGGTCATCTTATTCAGCATTTATTTGATCAGTCACTAGTTATTGCTGGAGTTGTAAGAGTTTAAATTTTTTTTTTAAGATTTCATTTATTTAATTTTGGACAGAGGGGAAGGGAGGGAGAAAGAGAGGGAGAGAAACATCAATGTGTGGTTGCCTCCTGCGCACCACCCACTGAGGGCCTGGCCTGCAACCCAGGCATGTGCCCTGACTGGGGAATCAAACTGGCGACCCTTTCGTTCGCAGGCTGGCACTCAATCCACTGAGCAACACCAGCCAGAGCAGGAGCTGTAAGAGTTTATAGCTGTAAATATCTTTATTTTAAGCAAGACTGGAAGATCCTGCGGAATTTGTAAAATAAGTGTTATAAATATTAATGGCTTTTATTTGAACATTCTTAGGGGAACCTTAATATGTACACAAGAGGAAAACGAAAAAGTCTTCAAAGGACTGATGAAGAAACAACTGATAATCAAGAAGGCAGTGTGGGTTAGTTTTTTCTATCTTCTGGGTTTGAATTTCAGTATTATTTAGTAGCATGCATCCATTTTATTTAGAAGTTGTGAGGATTGGTCATAATTTAAAAGAAAAAAGTGAGGGCAGGGAACAGCTTAAAAGGATGGTATATTTTGTTTGGGAAAGTATTTGACATCAACAATTCTAAAGCAAAAAAGACTGTTCTGCTTGTGTAATACACCTACAGACAACACACATATCTCCCTACCTATTTTTAAAGTTTATATTTAGAGAGAGGGAAATGGTTGGAAGAAAGAGAGGAAGAAAAACATAGATTGGTTGCCTTCTATACATGCCCTGACCAGGGACCAAACCTGAAACTCAGGCACGTACCCTGACTGGGAATCAAACTGGCAACCTTTTGCTTTGCTGGACAGTGCCCAACCACCTGAACCATACTGATCAGGGCTCTCTCTACCTATTTTAATTTTAACAAGTAATTATTAAAGTTTGGCTGTTCTCTTTAGGACTTATTACTGTACCCTCTAGAATTTTTTTGAGTGAAAACCATTTTCTGAAATGCATTTACATGTTTGGTGTTTTATATTATCATAAACAGATTTATTGGAGTTGTGCTGTTATGTAATTTAATGACAACCAGAACAGCTGGATGGAATGTCCAAACAAATTTAAAAGACAAAAGCTAAGTGAGGAAATACTCAAATTTGTCAGCTTAGAAGCTTAAGTATAATTACCTGTATTAATGAAATTAGCAGTAATACCATACTTTAGTTTGGTACTTACTGACAGTAGCCTTTAAATTTCTTTCTCTACTTGTTTTTTCTTTCTCTATTTGCTTTTATTTTTTAAAATTATTTATTTATTTATTTATTTTTAGAGGGGAGGAGGGAGGGAGAAAGCAGGGAGTGAAACATTGATTAGTTGTCTTTTGTACGTGCCCTGACTAGGGACCGAACCCACAACCGAGGCATATGCCCTGACCAGGAATCAAACTGGCCCGGTGACCTTTCTCTGAGGAATGATGCCCAACACTGGTCAGGGCTCTGGTTGTTTTTAATACTATAATTTTTTACTTCACTAAACAGAAATCTTTAATATTATAAAAGAATTAGATTATTTTTATGAATCTAGAAATGAATAATTTTAACAGGAGGGTCTCTTTATTTCCCAGGTCCTGTATGTTAAAAATTGTTAACATTTTGGCGAGTATCCTGAAAGTAAATATTTCTTAATTATAGAATCATCTGAAGAGGGTGAAGACCAAGAAGATGAAGATGAAGATGATGGTGAAGATGAAGATGATGGTGATGATGATGGTGAAGATGAAGATGATGGTGAAGATGAAGATGATGGTGAAGATGAAGATGATGAAGATGAAGAAGACGGAGAAGAAGATAATCAGAAACGGTATTATCTTAGACAGAGAAAAGCTACTGTTTACTACCAGGCTCCATTGGAAAGTAAGTACTTTTATCCAGGAGGTGTAATTATATTATCTTTGTCTTTACTGCCCTTCCCCTATTATTATTTTTGAAGTCTTTATTTTACATAATACTCATGGCTGTTGTCTTTCTTAACCTATCCTAAAAGTGCAAGAAGTCAATTCTTCCAAAGAAAGTTAAATTTTCACCTTGACCAAATCAAATAATTGGGGTATTTTGAAATTTCATTTGTCTTTAGTTATTTTAGGTTTCACAGCTTTTGAGTTAATTTATTTTTAAGTTTATGTAAATTGAACTGCTTTTGATTAAAGTCAGGCCTCAGTACTTAGGAACGTGTACATGCAGGGTTGATACTCAGCTCTTGCCCCTCAGTATAATAATAATGGCCGTTTATGGCCAGTGAATGTTTTGGTTGTTAGTGTTTTTAATAGCAACTCTGCAGACATAAATGATTTAAAATATGAACTGTAAAATATTCTAGTATTTTCATGGAAGGGCGGGCAGCACCTTTGTAAGTATTTATATGAAAAAGAAAATTATTTCCAAACATATTTACATGTCATGTGCGTCGTATTCTTTTTTTAAGAACCACGTCACCAGAGAAAGCCCAACATGTTTTATAGCGGTCCAGCTTCTCCTGCAAGACCAAGATATCGATTATCTTCTGCGGGGCCAAGAAGTCCTTATTGTAAACGAATGAACAGGTTTGTTCTGAAAAGTGATTGATTTATGACAACATAATTGTGTCTATGTTAAGGTAGGAATCTAGAGTTTTAGGACTGGGGACATCATGATACAATTCTAGAACATGTATGTGGGCGAGTTAACTCTGCCTTTAGTGCTCTAATTCCTACTACTACTGACTAGTTCTTGCTTTTGCTTCCAGTAATAGAAATTGTTAATAACTACCATGGTGAGGTAGTTTACTCCATTGTTCCACACTTTAGTGATAGAGAGCTACCTTTACTTCAGTGTTTACTGTATCCCTGTCTTCGTATTAAGTATTTTGGGTAGACTGTTTTCTTTAATCTTTACATTGAGTTAGGTATAAGTGTAGTCTTACCTCTATATACTATCACAGATATATTTTCCTATGATGACAAACACTCTTTAAGTTACACAGCTTCTAGATTTTCCAGGACTCCAATCACTTTTTTCTGGATTCATTTAAAAAATTCTTTCTCTCATGTACTAGGAAAATTATTTTTTTTTTGCTATTTAAATCATTTGTGGGTTTTTCTTTCACATTCCAACATTTGTTGCTTATCTGTCATATTTAAATACAAAGAGGTAATTCTTGTTATTTCCTCATTCTCAGTAGTAAAAGGTTTCTGATCCATTAGAACTTTCTGGATAATAGTAGCATTATAGTAGTTTGTGAATGAGAGCTTGTTGATGAAAACTAAAACTGCAGGCAAAGGATGACACTAGTGTGGGAAATGATACTTTTTTTCTTAATAATAATTTGCTCAGAAGTAAGATTGAAGTCCTCTGAGACTTCAGCTGTTTGAACAGTTCTTGGAAGTCTCCTCCTAGAAGCAGACTGTCTGATCACGTTTTGATCATGCAAGGTGACACCTTTGTAGGTGCTGACAAATTCCTTCTAGGAAAAATATAAAATGACTTGTGTTTTTGGGTCTTTTAATTTTGTTTTCAGAGTACCAAAATCACAAGTGTACATTCTAGATTTCTTGTGTCATCATCTGTTTTCTTACAACTAGAACCAGAAAGATGGAGGACCAGGAAGGCAAACTCAACCTGCCAAGGCCGTCCAAGATAAATTGCATTTAAAGGAGACTGTGCTATTGGTACTTTTCATAGGCCCCTCATAATATTGTTAAAGACTGATATTTTGATAGTGAAATTTAATGATTTTCAGAAGAGGAGAGCAAGGTGTATTGTGTATTGCTCCCTGGAATCCTCAAGGACTCAGAGTAGCTCTTGATTGACTGACTCAAGGGACAGGTCTCTATTTGATCCAGCAGAAGTGAAAGGCTGGCAGTTACTATGAGATTTAATATTTTCTCTCATCTTTACTGGGTTTATGTTCCTGGAAGTAACATACTTGTTGACTAACTACTGCTACAATTACCACCTACAATGTGTCTTGCAGAAGGTAGGATTTTTTTTTTTTTTTTGCCCCATTTGGTTCACAGAGTCTCCTCTTTCTCTGTATGCATGCTTCACATTGTTGCATGGCTCCTTGGGTGTAGGATTTTTCCCCCCTCCAATTATTTAACAAATGTGCCAAGAACTGTGGATATAAAAATGATGAAACCAGGATTCCTGCCCTTGGATGTCATAGTGTAGTAGAGGATCCTAACACGTTTTAAGTATGAACGAAGGTTTAAGGTGTATCCTGGAGTCGTATCATTTGACTTGATGACCTTTTTAATGTTCATTAAACTTTTTCTTTTTAATCACAGCTTTGTTGGGATATAATTCACATCATATAGTTCACCCATTTAAAGTATACAATTCAATAGCTTTAATATATTCACAGAGTTGTGCAACTATTACCACAATAATTTTAGAACATTTTTCTTGACCAAAAAAGAAACCCATACTCTTTAGATCACCCCAACTCTTTCACTACTTTTAATACTTAACATCCCTTCAGCTCTGAACCCCACTACTAATTAAATCGCTGTCTTTATAGACTTGTCTATTTTGGATATTTCATATAAGCAGGATCTCTTATGACTGACTTCTTTCACTTTGTATAACACATTCAAGGTTCATCCACATAGTAGTATGTATCAGTACCTCATTCCTTTTTATTGGCAAATGAGGCTCCATTGTATAAATATACCATGCTTTATCCATTTATCAGTTGATGGACATTTGAGTTGTTTTCACTTTTTGACTGTTATGAATAATGCTACTGTGAACATTTGTACACAACTTTTTGTGTGGATATGTTTTCATTTTTCTTGGGTATATACCTAGAAGTGGAACTGCTGGGTCAAATGCTAACTATATTTAATGTTTTGAGGAAGTGTCAGATTGTTTTCCAAATGGCTGCCTCATTGTACATTCCTATAAGCGATGTCCCAGAGTTCCATTTTCTCCATGTCTTTTCTAACACTTGTAATTAATTACCTGACCTTTTGAATATATCCCTTTAAATCCTCTTTTTTTTTTTTTTAACTTTTTTGGCAAGGTGTTGTGAACATTTCATTTTTTTTGTAACAACCTTAATGATAGTTATTTTGCTTTAGGCTTTTTTTTTTTTTTTTCATTAAGAGACCAGCTTCTGTTTATAGATCCTGTTCTACAGCTACTTAGGCACTGAAACAAAGCATATATCCAAAGAATCATTTGAACTGGCTTATAGTATCCATGGCAAATGATTAAAAAACCTTTCAACCAAGTACAAGATCTTCAAAGGGTCTTTTGGCAATTTATCATAGCGGAGCTTCAGGAATGCTGTCTTTAAGCAGGATTTTCTTTCTTCCTTATGGTTGGTAAGTTCTAGTCCACCGATTTTCAACTGGTGTGTCACAAGAATTTTTAAAACATGCAATACCTGACTATTTGGTCAGAGACACTGACCTCTTTTCCCTTAGACTGTCAAATTTAAAAAAAAATGTCAACAGCCAACACAACAAAAACTGGCTGGTGTGAATGAATCAAAATTATACCTTTTTTTGGGGGGGGGGGGTCAGATCAGCAAAAAAATACCTTCCTTGGTGTGCCATAGAATTTTAGTAATTAGTTTATGTGTGCCATGAGATGAAAAAGGTTGAAAAATCACTGCTCTGGTCATCTAAGGTTTATTCGTTAGCTTCATTCTGCAGTTTCTGGTATAAACGTAGTCCCTTTGAATAAAAAGATAATATAAGGGGATTAAATGGTAATGGAAAAAAAATACCCCAAAAAAGGAAGATTAAAAGAAAAAAAGAAGATAACATAATAGCTCAATGCTTTACCAGTATTCCAGAATATTCCTTTCTTGTTAAGGAACTAAACTGGTGACTCTAGATGCTCTAGTTAGGTTCGCAGTGCTTATCTATGCCAAATTTTTCAAAAGTTTTTAGTAAAATGAAAAAAAAATGAGTGTGGGTATGTTTATAATCTTTTTAAAACTAAAATAATGACCTTTCTACAGTATAAAGTAATTATGAGGAACCCGGACCCATTACTGGGACAGCCTAGTGTACCAGCTCAGTTCCACCACTTAGTGACCTTTGGCAAGTTACCTAACCTCTCTGTGCTTCAGTTTTTTGATCCTTAGAATGGGGATAATAGCACCCATTTCATAGTATTGTGAGAATTAGATGAATTAATACATATAAAGCATTCAAAATAGTATGTAGCACATATTAAGTGCTACATGTGCTTGTTACTGTAACTATAATGTTTAAAAATAATCCCTATTTGCACATCAAATGTTGGAACTTTTATGACAATCCACACACAGTCTTGTTGTTTGCTTATATAACTTTACTGGTTTGTGAAATAAAACAACTGGAAATCACCAGTGTAGTAGTATATAGAATGAGGACTTTTGGAATAGATAGGCATGAGTTTGAATTCTGACATCATCATTGATTGATTCTGATATTTTTGAATTATGTTATTTAAACTGAACCACATTTGCTCTGACTATAAATGAGCCTACTAATAAGTACTTTTCCAGAGTTTTAATTAAGATTAAATGAGATACAACAACCACTTGGTACAAGAAGCAGTTATTAAATGTTAGTACCTTTTTAAAATTTGAAGTTAGTTTAATTATATATATGCATACTGAATTTGCATTCAGTTATGTGAATTACAAGGCCACAAGTTTGTCTCTTTGTAATTTTAATGGTAATATTAGATAAGTTAGTTTTGTATGTAAAATTTTAGACTTGTACTGGTTAGTTTTAGTTTTAGGTTAATCACAAAAATGCTCTTGGACATGTTTGGGTAGGTGGACAGTGGAGGATTACTTTCTCATTCATATCTGTGTTTTCACAACCCCTCTTCCAAAAAACCCTTGGAGCCATTTGTGTGTTAGAAGTCAGATTTTATAGGAAGATTTACAAAGGTAACATGCAACATACACACCTTCGGCGGTGTCCGGGCCAGCACTGCTTCTTAGTCAAATACATTAATTCTGTAGCAAAACATATGAATAATCATAGCAAATGGTACAAATGGAAGCTATGGATTGCCTTTATGACATTTCAGATTGTGTTTTGCTGCTAAGTGTATATGGTGGAAAAGCTTGTTTTCAGAGTTTTTTAGGTACAAGAATTTGAACCTACATAATTCAGGTATTAGATTGTGAACTTTTTATATTTTTGGAAATACCTATTTACAGTGATTGCACTCTGACTCAGAAAAAACTCTAGACTCTGAGCCAATGGAATAATTAAAGGGTTTTTTCTAGCCAAATTCTTTTCTGCTCCCTTCCAGCCCTGTTGGTATGTTACAAGTGTCCAAAGGTAGAAATAATTAAAAATTTTTTTGAATGTTAGTAGCTCTTGGAATCTTAATACTATCAACTAGCCTAAGAATTTTATTTTATTTTATTTTATTTTTTTTTTGGTGAGTGAGAAGATTGAGGCTTATATGGGTTTGGTAACTCATTTACATTCATTCACACAATTGTTAAGTGTCATTTGTGAATTTACAGTTGATGATATACTACAGATAAAAGACCATCTTATTCCTTCCTGTTTCCTAGCGTTCTTTAAACCCTAGTTTACATAAAAATTTTCATTTTTTTCCTTTTAAAGTTATTTGACATTTCAAAATAGGTAATTCCCCTCCAAATGTGAAATTATATATATTATAATATTGAAAATAACTTTCTAAAATTACAGCCCCAAAGATTCTAATACTCCCTTTATCTCACCTTTCTGTGAGGATAACTGATTAATAAAAAGACTAAAAAGTCACTCTACCTGGACCATATGCTCTCTTAGTAAACATTGGTGATCACTCTACCACAGTCTTTTATAATTTTTCCCCTTCCTCTCAGTTACCCAAGTCTTTTATTTCCTTTCAAAGGTTCAACCAACAAAACTTACCTCATTGGTTCAGCAAATGTGTTAATTTTAGGGTAAACCATTTTGGATCATCAGGTATTTCTGATGTTTTCATCTTATACCCTTTATTTTCCCTGCTCTTCTTCATTATGATTTTAGTTTTCTTCTTTACTTCAGGCGAAGGCATGCGATCCACAGTAGTGATTCTACTTCCTCTTCCTCTTCCGAAGATGAAAAGCACTTTGAGAGGCGAAGGAAAAGGAGCCGTAATAGAGCCATCAGCAGGTAAGTGCTATATTGATGCCTTTTAAAAGTACCACTTACTCTTTTTGAAGAGTGGTGCGAAAGCTGAATAATTTGGGAATAGGTACAGCTTAACGGATGAAAAGATTATACAGTAGGTTAACATAACACCATATGCTGTTGAATGCTGTCTTGTTTGAAATATCTAGTTGAAACTCATATTTTCTTGTTTAACCATTACATAGCTCAAAATGGTGCTTGTTGAACACTGATTTGAGGAAATAACTTATTTTCTTTTCAAATGTACTCCTTTTTAAAAAAAATAACAATAATGCATTTATTAAAGAACACTTAAGGAAAATTAAAAGGTTTACTTATTTCATAATTCCGTGTAATATAAATTAGGTATAGTAATCAACTTATTTGACTCTCACAATAATTATATGAAGTAGATAAGGCAAAGATTATTCTCATTTTACAGATATAGGTGGGTTAATGAAAAATGCAGTGCTTGGATTCTAACAGTATGTTCTTAGAGTAGAACAGAAATGCTTAACAAAGTAATTGGAACATAATAATTGAAGGGGTATGCAAACCAACCACTCTTTGTCTCCTAAGCTCTATTCTTTTATCATGTTAAATATGCCATGTCCAATATGGTAACCACTAGCCATGTGTGGTTATTAAGCACTTGAAATGTAGCTAGTCTAAATTGAGATATACTCTGTAATTTTTTATGAAAAACACACTCTTGAATTCCAAAGATTTAGTACGCAGAGAGAATGTAAAATAGCTCAATTTTTAAAATACTGATTTTGCATGTTGAAGTGATAACACAGGATTTTGGATATATCGGGATAAATAAAATATATTATTAAAATTTTACTTTTGTTTAGTGTGGCTAATAGAAAATTTAAATTACATTTTTGGCTTGCATTTTATTTCTGTTAGACAGCAATAAGTTAAATCATCCCAAAGCTGTGTACTTAGACTCCTTGAATTTTTCTTTGCGTTTATTCATAGAAGTATGCATCTAATCCTATGAATTTTATATTATACAATTATATTTCTATTAAAAATTATTTAAGACATGCCCTTCAAAAAG
The DNA here is from genome assembly GCA_004026545.1 of Mormoops blainvillei. NCBI lineage: Eukaryota > Metazoa > Chordata > Mammalia > Chiroptera > Mormoopidae > Mormoops > Mormoops blainvillei. Next base: position 295,583 of record PVJD01000459.1, on the reverse strand, counting down.
CTGCAATTGAACAGTTGTCCCTTCGAGATTTCAGAGTATAAGGTTCTCATAGAGTTTGAGGATAGCAAGAATTACCCCTTGGGATGAACATGGTGCCGTGCCTTCGCTTGTGTTTTAGTTGCAGTAGATATTGTTTGCTAAGGCATTCTGGTATAAGTATCTTAAACTCTAATATAATCAGTTTTCATTTTTCCACCGATAAAATAAGCAGGTTCTTCTAGGCATATATATTCTTTGTGAAATACCATAACTGTTTTTGAAAGTAGTTAGGAAGGTAGTGATTCATTCTTGCTTGAGAGGATTGATGTGGATCCAGATGCAGGTGACTGCGACTGTTTTGCTGAGAGGTAGTATAGCAAAGTTGTAGGTCTGGAGACTGACTGCTTGCGTTTGATTTCTGGATCTGCCCCTTACTATTGTAGTTTGTGACCTTGGGCATTTTAGTTTACCTGTGGCTTGATTTTCTTTTGAAAGATGGGAAATAGTAATACCTACTTCAGAAAACTGTTGTAGAATTTAATGAATTAATATATCTAAGTCATCTAAAACTAAGTGTCTGGCAAATGCTAAACACTCCATATATGTCAGACATGATCATTATAATGTATATTGATACTGTCCAAATTTTCAACCGTGAATTATCTTATGGCAGTGTGGCTTCTTGAAAGCTGGTGTTTTCATTTGCTTATGTATCTTTAATAATAAAGCTTTAGATATAAGTATTTTCTAATACCAGTTCTCAACCTATATAGAAAATGAGGAAGTTGAAATATATCTTAAGATTGCTCTAGTTGAAATTTAATTTTTTTATTTCTTAAGAAAAATGACCATATTTTAACATGGCATTTGGGGGAGAAGTATGAGTTGATGGCTTTGTGTTAATTTTTTCCTAATCCTTTTAAAATAGGTGTCTTCCATTAAATTTTCGGAAAGATGAATTAAAAGGAATTTATAAAGATCGAATGAAAATTGGAGCAAGCCTTGCTGATGTTGATCCAATGCAACTAGATTCTTCGGTGAGTACTGTTCTGAAATGTATGCTTGAACTGTAATCGTGTTCTTTGTTTTAGTTTAGTTTTAAAGTTAAAAAAGAAACTACTCTTTTTAAATCAGAAACTAATTTTTACAGACCTCTTCTCCCCTCCCCCCCCCTCCCCTCTCCTCTCCTTTCCTTTTTCTTCCTTTTAAATCTTCAGGCCACAACTAAGATACTGTTACTCGGTTGACTGTGTGTAGGTTGTGTATAGTTTTGGGATGGAGTGACATTTTAATTTTGACTGCAAATCTAAGAATGTCAATGATTCTCTTCCATTACCAGGTACGATTTGATAGTGTTGGCGGTCTGTCTAATCATATTGCAGCTCTAAAAGAGATGGTGGTATTTCCATTACTTTATCCAGAAGTCTTTGAAAAGTTCAAAATTCAACCTCCAAGGTAGTTTTACTATACATTTTCTTTTAGCCAAAATCTGTGCCTGTGCTACTACTATCTAGAAAGATAATGCTTCTCTGTTGAAATGTTTTAGGTCTACTGTATACATTTTTCTTACAATGTCCTGAGTACTTTGAACATTTATTTTCTTAATGTTTAACCTGAAGAATGGTTTCAAAATTGATTCTCCATGGTGGGGGGAGATTCTTTATGTTTTTTAAAACATTTAGTGAAATTCCTTCTATACGTACTTTTTTTCATTTTTAAAATTGCATATAATTTTAAAAATCAAATTGTACTATAAGTTTTTTTTTAAAAGGCAGTAGACCCATCCTCTACCCTTCCCATTTCAATTCTTACTTCTATGGAAACATTGATTTAAGTAAACCTTTTTAAATTAGTAAGCTTTTTTTCCTTTTGCATTATAAATGTATACTGTAAACAATCACAGTTAAAACATTGGTAAATTCAGTGTTTTTGAATTTATTTTTTAGTTACAGTTGACATACAATATTATATTAATTTCAGGTGTATAATGGAATATTACTCAGCCATAAAATTTTTTAAAAATCTGATATTAATGTTAAATAATAACAATTAGTTATAGGAAATGCTGATGAAAATATTTTGCCATGTATAATGTGCACCCATGTTTTTGTGTGCATTATATACAGTATTATACCCATGGTATGTAATCATTATACCCATGTATAATGTGCACCTGTATATTTTCCTCAAAAATTTAGGCAAAAAATTGTGCATTATACATGGCAAAATATGGTATCTAGTTAAAGTAATTTAGTGAACTTTAAAAGAAGGAATAAACTCCCTGAAATTTTTCTTTTTATTTCTCCTTCCTTACAAAATACATTTACCCCCATAAAAATCAAATATATGATTATATAAACTTATTTTCACGAATGTTCTCTTTGTATTCTAATGGCTAAATAATATTTCATTATTGTGTTGGTGTCACATTTTATTTGATTTTGCTGTTACTGGCTTGTTTTCTCCTAACTTTTCATTATTACAGATGTCAATATCATGAACATCTCATTGCTTCCTCTTTGAATTCTTAATTCCTTCTTTAAGATATAGCCCCACAAATCAGATTGTTGGCTCAGTAGGTATATTTTTAAAATCTGTACTCGCCTTGGTTTTTGTACGTTGAAATTATTGTTGCTTATTCCATTTGCTTGTCTAATTGTTTTCTTACCAAGTGCTTTGGTTTTTACATCTGCATTTGATTGTCCCTATCTTACTGGGTGGTTTTATTTTTTAATTAACTTTTACTAGATTTCACCCATCACTTCTGATTTTTTTTCCCTACAATTCTTACTTTGTCATTTCTTTTTCTGGGATTTTCCTTAAGTATTTCTTTTCCAGAGCAGTTATTTGATGATCCAAAATTGATTATTTCATATTACTTTGGTAAAACTTAATTCCTGGCATATTCTGTTTCTATACCCTTTTTACATTTCTGTTAAGAATGATAAGTATAGCCCATTTTCTCAGATTTCTACTCTAAGAGCAACAAATAAATTTGGAACTATGTGAAAAAGTGGTAGGTTACCCTATGGCAGTGATATCACAAAAATTATTTTAAATTATTTACATTGTCTTAGTTCTTACCGCCAACCGCCATCATTTCTTAGAGTTCTCTCTTCTTTTATCTTTCTCTCCTGTTCAATTCCAGCATGTTTTCTTAAACAACTTTTGGTGTTATGTTCCTGAGATTGATACCAAAGACTGCAGAAGAAACCAGTTTTTCTTTCCCCTGATATATTACAAAAGTAAACTATCAAGTCCTTTTTTCTTTTTTAATTCTTGCTTGAGGACATACTCACTGATTTTAGGGAGAGGGGAAGGGAGAAAGAGAGAGGGAGAGAAACACCGATCCATTACCTTTCATGTATGCCACGACTGGGATCTGAACTTGCAACCAAGGCATGTGCCCTGACCGGGAATTGAACCCTCAACTTTCGGTTTATGGGACGTCTCTTTAACCAACTGAACCACACCAGGCAGGGCAACTATCAAGTCTTTTTAAGTGTAATTTCTATGCAAGGAAAGGTAATATGAGCATAATAAATGAATAAAAGAAAATTATGTTTTAAATAAAAGGGTTATTTTTAGTTTTAATATTCATGTTGTAGTAGCAATATTAATTCCCTGGTTTTAAGTTGTGCTTTGTGAATTGAAATATTTCAGTTGTGTCGTTTACTTTTTTATTCACTAATTAAGTGCACTTAATGAAATTAGTTTGTAATTTTGTTTAAATAGTCTTCTTTTTAATGTAGTACTGATAAAATAATACTTTTTCTTTTATAGAGGTTGTTTGTTTTATGGCCCACCAGGAACTGGAAAAACTCTGGTTGCTAGAGCACTTGCCAATGAATGCAGTCAAGGGGATAAGAGAGTTGCATTTTTCATGAGGAAAGGTGCTGATTGTCTGAGTAAATGGGTAGGAGAGTCTGAAAGACAGCTACGATTGCTATTTGATCAGGTATGATAATAAAATGTACGTATCTAGATTTATAATCAATGTATGTGTAAGTATGTAATGATTAGATAAATTTTGCATTTAATTACTTTCCATAGGAAAAATTTTGGAAGAATTAGACCAACTATATAATCTTCCTAGATTATTTTTTGTTGTGTAGTAAGGTAGCACTGACCTATTAGGGACAATTTTATAGTAAGAAGACAAAGGAGTAATTAGATCTAAGTTCTTTGGAGCCTTAGAACCTGGAAAGAGAATGGTAGTTTGTACCTAAGGAGATAATAGTGGTGAGTTTATGTCTCAATATGTGAGAAAATTAGTTCTGCACTAGATAGGCTTTAATTTCACATCCCAGATTGTATTAATAGCATATTGTAAGATAATACATTCTGATCTGCTGAGGCATAATGTTGCAAATACTTTTAAATCTCTTTTTGGAACTCACTGAGATCTTTTGTTTTAACTTTACTGGTTTGTTTGTTTGTTTGTTTAAACTATGGCATTGTGCCAGTTGTTTTACCATCTTAACTTGGAGGGAAGGCTCTATCACTGTCTTCTATTCTTTATCTTGTTTTATTTTGTTTTAATCCTCACCGAAAGACATTTTTTTCTGCTTTTGGAGAGAGCGAAAGGGACAGGGAGAGAGAGAAACATTGATGTGAGAGAGACACATCGATCAGTGCCAACTTGTACAAGAGGATCAAGCCTTCAACTCCGGCATATGCCCTGGCCAGGAATCAAACCTGCGACCCCTCGGTCAATGGTACAACGCTCCAACCAACTGAGCCACACTGGCCAGGGCTATTCTTTATCTTGTTTTGACAATTGGTCTTTAGTAAAGATTTTTTTTGTATGCCCCAGTAACTATAGCTGTATGAAATCTAAGTCATATAACCAGTAAAATATGTATTTTGAATGTTTCCAGTTGAAATGCAAATGAAATTAAACTATATGTTATAATTTAGCCTGAATCCTTAAAACGTAGCTGTTGAATTTACATTTAGATTTATAACATAAATTCCATAAGCAAGTTAGAATGAAAATGGAATGAAATGGTTTATAATAAGTCTACATATTTGAACTTTTTCATGATAATGTACAACCACTGGACCTACTTTCTAGGCTTATCAGATGCGCCCATCAATTATTTTTTTTGATGAAATTGATGGTCTGGCTCCTGTACGATCAAGCAGGCAAGATCAAATTCACAGGTAAAACTTGCTTGACATTTCTGACTTTTTCCTATATTCTAAGCTGTATTGATATAGCACGAGTAATAGAATAGTCAGTTAAGTGGTGAAAGAAACTTTACAAACCAGTAGTTTCCCATTTTGTTTTTGGGGAGGTGCATAGTAAAATCTCGATGTACTGTACAGTAGAAAAAGAAAAAATGAATCTGAGATCTGGGTGGCAGGGTATTCTCAAACACTGTGTTAAAATCTTGGTTACACTGGCCAAGATGGAGGCACAGGTAGATACACTTTGTCTCCTCGCATAACCAAAAGAAGGACAACAACAAATTTTAAAACAAAAAATAGCCAGAACTGCCAGGAAATTGAACTGTATGGAAGTCCAACAGCCAAGGAGTTGAAGAAGAAACATTCATCCAGACTGGTAGGAGGGGTGGGGGCGGGCAGCCAGGGCAGAGAGGATGTGCAGCAAGACTGTGCCTGGTGGACCGCATGGCCCCATGTTTGCATGCGAATAAACCTGGTTGAGCAACCGGGGAGTGAGAGAGACCATGCAACCCAGGGTCCCGGCTTGGGAAAAGAAAGCCTCAAAACCTCTACCACTAAAAACCTGTGGGGATTGCAGCAGTGGGAGAAACTGCCAGTCTCACAGGAGAGTTCATTTGGGAGATCCACAGCGTCATACACAAACCCACCCACCTGGGAATCAGCACCAGAAGGGCCCGATTTGCTTGTGCGTAGCAGGGGAAGTGACTGAAAGCTGGCCAAGAGCCAAGCAAGGGGCATTGTTCCCTCTCAGACCCCTCCCCAGCAGACCACGCCACAAGGCAGTGATGCTGGTTACCCCGCCCTGTTGAATACCTAAGGCTTTACCCTTCACAACATAATAGGTGTGCCAAGACAAAAAAATATGGCCCAAAGGAAAGAACAGACCAAAGCTCCAAAAGCAGAATTAAGCAGTGAAGAGATAGCCAACCTAACAGATGCTGAGTTCAAAACACTGGTAATCTGGATGTTCACAGAATTAGTGGAGTATGGTTGCAAAATAGAAGAAAAAGTGAAGGCTATGCAAAGTGAAGTAAAGCAAAATATACAGGAATCCAACAGTGAAGGGAAGGAAACCGGGACTCAAATCAACAATTTGGAGCAGAAACAAGAAAGAAACATTCAACCAGAACAGAGTGAAGAAACAAAAATTTTTAAAAATGAGGAGAGGCTGAGGAACCTCCAGAACAACTTTAAACACTCCAACATCCAAATCATAGGGGTGCCAGAAGGAGAAGAGGAAGAGCAAGACGCTGAAAATTTATTTGAAAAATAATGAAGGAGAACTTCCCCAAATCTGGCAAAGGAAATAGACTTCCAGGAACCCAGGAAGCTCAGAGAGTCCCAAAGAAGTTGGACCCAAGGAAGCACACACCAAGGTACACCATAATTACATTACCCAAGATTAAAGGTAAGGGGAGAATCTTAAAAGCAGCAAGAGAAAGGGAGACAGCGACCTACAAAGGAGTTCCCATAAGACTATCTGCTGATTTCTCCAAAGAAACCTTACAGGCAAGGAGGGGCTGGAAAGAAGTATTCAAAGTCAAGAAAGGCAAGGACCTACATCCAAGAATACTCTATCCGATAAAGCTATCATTTAGAATGGAAAGGCAGATAAAGTGCTTCCCAGATAAAGTAAAGTTAAAGGAGTTCATCATCACCAAGCCCTTATTATATGAAATATTAAACAGACTAAGAAAAAGATGATCAAAAATATGAAAAGTTAAATGACAACAAACTCACAACTATCAACAACTGAACCTAAAAAAAAACAAAAACAAACTAAGCAAACTGCTAGAATAGGAACAGAATCGCAGAAATGGAGATCACATAGAGGGTTATCAGCAGGGAGGGGGAGGGGGGAGAATGGGGGAAAAGGTACAGGGAATAAGAAGCATAAATGTAGGTACAAAATAGACAGAGAGAGATTTAAAATTGTATAGGAAACGGAGAAGCCAAAGAACTTATATGTACGACCCATGGACATGAACTAAGGGGGTGAGGAATGCTGGTGGGGGGCAGCGGTGCAGAGCACAGAGGAATAAAGGGGAGGGGAAAAATGGGACAACTGTAATAGCATAATCAATAAAATATATATATATTTTTAAATCCACCCCAGCCCTTAGAGGGCTACATGGGAGCTCACACCACTCTCCACCCACAAAAAAACAAATCTTGGTTACACTTTTTGGTCCTGAGCAGCACCCATGGTGGTCAGCAAGAACAAGCACCTTATGAAGGGTAGCAAAAATGGAGCCAAGAAGAAAGTGGCTGACCCATTTCCAAGAAAGACTGGTGTGCTGTGAAACCACCAGCTATGTTCAGCATAAGAAATATTGGAAAAACATGTCGGGAAACTCAAGGAACCAAAATTGCATCTGATGATCTCAAGGGTCGTGTTTTTGAAGCGAACCAAGCTGATCTGCAGAACAATGAAGTTGCATTTAGAAAACTGAAGCTAATGAGTGTGGATGTTCAGAGCAAAAACTGCCTAATTTTCATGGTATCGACCTTACCTGTGACAGAATGTGCTCTGTGGTCAAAAAATGGCAGACCATGCATGGTCGAAGCTCAGGTTGAAGACTACCAATAGTTATTTGCTTTGTCTTTTCTGTGTTGTTTTTACTACACAAATGCAACGATCAGACTCTGGAGACCTCCTATGCTGTTTATCAGCAGGTCTCCCAAATACACATGATGATGGAAGTCATGACTGAAGAGGTACAGACAAATGTGACTTGAAAGGAAGTGGTCAATATAGTGATTCCAGATAACATTGGAAGAGACATGGGAAAGGCTTGTCAGTCTATTTATCTGCCCCATTATATCTTTGTTAGAAAAGTCAAATGCTGAAGAAGCCCAAGTTTGAACTGGGAAAACTCCTGGAACTTCATGGTGAAGACAGCAGTTCTGAAATAGCTCCTGGGGATAAGACAGGTGCAAAAGTTGAACAAGCTGATGGATATGAGCCCCTAGTCCAAGAATCTGTTTAAAATTCAGACTTTTAAAAAAACAATTTTTATTTTAGAGGGGAAGGGAGGGAGAAAGAAGGAGAGAGAAACATCAATGTGAGAGAGACGCATTGACTGGTTGCTTTCTGCAAGTGCCCTGATTGGGGATGGCGCCCACAACCCAGGCATATGCCCTGACTGGGAATCCAACTGTTGACCTTTTGTTTGTGAGACCACACCTTACCAATAGAGCCACACTGGCCAGGGCTAAAATTCAGACTTTTGATATTGACAAATAAAAAATACTATTTGTGATGTTTTTAAAAAATCTTAACAACTTGTGATACAAGCTTAAATGCCTACTGGCCACTGAAGCACAAGGCAAATGAAATCAGTGAGCCAAGCCAATAGTAAGAGTGGGGCTGTGGTGGGTAATTTGGCTGAGTGTTCAGCCATCAGAGCATAAGCAGTTATTTTTATCTCTAACCTGCTGAAGTGCAGAAACTGATGCAGACTTAAAAAATAAATTTTCTTAAATTTTATATTCAAATCTTTGTGTTAAATGTCTTTTAAATGTTGCCAAACAATTCAGATGTTTTTTAGTCACTGTCTCAGCCAAACTAAATATATCCTAGTGCATGACCACTAGTTTAATGCTGCAATACTAGCCCAGCTTCCTCATTTTCAGGATGGGAAAATTGAATCTCCCCTATGATAAGCTGGTTACTGAAGGGAGCACTTTTCCTGAGTGCCAGTGCTTCAACTTGAATGTAAATTACTCAGTCCCAGTTTGTTTTCAGTTTTTCAGAACTTCTTTTCAGATTATCTCATGAATTATGTATAATTGCTTAATTAAGTTGGGATGCCCTAAAGCAAATGTTTGCATGCCTTCATATTTGCTAGTATTGTTTTTTATTGTAAATGGTACAAAAGAGGAACAAGAAATAACCTGAGTATTAGGTAGTTTTTTACTTTTTTCACACCCGATGATACTTAACTATATTCTGGTGGCCTTCTTTGACACGAAGCTGTACATTTTCACCTGTTGCTCTAAGTAGTAAATTAAAATGTCAAGCACTATGGTAAAAATAGTTATGTTTACACTGATCAGGTATCTGTTGGTTGGAGCATTTTCCGGTTACACCAAAGTTGCAGGTTCTGTCTCTGGTCAGGACACATACAAGAAGCAACCAATGAATGCATAAATAAGTGGAACAACAAATCATTGCCTGTGTGTCTTTCCCTCTCCCCCATTCTTCTCTCTGGCTAAAATCAATAAATTAACTTTTTTTTAAAATACTTATGTCTATATAGTAATCATACAAACTTTTTCTATATGACACATTTCAGTATCACCTATAGGGAGAAATATTTAACAATACTAACATCACTTTGCAATCAAGTAATTGAGAATTTACTATATTTTAGAACAGTTATAAAGGGATTGGAGTCATTTCAGCAAGTACATTCCGTCTCATATATTTAAGAGAAATTTAGTGTACAAGTAATTATTTTGATGCATTAGAAAATAAGGTTTTAGCCTAAGAAAAAGAGGATGCAGATATAAAATAAGTTAAATTAACACCCTAAAATCTTTACTTTGAATTAAAAATATTATGATTTCATAATGAAATTTTTTAAAAGAAAATACTCCGAGAGAAGTGTGATCTGAATCTGTTTCATTAAATCAGGAATATATTCATTCCTTCATTAAACTTTGTGATGATGAAAGAAAAAAAACAGTTACCTAGCTTTGGACACAAAAAGTCTAGAAGCAATCACAATCCAGTAGCAATTTGTACCTCTAGCATCCAGATTGTGGACTATAAATACTAGCACTCTTAGGAGAGATGATAGATTGAAGAACTGAGGCAGGAAATAAGCAAGACAAGCCTGGAACATCTTGTCATGCCTGTAAGCAAGGAAGAAATCTAAGATTATTAGAGTCATATCAGAATGAAATAGCTAATTTTGAATGAGTTTCCATTGACCAAAGATGGGACAATTTGAATATCAAAAATAATAACTACAATAGATTGAAATGCATTAAATACATTGAAAAGTCAGTTTTTAATGATTCTTTTTTAAAAATCTTAATTGGTCACTTTGAGGTTTCTGTGTTGGTGACTCATTACTCTGAAAATTGGATAAAGAAAATTAAGCATTTCTTTTTCCTGTTCTGTAGCCATGATTCAGGCCATGGATCAGGGTAATTTTATAGTTGATGAAGTAACATTGTTCTTTATAGAAAAATTGCAATCAATAAACACAAAGGAAATTAATAAGTTAGAAAAATCAGCATTTTGCAACCCCTTATGAAAAAGTGAATCTCTGCCTGCGATTTCCACCTGGGAGTGATTTTGCCCCCTAGGGGACAAATGTCTGGGAACATTTTGATTGTCAGAAGTGTGGGATGGGGAGGGGAATGCTTGGCATCTAGTGGTTGAACACCAGGGATGCCATTAAAATATCCTAGAATGCACAGGACAGCTCTCCACCACAAAGAATCATCCGACCCAAAATGTTAATTGTACCAAGGTTGAGAAACACCAATCTAAGCAATAATTATTAATGGCTGCTAAAACAGTAAGATATAAAGGTTCAGGGTGAAGTTTATGGTGAGTGGAATAAGGTGACAACATTATCACTTAAACCTAACCCACTGATCTCATAATACCAGTAAGAAACTGGTATTATGCACCTCCTGAAGTATACAGTATGAAGTATGTACATGGTATATTCCTATGAAATACGTTATCCCAAGTAGTTTAACCTGCATCTATTAAGTTTCTAGATTTAACTACCAGTTCAGAATATAGAAATGATAGAAGACAAGTTATACGACCCCATCAGGAAGCTATCCATCCAGTTCACAATGTGGAAAGAAAATTCTACAATTCAAATGACCCAGTTTCTTCAATATGGCACGGAGGAAGGCAAAAAAAAGTTAGGGAGTGTGATGGTAACCGTTACTGATTTGAGGGATGTTTGACCATGTGCAGGTTGTGGATCTTGACTGAACAAATCAAATATAAAAAGATATTTTGAGAAAGTCAGGTGAAAGTGGGTATTAGGTGATACTAAGGAATTACAGTCATTTACATTGGTGTCATAGTATTGTGGAAGTTTTTAAAAGTCCTTATAGAAATACATGTGCGAAATACTTAACATGAAATATTTATATTAAATGATTTGTGTGAGGGTTTTTGTTTTGTTTTCTTAAAGCTATCTGATAAAGACATAAAAGGAATATTGTTAATTGTTGAAACTTGATGAAGATGTGGAGATTATTTTACTAATCTCCACAATCAGAAGTTTAAAATATAAATAAAATTCTATGACTTTATACTTTCTGTGTGTTTTATTGGGAGGGGGTTTGTTTGATCATGTGTACACAAAATGGAACATTTTATAATTTTAGATACAGTTTGTCTACCTGGTACTTGGTAGTATTTTTTTTTTATGTTTATCTTATTTGGGAACTGTCAGGTTTCTTTGAAAAATGATGCTTTATGAAATGGCTTTCACGATCCATTTTGGCATTGTAAAAATCATCTATACTTTCTATTGATTTTAATCTACATACCATTTAGTGTGCTATTTTACAGGATTTTTAAAAGTAATTTTTAAAATGATTTCATTACTTTTTTAGAGAGAGGGAAAGGGAGGGAGAAAGAGAGGAAGAGAAACATTAATGTGTGAGAGATACATAGTTGCCTCTCACACATCCCCAACTGGGTACCTGGCCCACAACCCAGGCATGTGCCCAGCTGGGAATAGAACTGGTGACCTGTCTGTTCACAGGCCGGCTCTCAATCCACTGAGCCACACCAGCCGGGCCAGAGTTTTTTTTAATCTTTTGAAAGTAATGAGATTCTCTAAGAAAATTTATTCATGTTTAATGTGTTTACTCTTAACCAAAAGAAGAAATGTTATATTCAGCATCCAATGGATTTATCTCTTCTCTCTTATTTTTAAATTTAGTTCTATTGTTTCCACCCTGCTAGCGCTTATGGATGGATTGGACAGCAGAGGAGAAATTGTGGTCATTGGTGCTACCAACAGACTGGATTCTATTGATCCTGCTTTACGAAGGCCTGGTCGTTTTGATAGAGAATTTCTTTTCAGCTTACCTGATAAAGATGTAAGAATTTAACATCATTCAGATTTTGGCAAAATATACCGCCCTTATTATCAAGTCTTGATACGGTGAAAATTTGAAGATTGAAGTTCCTTTTTAATAATTTTTTTAAAAGATTTTTATTCATTTACTTTTGGGGGGTGGAGGGAAGGAGAAAGGGAGAGAAACATCAGTGTGTGGCTGCCTCTCGTACACCCCCTACTGGGGACCTGACCTGCAACCCAGGCATGTGTGCTGACTGGGAATTGAACCAGTGAACCTTTGGTTCGCAGGCCGTCACTCAATCCACTGAACCACACCAGTCAAGGACTTAAATTTTGTGTGTTATGAAGCAAAGTTGTAGGATTAACACCCAAACGTATGTATGTATTTATAGAGAGGTATTACTCTATTTAAAATAAGCCAGGTAATTTATTATTTTTTCTTTTTTAAATAATGCCTTCCTAAAAATATACTTTAAATTCTTTTAGTTTGGACAAAGACTTTGGACGTTAATCATACAACTTTGTTTCACTTCAGAACACATTGCCTAATAAACAGTCAATCCTTAGCCAATTTGTTAGCCTTGACTTTTTCATGGGTACCACTATGTTATTTTAAAGCCACTTATTTTTTTTGAAAACCAAGCAAGAAAATATAGTAGAGCCCTGGCTGGTGTGGTTCAGTGAATCGAGCACTCTCCTGTAAACCAAAAGGTCACCAGTTTGATTCCCAGTCAGGGCACATGCCTGGGTTGTGGGCCAGGTACCCAGCTAGGCATGTGTGAGAGGCAACTAATCGATGTATCTCTGGCACATCAATGTTTCGCGCCCTTTCTCCCTTCCCCACTCCAAATAGAGAGAGAGAGAGAGAGAGAAAGAGAGAAAGAGAAAGAAAGCTGTCAGTCCTCTTAAAAAGTTATTAACATGTACCAGAATGAACAATAGTTCAGTAGTTACTTTTTCTCATTCACATTTATGATGAACGGAATTGAGTACTATATATGTAAATCTTTAATATAAATTCCTTAAGTTTTTACAAATATATCCTTTTTTACTGTTTCATATTTTTATTTAGGTATTGATATTTTAATATTTTAGATAACAAAGTATTCTAAATTGAAATTATTTTAATCTGAATAGCACTTTTTTATTATAGATGTTTAAAAAAAGCTTTTATTTGTAGGCTCGTAAAGAAATTTTAAAGATTCACACAAGGGATTGGAATCCTAAGCCACTGGACATATTTCTAGAAGAACTAGCAGAAAACTGTGTTGGTAAGCATTGCTTAAGTATTAAGAAATATATTCTGTTCAAAGATGGAACAAATTGTAGCATTGCAAGGTTATGTTTAAAGAAATACAAGGTTATATTTGTTTCTCATCTCTACCTGTTTTCTTCCTACAAAGTTTCAGATATTAAATAGAGATATTTGACTTTGGCTGTTGGGAAATTTGCGAGCAAAATAGACAATAATAATACCTGTCTTTTGCTGATTGTTTACGTTTTTCTAGTCATCCTGTTGAGCATTCTACATGTATTTCAGGTAATTCCTCACATCAGACCTATAAAGTAGGTAACATTATCCCCACTTTACAGATGTAGAAATGGCTGACAGAGCATGAATGATTCTCCAAAGATTACACATCTAGGAAATGAACAAACTGGAATTTGAACCTTGTCTGTGATTTTAAAACTCTTGCTCTTGACCCCTATGCTTTATTACTGTTGGCATATTTCACTCATAAACGTTGATTTGTTCATGTTTATCACCACCATAAAAGTTTACTAAGTAAATGAGAGATTTTTGCCTTACTGCATCCAAATATTTTGCTACGATATTGTTAGGCTAACTTAATTTTAACCATGGTTATGCTAATAGGATGTTTTTGTTTTTGTTTTTTTGTCTTGGTAGGCTACTGTGGTGCAGATATTAAGTCAATATGCTCTGAGGCTGCTTTATGTGCTCTGCGTCGACGCTACCCACAGATCTATACCACTAGCGAGAAACTACAGTTGGATCTCTCTTCAATTAATATCTCAGCTAAGGATTTTGAGGTAGCTATGCAAAAGATGATACCAGCCTCCCAAAGAGCTGTGACATCACCTGGGCAGGCGCTGTCCACCATTGTGAAACCACTTCTGCAAAGCACTGTTCAGAAGATCTTGGAGGCCCTGCAGAGAGTATTTCCACATGTGGAAATCAGAACAAATAAAGCATTAGACCCGGGTATGAAACTTGACTGATAACTTAAAGTTAGTTTTTATAATCAGTAAAGCTAAATGTTTTACACATCTCAGCAATGTTTCTTTATACACAGCCTGAAAGGAATTTTGTCAAGCTTTTCTTGGATAGTTGAAGGAAATTTACTTCAGGAATTGCCCTTAATCTATTCTAAGTTTGGAATGCATTTTTGTATTTACAGCAGGTCCTCAGATAATATAGATCTGTTCAACATCATTTTATTATAACAATAATGAGATACTGTAGGATATAACTCTTGTTTATATCAATTAGCTTATGGTAAAATTTGTTTCTTTATACATTGTTTTGCTTAAAATCACAGAATCTATTGATGTTAAATGAGGACTTAACTTTTTGTTATTCATATCTACGCAATATTTTTGATTGTTTAAAAATGTTATTGAAGTATATTGGTTTGCTAACTGAAACATGACATAAAAATTTGCTTTGCAATCTAGAAAAATTACTAATGTACAATTCTTCTTCTTTTGTTTATAGATATTTCTTGTCCTCTGTTAGAAAGTGACTTGGCATACAGTGATGATGATGTTCCATCAGTATGTGAGAATGGGCTTTCTCAAAATTCCTTTAATAAGGCAAAAGAAAGTTTTAATTTTCTTCATTTGAATAGGTACATTTTTCTTGAAAAAATTTTTTTGGGGGGACGGCGTGTATAAATTCCCTAAAACTAAATGTGATGGTGATTGAAAGGTAAAAGATACCAACTAATCTGCTTTTTTTTTTAAAGATTTTATTTATTTATTTTCAGAGAGAGGAGAAGGGAGGGAGAAAGAGAGGGAAACATTGCTTGGTTGCCTCTTATTCGCCCCCTAATGGAGACCTGGCCAGGACCCCTTCAGTTCGCAGGCCAGCACTCAGTCCACTGAGCTGCACCAGCCAGGGGCTGCTTTTTGTTTTTAGGTTAAAATACTTTTTAAAAATTTGTTACTGAAGTTGTCACTATAGTAGAAATCCTATTATGTAAGTATTCTTAAAAATCTGTGGAGGGTAATTGTTTTCATAGACCATGTGAGCCATGTTGTTATGCTTGGCCAGCAATGTACTCAAAACTTTTGATTTATGTAAGTTCATAATTGGTAATTTGTGAGAAAATTTAAACTTTTGTTTTCTAAAGCATTGCTTATTACTCATTTCTTTCAGAAATGCTTGTTATCAACCTATTTCTTTTCGACCAAGAATATTGATAGTGGGAGAACCAGGATTTGGTCAAGGTTCTCATTTGGCACCGGCTGTCATCCATGCTTTGGAAAAATTTGCAGTGTATACATTGGACATTCCTGTTCTTTTTGGAGTCAGTGCCACATCTCCTGAAGAAACATGTGCCCAGGTCATTCACTGTTACCCAGACAGATAAGCTATAAAGCAAAGCAGTCTTCCAAAGACAAAATATAGAATAGCTTCATTTTTTTTGTACACTTTTGTTTGTTTATTGATTTGTAACTTTAAGTTTATAAAATAAAACTAAAGCATAATTTCTTTGTCATTAAAGAACATGGGTTTATATCCTGTTTCTACCACTTAATATCTAAGGGACCTTAGGAGAGTTATTAGATCTCTCTGCCTAAATTGGGAAAATAATAGTATTTCCCATGTATAGGTGTTGTAAGAATTATACTTAAAACAGTGACTGTTGTAAGTACTCAAGTATCCTGCTGCTTCTGTTTTTGCTATTTTTATATTTAAATTTTTTAATTAAAAGGTGTTTTATATTATATTTTTATACTTAACCTTTGTTACAGCAGAAAAGTCTTCTACATTTCTTGAGCTATTTCTAATTGCTTGAAGTGATTATGTTTTCTAAATATGAGACAAAACATTTATAAATAGGCCATGGGATTGGGAGAAACATACCATGACTGATGTGCTGTCTTTCTAACTGAATGTAAATTTTTTTCTGTTTACTAGATGGTTCGTGAAGCTAAGAGAACAGCACCAAGTATAGTATATGTTCCTCATATCCACTTATGGTGGGAAATAGTTGGACCAACACTCAAAGCCACATTTATCACATTATTGCAGAATATTCCTTCATTTGCTCCAGTTTTACTACTTGCAACTTCTGACAAACCCCATTCTGCTCTACCAGAAGAGGTAATTTGTGGGGACAAAATTATTATACTTTCAAAAGAAACTTATTTGTATTAAAATAATAAGAACTTGTAAAAATTCCAAATGCTTCAGAAGTGAACAAAATGATAAAAGTTTTCTTATGAAAGATAACATTGTTAAGTATTTGCTATATATGCTCATTAGGCAGGGTAGTATATGTATATGTGTATAGTAAGGTTACATTATCAAATTTTTTCCCTTCCAAAAATGGAATTATGTGATGCATACTATTCTGCAATTTACTTTATATATCCTATATAGTCTTCAGTACATAACTCTTATTCCTTTTAAGAGCACATGACTTTTTCCATTGTCTTAATAAACCACAACTTATTTATCCAAATTTTTGTTCATAGATATT
This sequence comes from Mormoops blainvillei, assembly GCA_004026545.1. Lineage (NCBI taxonomy): Eukaryota > Metazoa > Chordata > Mammalia > Chiroptera > Mormoopidae > Mormoops > Mormoops blainvillei. The sequence continues at coordinate 278,608 of PVJD01000459.1, read as the reverse complement.
TGGTTGTTTTCTAGTTTACTGCTATAGCAGTTATCCCTGGGTTTTATTTATTTATGTATTTTGCATCCATTTAAGAAGAATTTATTAAAAGTGGAATAACTGTAGCTCAGTTAAAAAATATGCACATTGAACATTTTTGATGGTACCAAATTACTATCCAAGTTTATGCCAATTTAGACAACTACCAATAACAAATAATAGTTTATGCTTCTTCTGCCTGGAGTACTCTTCTCCGAGATATTTGCCTGGCATGGTGCTTTACTCTTCTCAGGTCTCTGCTCAGAGGCACCTCCCTGATTAGTTTCTCAATTATAGCAGTAGTTTCTCTGCCCATCACTCTTTTTCCTTACTCTGATTTCTTTTTATCTTTACCTTACTTTACTTATTAATTATCTGTCTCTCCTAGCCGAATGTGAAGTCAGAAACTTTTTTTCTCACCTCTACTCCCAGAGTATATAATAAGCATATTGTAGGCCTCTGTATGTCTTCCTTTAATGAATGAATTTAATCAGTTTTTCAGTATGTTTGACAAAATTGGTTTGTAGTTTTTAGAGTATTGGTAGGAAGTTAAATTCAAATATTTCATTAGAGAAATATTTATTCTCTTATTCTCTTATTCTTACATATTAATAAGAGTACTTATTCTCTGTCAGGTATTTTAGGCACAGGGAATATAACAATAAACAATATAGATAAGAATTTGTATCCTCTTAGGGCTTACATTTTAGTTGAGGGAGTGGTACATAAAAATAAATAAATATATGATACTAACCTATTGCTATGGAGAAAAATTTAGCTAAGTAGTGCCAAAAGAGTGTGGTAGAGTCACAGTGTCAAATAGGCTAAATAAGTCGTCACTAAGAAGATGACATTTGAGCAAAGACCTGAAAAATATAAGGTACCCTGACCCATTTGAGTATCCAAAGGATGAAGCTACCTGGCAGAGCAAAAACAAGTGCAAAGGCCCTGAAGCAAAAAAAGTGTGTTTGGTATGTTGGAAAAATAGCAAGAAGACCAGGGTGGCGGGAGCAGAGTAAGTAAAGGGCATAGTAGGAGGAAATGTGGTCAGAGTTATCAAAGGACCAAGTTATGTCCCTGATGACTGTTTTAATAGTTGATTGTGAATTATTCAAGTGAAAGTTGAGTAAGCTGGAAAATGAACATTAATTACAGTAAATATTCACTTGTCATCATCAATAGGTTCTGCGACTTTAGGTAAAACAATGTATAATGAAACCAGTTTTACTCTAGGCTTATTGATATAAACGAGAGTTAAGTTCCATCTTACCAACATTATAACAATATGATAGTGAATAAAACACCATTATTCAACAACCTACTGTATATATTTCAGACTTCTAGGTGGGAAACTTAAGGATTTTAGTTTAGTTAATCATCTAATTCTGGATTCTTATATAGTCTCTCCTTTATGTGGGTATCCACCTTCATTGAAACAGTTTTTTCACTATTGTTCGCTCTAGCTCCTAAAAAATCAATTTATTTTGAGGGGCTTCCATTTCTTAATTTCCATTAGTTTCCCAGGTACTGTATAGAACCTGTCTTATTTATTTTCATTATGGCAACTCTTGTATATTTTAATACTCTTTTCATTTCTATTTCCCCATTCTAACCCAGGCTTCTTCACACTAAACATTTCTTCTATGATATGGAATATTCCTTGGGGTTACTAATGGAATAGTTTATTCCTTTCTCACTTAACATTATTAGGCAGGCGACTAGATTGGCAGGTCTACTCTCCCCAGGGAGTCATTTAGACACTCAAGCTGAGGGAGCTTTCTCATTTTCATCACATGGCCTTCCAGGTTGCTTTCATTCCATCCAGCTGAAAGGAGTGGCTCATTCATGTGCCTGATCTGAAAGTGATGTATATTATTTCTTTTCACATTATGTTGGCTAAAACTCAGTCACACAGCTTTACCTGATTGCAAGGGAGACGAGGCAATATGATACAGCAGTTTGTACAAAAAGGAGAGAACACAGACTATGATAATAGCCGGGTCTGCCACACATTACACATATTTTTAGTTTCTTCAAAATTCTGGTCACTCTCCTGAATGTTTTTCTCTTTATATTCCTTTTGAAAGACTGTACCCAGAATGAATTAAGTGCTCTAGCAGTGTTCTGATTTTACAGAGTAAACAATTGCTGCTTAGTAGCCACATTATATATGCTACTGACTTATTGTACTTATTTTCAATTAAAACTCTGATAATTATTTTGAAGTTAGAAACAAAAATAATTTTATACTCTTGGTAATAAGAAAAACTAGCAGAACTTCCTGTATATGGATGTAGGGAGGTTGGAAATCAGTTTAATGAGGAATAACTTTATTAAAAATGTGGGAATTCTGTACTTAAAGATCTTTTTTGAATGGATTGCTTCTCTTTTTTGTTAGGTTAATGTTTCCTAAGAATGAAATTGTGAACTGGGTAGAGTATCTCAGTACCCCACTGCAGAGTGTGGTGGAATAGGCAGGGACCAGAATTTGCTTATTTAAAAAAATGATTAATCTAGTGTATGTGAATGCAAATAAACTTGTTGAGCCTTGTATTGTCTTTTGTGGTTTAGTGATACTGTTGATATAGCTTTGGACTATAATATATGAGAAATACTGTGTTAAATATTATTAGCTACATTAAAGCTTATCTATTTCAAAGCTTCAGACAGAGTTCCTTTATGCATAAGGTAAAAAATGAGTGGACCCTAATAACTGAGCAGTATGTAAAAATGAGAAGGAATGTTATCAGTGGATTAGAAACTTTCATGAACCTATGAAAAACAAAACAGTGGGAATTAGATTTCGGGTAACCACAGTTTAAAGCATGTGCACGAAAGGACTGATGAATGACTTCTAACTCTGTGTCAGTGCTAGGAAGGAATTCAAAGAGCCTTTGGACAACTTTGGGGTAATTCGGCTTCACTTTGGGCCATGCCAAACAGTAGTCGGTAGAGTTTGTCCTGAGCTAGAGCAGTGAAGGTGAGCCAAAGGATTACTGTGACAGAGCAGTGAATTGTGTGTGGCTGTTGATATCAGAAGGAACAGGAAGTCCCTAATCCCTGAAGACAATGACAGGCACATTCTTCTTCCAATATAGGCTAGTTTCTTCCATAATCACCGGAAGTAGAAACTAGACTAAAGAGAAAAAACATTAGTGGGCAGTCAGAAATTTCAAAGCAGAGATGAGCTTATAAATAAGTATTTGAGGAGGGGCAACTCCATAAATCCATACATTGCCAACAGACTTTTGTGGAAAGAACCAGTTGGAGACATTGTAAGTTACACCCCCAACATTTAAAACCCCATAGGGCTGCCCTGACTGGCGTGGCTCGGTTGGAGCGTTGTCTCCTACACCAAAAGGTTGGGGGTTTGATTCCCAGTCAGGCTCATGCCCAGGTTGTCAGTTCAATACCCAGTTGGGGTGCAGATGAAAGCCAACCAATGCTTCTCACATCAGTGTTTCTCTCTGTCTCTCTACCCCCCCTTCCTATCTCTCTAAAATCAACACACATCTTTTTTTAATTAAAAAAGGCCACAGGACTGGCTGAAAAGGAGCAGACACAGATGAAAAGTGAATGGGGAAAAGTTAAAGGAAATGGACAAGATAGATTTACACCTAACATCCATTTAGTAGGATTTGTGGGAGAAAAAATACAGAAAATAGTCACATAATAGAACATTTCATAGAATTAAAGAATACCATAAGTCTTCAGATTTGAAAGACCTCTTGTGTTCTCACTGATGGATATAAAAAGGCCTGCATGTATGTAAAATTTCAGAATGCCAAAAATACAAAGAAACTCTTCCAAGAGAAAAAAATTACTAGACAAGATAGAAAATCAAATTGTTTCTACCTTTTCATTGGTAACACCTGCTACTGAGGAGACAGCTGAGCAATATTTTTAAAGTGCGGAAAGAAAATAATTTTACTTTTCAATCACAGTGTACATTCAGTATTATTTTGTACTAGTTTCAGGTATACAACATAGTGGTTATTAGACAATCATATGTTACAAAGTGTCTCCTCCTCTCCCCTTGATATTTCCAGTACCCACCTGGCACCGCACATAGTTACTACAATATTATTGACTATATATCCCCTATGCTGTAATTTACTTCACCATGACTGTTTTATAACTACCAGTTTGTACTCCTTAATTTCTTTCACCATTCCCTGAACTGCCCTCCCCACTGGCAACCATCAGTTGTTCTCTGTATCTATGAGTCTGTTTCAATTTTGTTTATTTTGTTCTTTTGATTCCACATATAAATGAAATATGGTACTTGTCTTTAACTTATTTCACTTAGCATAATACCCTTTAGGTCCATCCATGCTGTCAAATGGTAAGCTTTCATTTATTGTTATGGGTGAGTAATATTCCATTGTATATATGTGCCACAGCATCTTTATCCACTTGTTTATTGATGGACTCTTGGGTTGCTTCCATCTCTTGGCTATTGTAAATGACACTGCTATGAACATAAGGATACAAATTTTCTTTTGAATTAGTGTTTTGAATTTCTTTGGATATACACCCATAAGTGGAATTTCTGGGTCATAAGGGAGTTCTATTTTTAATTTTTTGAGGAACCTTCATACTGTTTTCCATGGTGGCAGCACCAGCCTGATTCCCATCAACACTGCACCAAGGGTTCACTTTTCTCTACATCCTTACTGACACTCGTTTGTTGATTTTTGATGATAGCCATTCTTACAGGCAGTATCTCATTGTGATTTTAATTTAACTTTCTCTGATTAGTGATATTGAATATCTTTTTTAATGTCTTTTTGCCATCTGCATGTCTTTGGAAAAGTATCTATTCAGGTCCTCTGCCCAGTTTTAAATTGGATTGTTTGTTCTTTTGGTATTGAGTTGTATGAGTTCTTTATATATTTTGGATATTAACTTCTTATTGGATGTATCATTGGCAAATATTAAAGGAAAATGATTTTGAAGTTACAGTTTTATGCTCAACTAAGTTAGCATTTAGAGAGAGAGCAAAATAAAGACATCTTTGAATACACAATGCCTAGGAAACTATTACCCATAAACCCCTAACTGAAAGAATTATTAAAGGATTATTTCTCTTGGATATGTTGTTTTGTAGAAGTGTCATATAAATCAGTGAGCAAAGAAAACAATAAAACATCACAAAGGTATGATATAAAAAATTAAGGAATGTGAAACTAACGCTAATTTGGCCTTAGTCTGAACATGAAGTGGCACTGGAACATAACTGAAGGAGGAGAAGGAAGTAAAAACACATTTAGATTTTTTCTTGCTATGTAGATGTTGATTAACCTTAGAGCTTGGTTGAAAAAGAAGCTTAGATATGTCTGTTAAAACATATTATTATTTTCAGGTCACCAAAGGAAGGGGGGTACACATTCTAATAAAATTCCCTACAAAATCAGTAGACTTTAAAATTCAGTGTAGAAGAAAAAATTGTTTTCTTCAAATATTTCTTTTGGAAGAAAAATTAAAAACAATGAGGAAGTTCTTGGCCTACCAAATACAGGGTCCAGCACAAATAACACCCCTTTTTTATTACAAAGTCATGTAATCATGTAATTCTGTAACCTAACAATATCACACTCAAGCACACCATATGACATTTTAGGTAAAATGCTCAAATTGCTGTTCATGTCATGCGAGATATTCACACACCCTACCAACCACACTCAGGCAGGCATTACTTCTGCCAGACCCTATATTAAAGCATACCAGAAAGTTAGTAATCAAAACTGGATTTGGACCAGAATGGACAGATTTAATGGAATACAGTCCATTAGTCATTAGTACAGTTTTTATATACATAGAAATTTAGCAAATTAATTAGGAAAAATAGAGACATTTTGTAAATGATATCAAGACAATAGGAGGAAAATGTTTCTATCATAGTATATTAGAGAAGAACATTTTATAATATTGGCACATGGAAGACCTTGCAAAGCAGAAAATGCAAAAGCTATAAATTTAAATCTCTCTATGTCAAATATATCTTAAAGTATGCAAGCATCATATGAGAAGTTAACATTATTATTGTCCAAGAATTATACTGGAAAAGGTCTAGGTTTGTTTAAAAACATTCTTTGGGGATGTGTTTTGTCTTGTGTTCTTTGGCAGCTCATGTAAGTGGAATAATAGAGATTTGTCTCTTTGTGAATGGCTTTTAGCACAATATTTTCAAGATTCATTCATACTGTAGCATTTGTTAAAATTTTATTTCTTTTTAAGGCTGAATAATACTATATTGTACATATATGTATGTCATTTTGTTTATCCACTTATCTGGTGATGAGCCTTTGGATTGTCTACCTCTTGTTTATCGTGAATATTCCTGCTGTGATTATTGGTGTATAGTATCTCTTTGAGTCTTTGCTTTCAGTTCTTTTGGACATATATTCTGGGTTACGTGGTAATTCTGTGTTTAGCTTTTTGAGGAAGCACTGTACTGTTTTTGATGATGAATGTTAACCGAATGTTCATGGTTACACTATTACAGCTCTACCAGCTCAAGAGTTCTAATTTTTCCAGATTCTTACCAGCACTTGTTATTTTTCTATCTTAATTCTTATTGAGCAACCACTCATTCTCATATTTGACTTTGGCTGTGAAAGTGAACTCATTGATTTCAACAAAACCCATTAAGTAAATATTACCATGACAGTTATCAGAGTCTTGAGTTTTAAAGATCTCCTTTTTTTTTAGTTCCTAATCTATTGCATACCTGGTTTATTCATAAATTCAACATGTAAAAGATTTGTTTAAAAAATTCTTTCTTTATTAAACAATTTAGATTGTCATAAAAAAATGTGTAATAACCTAGTGTTGCATTTATTTTCTTTTTTTAAGGTGCAAGAATTATTTATCCATGACTATGGAGAAATTTTCAATGTCCAGTTACCTGGCAAAGAAGAACGGACAAAATTTTTTGAAGATTTAATTATCAAACAAGCTGCTATGCCTCCTGTATCAAAAAAGAAAGCAGGTTAGTTCCTATATCATAGTTAATATATAATAATTTTGAGAAAATAGGAATAAAATATTAGTTAATGGCCTTTTCATCTTCTAATAACACAAACTTAAACCTTGAGCATGAGGTTGATACCTCTACTGCTTGAAAATCTGTTTCTTATTCAGACAGACAAAGTTCTTAAAGCACACAAGATCTTTCAAGTATACTTTCAATCTGTGTGGACTTTGGGCCTAAATTCATAGTATAGTCCAAATCTGCTATCTAAGCCCATTTTCGGCAATTCATTATCCCATTTCCCCCACCCCTTTCCTTATAAAGCCCTTTCTCTTTAAACCATACACACATATTTCTGCCCTTTCATAAGTTCATTCATGCTTGTTCTCCTTCAGTAATGCTTCTTTCCTCATCCCCCATCTCTGCCTAAGGAACCCCTTGTTCTCTTGTTCTTCTGGTATTTTTTCTTCTCATTTTTTCTTCTGTAACATATCTAGGCAAAATTAATTTTTTACCCTTTCATACTACTAATATGATATTATATTGATGTTGTAATTATGTGTCTTAACTTCCTTAATAATAGATTGTGCCAGTGTATTGGGGCAATACTCTCATATTCCTTTTCTTGTCTTGAACACTCAGTGCTTATCTGTTTAAACAAAATTAAACTTCTGTTATATTTGAAACATACCATCATTTTTCATTAGTTTAACAATTAACTAGTAAAGAAGACTTTTTAAAAATTTTTTAAAGATTTTATTTTCAGAGAGAGAAGGGAGGAAGAAAGAGGAGAGAAACATCAACTGGTTGCCTTTCACATGCCCCCAACTGGGGACCTGACCTACAGCCCAGGCATGTGCCCTTACTGGGAATCAAACCAGTGACCTTTTGGTTTGCAGGCCAGTGGTCAATCCATTGAGCCACACCAGCCAGGGCAAGAAGACTTTTTAATAGTAAAAATATTCTTGTCCTGTGAATACCTGTAATGTACTTCCAAAGTTTTAATAGCCCCTTTAATGATCTCAAAATGGAACAGAAGCAATGACTTGGAAATTAGTAATCCAGTAACAAGTTACCAGTTATTGCTGGTAACTGTAGGAATAGAGATTATGGTGGTGCTTTGGTATTCCAGATTCTCTGCTTCCTGGTAGATGTAAGGAGGATAACCCCTGAAAGCCTGACTACCGTGTGCACTGCATCATTTGTCACACTTGATATGAGAGAGTAACAACTAAAATCTTCCATTTATTTGAAGTTTTACAGGCCTTGGAGGTACTCCCAGTAGCACCGCCACCTGAACCAAGACCACTGACAGCAGAAGAAGTGAAACGGCTAGAAGAACAAGAAGAAGATACATTTAGAGAACTGAGGATTTTCTTAAGAAATGTTACACATAGGCTTGCTATTGACAAGCGATTCAGAATATTTACCAAACCTGTTGACCCTGATGAGGTATTAATTTAACCTTTGGATCAAATGTATTCTAAACTATAATGCTTCAAAAGTAGAGACTGTTTGAATAGTTTATGTGGTTTTCTGTCTATACCCTGAACTTGTTTTCTTATGTGGAAGCATACCAAATAGTGTCCTATGCACATGGTAACTTCAATAACTAGCTAACACATTTTTTTTTTTCTGCAGAGAATAGACAGTTAAATTTGTCTGCTTAACCCAAACATTCTAGAAGCAATTTGTGAATGCCTTAATGCTACATGACACACAGAATGAACTGGAGAACAAACTTTTAAGTTTACATTGAAAGATGGGTGACATTTGGTTGAGGAAAGAGGTATAGGTTGTTACTGGAGATACAGTTGCCCAAGAATAAGAATAAATACAAAATAAAACCAGCTTTAAATAGAGTCAAAGTTTTCATATTAATACAGTACCATTATTTCTTATGTATTTATTCTGTCTTCTGTATTGCCTGGCAAAGAAACTTTACTTAAATGTTTTTATGTTCAAGAGTTAATTTAGTGATTTGGTCATTTGCTTGAATTTTAGGTTCCTGATTATGTGACTGTAATAAAGCAACCAATGGACCTTTCATCTGTAATCAGTAAAATTGATCTCCACAAGTACCTTACTGTGAAAGACTATTTGAGTGATATTGATCTAATATGTAGTAATGCTTTAGAATACAATCCAGATAGAGATCCTGGAGGTGAGCATTAGTGGAGTTTCTTTTCATGGGGTAGAATGGGGGCTGCTAACACTTAAGAGGGTTGATTTTATCCCAGGTGCTGCTATAATGATAAACATTTTACGTTCACAGTGCCAAAGTCCTCCATTTCCTTTCTTCAAAAAATGGACATCGTCAAGTTTGGGGATATCTTTGCAGACCTTTTCTGTGCATATACCCTTCTACCCTCATGCAATCTATAATAATAAAATTGTATATTGGTTCATATATATAATCATGCATTCAAATATCTACATATTTGGGATAAACAATTATTTCCAAAAATAATTTTTTCTGGGGTTTTTTGGTTTTTTTGGTAGTTTCCTATTCTTGTTTTATGGATACAGTGTCCTTAATTCTTTCAGTGGATAATAAATTTTTTAATAGTCCGTTTTCTGCATTAACTCTCTTCTCCAGTACATTGGCTTTTACAGCTGGTAGTACTTATAAATTAGACTGATTAGCATAGAGATCTACTGAGTTTCTTCAGCAGTTGAAAAGCTCACTAGTCTTCCACCCTACCTTCCCCAGGCTTTTCCTTATATATAGTTCAGAGCCCTGGAGGTAAGCCGTGGAAAACAGGCTAACAAACTGGGAGTGCCCCTTAATTGTGGAAGGAAGGAAGCATTTACCCAGGAAGCAGAGGGCTTTTTCTCTTTGGTTGTGATCTTGCTGCTTCTGCTTCTCTTTCTGTCTATGTAGCAACCTAAAGTTATTTTAGATCAGTGGTGGTCAAACTTTTTGAAGTGTCAGAATCTCCTAAAGGACTTGTTAAGATACAAATTGCTGGACCCATCTCTGGGGTTTCTGATTCTGTAGATAGAGGATAAGGGCCTGAGAATTTGCATTACTGACCAGCTCCTAGGTGATTCTCACGCTTCCACACTTTAGAAACCAATGATTCAACTTTGCCCTGCCTTTCTTCAGGCCCAGATGCCACATTAGAAGCCCCTTCCAACATCTCTTCCAATATTGTAGCTATACCTTGGGTGTGAATATTGCAGCCTACTGCCGTGTAAGAGAGACTGATGCACCCATTCGGTCAATCTTGTATTCACTTATATGCCTTCTGCCTCAGCATATTCCAGTTTACAGTAGTTGGACTCAGTTTAGGATTTTATCCAGTGTTTCCTGTGTAGAGTTCTTTCATTATCTTTGCTTAATCTCTGTCAATGTAGTTACATCCCCTATATCACTTACAAAATTCTTTTACATTCTGGTTCACTAATGACACTGACAGCCTTCTTTTCTGGGTTGCCTTTTTTTTTCTTTTTTTGGTCATTAATGTTGTTTAGTCTTGCTATTGATTGATTTCTGGGTTTGTTTGTTTGTTTGTTTTCTGATATTTCAAAGGGATCTGGATAGGACATAGCAATAAAATTGTTTGGATTTAGTCTACCATATTGCATTAGATGCCCAGAACACTAGATTAGCACAAAGAAGAGAATAACAATTTTAGTAACTGTTACTATTCATGGTAAAAGTAAAAAAGGAATGGTAATGGCTACAATCTTAACCCAAAATGCTGAGAAAATTTTAAATCCTTTATTTATTTCTCAGATCGTCTTATTAGGCACAGAGCCTGTGCTTTAAGAGATACTGCCTATGCAATAATTAAAGAAGAACTTGATGAAGACTTTGAGAAGCTTTGTGAAGAAATTCAGGAATCTAGAAAGAAGAGAGGTAGGAAAATAATTTGGCATCAAAAAAAGGTGCTTTTGATGTAGTGTGAGTCCTTTTAATTAATCCTTCAGGTCATTTTGAAATCTGGAAATTTGATTTGATGTTTCATATGTCTATTTATAAGGTTGTAGCTCCTCCAAATATGCCCCATCTTATTACCATGTGATGCCAAAACAAAACTCCACTCCTGCTGGAGATAAAAGATCAGATCCAGAGCAGAATGAAAAGCTTAAGACACCCAGTACTCCTGTGGCTTGCAGCACTCCTGGTAAGTGCACACTTGGGTAATTTTTGCTTATGAAATTGTAATCTTTATGCTCTTCCAATGCCATTTACTTTCTCCCTTGGTTTCCTTTATTTATATAGATGTAGTGAATTACATTGATTTTGTGAATATTGAGGCAGCTCTGCATTCTTAAAATAAATCTAGGTTGTAATGATGTCCACTTGCAGTCCCAGTTCACCTTCATCTAATTGTGGATTGACTTGATTTGAAACTCATTTTCATTTCTTAAAAATCCTGGTCATTTCTTGTTCTTTCTTCTTAAGGTATAACTTTACAAGTTACCAATCCAAAGCCTGTGGGTTTTCCAAAGACTTCTCTTCCTTGGCAGGGTCTTAATTCTATTTTGTTGCTATTTAAGCCCCATGAATATGAAACTCTCAGTTTCTTAGCTTCTCAGCTCTTCATTTGTTTTCCCAGAAATGGTTTTCATAGTTCCTCGGTGCCTCATTAGATCTCCAGTGCTTTTAAACAGAAATTTTAAAAGTGCGTGTATGTGTTTGCTGGGGTTGGAATTTTCCCTTGTTGTATCGCAGGCTTGTCTATCTGGGGCAATCGATTTGAGATAGATAGAGTAAGCCCTACTTTTGTAAAAATGGGAAGAGGCAGCAGGGAAAGAAAGGATGAGAAAGGCAAACCAGTAAGAGACCTCTACTACCAGAAGGTTCTGGGTCAAATCAACTTTCAGCAAGTATATACATATGGAAATTAAAGACATAAAAAATGACTTCCTTAAAACAATCCATTCCTAGCTATATACCCAATGGGACTGCATACATAACCTTCACCAAAGACAAATACAAGAATGTTCATAGAACAAATATTCATAATAGCCCAGCACTTGAAACAACCCAAATTCACACCTACAGTAGAATGGGAAAAATGTGGATTATTATACAGCAGTGTGAATGATTAAACTTGAACTACATTTAATAGTATAGATGAATCTCCCAAGCATAGTATTGCAATATGACTATACTGTATCTGGTCTAAACAGAAAGTTTAATCTTTGTGTGCCTTAGTTTCTTCATCTGTGAAACGATAATGGTAAGAAACCTGATAGGGTTAAAAGTGAAATTTCAATGACTTTCAGTATACATGAAGGACTGAGAAGAGTTCCTTCTGTATGGCAGACACTTACTAATTCTAAACCATTTTTAATCTTACCTTTTCTCTAGTTCATTTCTTAGACTACTGCAAAGTGTTCTTAGTAATATATGCAGCAGATCATTCATTGCCCTCCTTAAAATTATTCAAGACTTTAAAAAATTATTTCAGGTAAAATTCAGACTCCTCAGAATGATATAGGTCATTACCCACTTCTTTACCTTCTCATAGTACAATATACTTCTGTTTCTGTATTCCACCACTTAAAACTGTGGTGGTTTCTCGAACTCTATCCTTTTCTATATCAGTATTTTTTTTCCTCCACTTACTTACACTTCAGAAAATTGTCGAATGTTCTTTTATCATTTTATTTTGTTTTGTTTTGTCATTTTCAATTCTCTGCAGCTCAGTTGAAAAGGAAAATCCGCAAAAAGTCGAAGTGGTACTTAGGCACTATAACAAAACGGAGGAAGATTTCACAGACAAAAGATGGTAGCCAAAATGTCACAGATGACAAAATTGAGAGTGATACAGAGGAAAATCACGATACAAGTGTAGACCCCAATGAGACTGGAAACACAGGAGAGTCTTCAATGGAAGAAAATGAGATGCAGCAAAATGGCTCTGAAAGCAAAATAGATTTGGGAAATAATTCAAGTACCTTTAATATTGAGAAAGAACTTGAATCTGGGAAGGCTACAGCATGTACAGAATTGAAACAAGATAAGATTGCTTGCAATGGAGATGCTTTTAGCTCTCAACTAATAAATATTTCTGATGAAAATGAAGCCAAAGGTAAGTCTCAACTTGCCAATTTTAAAAGATGCCTTAGTCAAAGTTCTTAAGTGGCTAATTACCATCTCAATGTATTCCTTTTTCCTTGTCTTTCAGAGTGCAGGTGTTAATTCATTAGGAAAGATAGCATTGTCTTTGTTTAATAACTGTTGAGCTAGTAAATCACTGTTGTTAAAAACACACTATAGTACCAGACCGACCTGGATTTGAGCCCCTAGCCCACTAGATAGTAGCTTGTGACCTCAGGCAAGTTTCTTTTCCTATCAACCTCAGTTTTCTCTTCTGCTGAATTGTGGTAGGTAGTTGTAGTAATTAGATTTTTTTAGGATTGGATAAATAATTCATCTAAAGCATGCAGCAAAGTGCTTTGGCTATATAGTTTTTAAAAGGTAGCAGAATACCCTCTAATTAAGCAAGAGAAGCAGTTTCCTGTGGCTCTTGCTGAGTGGTATAGAACAACTGTTACTCACCCCCATCATTCCTCTGTTCACATTGTAGGTTAAATCCAAGATTATTTACATTCTAATGATCCTGCTTCCAAAGTTTTTTATTGAGAATTGTCTTCCATCTGGATCTTCTTGGATCTTTGACAGATTTGTTTGTTCTTTGGAAAAGGCAAACATTATTTGGTTTTAGGAAGTAAAGAGCAGTAACAGGGTCAAAATTTTATTTTGGTCAATAATAAGTATTAACTAAGTTGATGAGGCTGGTTTTCTTCAGTGACTTATATGCTATAAGAAAATCCTTTTCAAGGACTTCCTTGAAATGAGTTCCAATGTGTTTGAACAGTCATAGCAGAATGGACTAAGATACAACCTTTCTAGTGTGGGTATTTTAAATGTTAATCTGACTACATGATTTATATGTTTTGTTTGGGTGCAGAGTTGTTTTGTTTTTCTCTTGTTATTTCTGTCTTCTTTAAAAGGACACTATTTCATGGGACATATACTTGTTTACATGTCAGGAGATTTGGGCTCTTGTCGGGGATCTTATAACAATTAGGTATGTTCGCCTTAGAAAAGTCCCTTCACCTCTCTTGGCCTCATTTTTCTCATCTGTCAGTGAGTAGATTGTTCTACATCAGGGATATGCAAATTTTCTGTGTAGGGCCAGATACTAAGTATTTAGCCATAGAGTGTCTATCACAGCTACTCAACCCTACCTGAAAAACCATACTGACATGCAGTTGTAAAATGGGAGTGGTTCTGTTTTAATTAAAATTTATAGTAGTAGGCCAGATTTGGTCGAGGGGTGGTCATTTGTAGCTGCTGTTCTAGATTACTGAGGTCCCTTACAGCTCTTAAATTCTGTGAGTCTTATGCTTAAGTAGAAGACATTTGAGCATCCCCTGAAATACTCAATTTGAGAAATACTTCTCAAATATTCTTAATTTTTGAGTGTATAAGTGGCAGCATCTTAATCTTAGAGCAGAGTCAGTATACCAGAATTGGTATTTGTGTCTTTCTAAATATGCCCTGCAATTTAATATTTATTTTAGGCATTACAGTGTCTGTGAGGCAAATAATAATGTTATTTAATTATTCATTCTAGAAATGTGGACTCTGCGAATGACTCGAGCTAGACGTTCCCAAGTAGAGCAGCAGCAGCTCATCAGTGTTGAAAAGGCTTTGGCAATTCTTTCTCAGCCTGCACCTTCACTTGTTGTGGACCATGAGCGATTAAAAGTATGTAAATCAAAATCGTAATGCTTTCATTGTACAGATTAGTAACATAAGCCACCAAAAGAGGACTATAAAAGTATATTGTTTCAATTTGGCATGTAATAAATGATGATCTTTTATGAAAGGATAAGTTTGGTATAGAATAACTTTCATAAGGTGAGGGCTGGTGGTGCTAGTGTGTTGATATTATAGTTTTAACAGACTTGTCTACATCATTGATCCAATACATTGTTTTTATGATCATTACTGATGGCTGTTTTAGTTAGTTTTTACTTAGCCATAATGGCATGTTTTATGAGGTAATGACATACCTTGGTAGGGCCAGGCTTGAAGAATCACAGAAATCCAATGAGTCCATTTCAGTCATGAGAAAAAAACACTAAACAGATGGATAATCCTTTTTATAAGAAAAAGAAACCTGAAGTGGCGAGGTAATTCACAGTTATGTTCTTTCTCTTTCTGTTCCACATAATGGAATACTGTGTTCCACATAGTGCAATAAAATACCCTGCAAAAAAAAAGGTTGCTTCCTTGTTAATCTTGAGATTATTCTTTAATTTGACTATAGAGATTTGTGGCTAGAATTGAAATTGGCAGCCTCCTCAGCTATAGTTTTTAGGATAGGAGTTACCCAGGGCAGAGACCAGGATCATAAAATAATGATAAAGTTAACTACAGATAAATTATAGAGGCACTATCAGAGGCTGCCATGTTGCATCAAATGACTTGGTCTGCCCTCTCTGACTTATGTGCTAAAAATTCCCAAGATCTTCTAAATTAAATTATCTCAAGATAATTTATCTTTCACATGTAAACACTCATACTCTCTTTCAGAATCTTTTGAAGACTGTTGTTAAAAAGAGTCAAGAATACAATATTTTTCAGTTGGAAAATTTGTACGCTGTCATCAGCCAGTGTATTTATCAACATCGCAGGGACTATGACAAAACCGCACTTATTCAGGTAAACTAATCTATGAAAGGATTGACTGATTTTGTAAGAATGTTTAAAGACCATTGTTTAACATGTGCATTATAGATTATTTCTAGGTATAATTAAGTTCTGTGCTTTTTTAAATCAAGCACTTCATTAGTTCACGTTTCTCCTTTTATAAACAGTGGAACTACAGTATCGGTAAACTATGAAAATCCTTTTTGTGTTTGTGTATTGAAGATATCTAGCCCCTTTTTAAGATAGACCTGTTTGTCTTTACTTAATACTGATTTACAGTGGGCATCAGAGCACTAACTTTTAAAAACAGGTATTTGGGGGGGGGGAGAAAAAATAGATATTAGATGATACCTATATAGTGTAATATAAATATTACTGGTACCAACTATATACCTACTAGTGTATTTTTAAATATAGTAATTAGCATTCCTACTAAAGTATACTCTGGTACCTACATAATATACATAATTATAGTATAATATACATAATACTAGTACCTATAAAATATAAAAATTAATACCTGTAAGTACATCAGTGCCTTAGTTACAATTATTTGAATTTAATGTAAGATGACTGCATCTCAGACTCATTTAAAAGGGATTTAAATAATGAAGTCCTATCAGTAATCTCAGTTTATGTGATAGTCTTAAATTCTGAACTAAATTTCTATTTTCACTGTCAGATATATACATGGGTAATAAATTCTTAAGGGCGTTTACTGAAAAAAATAGCAATACAGTAATGTTTCTTTAGCTTTTCCATATTGAAACTTACTGTTTTTCTTTCATACCCTTTATCTAGAAAATGGAGCAAGAGGTAGAAAACTTCAGTTGTTCCAGATCATGATGTCATGGTATCAAATATTCTTTATATTCTGTTTTTTATTTAGTTCACCTTTGTCCTGTCCCCTTTGTCTCATATAATTGATGCAAGATGAAATCCTGCATTTTTAAAGGAAAAGATTAAAATAATAAATAAAAATATTTAAACCTTCTTAATATTTATGTACATGTGTAATGTAAACTACAGAGATAACTGAAAATGCTGGGAGTTTGACTGAACGAAGCACTTAGTAATGCTATAGCACATCAGTAGTTGAAGTGTGGCCAACTCTTAATATGAAGTTACTTGATAGCTAATGTATTATGGCACTGAAGAGTAATTAGTGACATTGACATTTTTTGTTTTAAGCACTTTTAATTTTATTTTTTTAATAATAGCATACTGTATCAGGCTATAAACTTAACCATTTGCCATCATTTTTGTTGTCTTTGTTTTCTTCAGTGCCCATCTCCCATTTGCTTTTAATTTGCCGTGCCCATTCACTTAAAAGCCAGTGTTCAAGTCATGATTTGCCATCCCCAGCAAATGGCAAGTTCTGGCTGCGCCACAATTCTGTACTCAAATGTCAAAATCAATGCGTTTTGGATAAATGTTTTTATAATTCTAATTTGGGTTAATAAATATTTTAAATATTTTTAGTTGTTTTATAATTATACACAACAAATATATTAATTACTACTTGGTTAAACAACTTTTTATTAGCACAGAGTTTTTATATTTGAAAACTGTTTATATCCTTCTAAATTTGCATTTAGGTTATATTCTACATGTACCTTTTATATACAATTATATAAATATTATAAATTTTGTATTAATGATACCAAAAATACATTTCTTTCTTAAAGGAATAAAACCATTCACCACCATGCATATTCTTTTCTTTTTAGCGGCCCTTTAATATTTACAAATTAGCTTCTGTTGGAAACCTTCAAAAGGAATAGGGGATAATGACCTCATATGAGAGATTCCGGATCCTAATACAGTTTCAAAGTTGAGCTGCCTTTTGCTGATTTATCTGGACATTGTATTTAAAGCCTAAAGCCCAGTAATTCAGATACCTTAATTAATAGATACTATCTATGTAATGCATAAAGCAGTGCCAGTCACTGAAAACATTTAAATATGTGTATATTCCTGGATTCGTACACACATACACACATATATATATATTCTATTTTTATTGAAATGTACTATAATTTATTCCAGATGCATCTTTTATAACTAGGTTTTATTTTGTATGTATAACTTTTGTAATAAATTAAAAATTTGATAATTGTTTCTCAAATTTGTTTCTGTTTCTTTATCATTTTAAAATATTTTAAAGATAATTATAATACTGCTTACATTGGAATGTTTATATGCTATATGTCTTTTAGCTACAAAGATTAAAGTGCTTTCTCTTTTCTTGACATATTGTCTACAGACATGGGAAGTAATATATCTACATTCCTGTGTATTTTCAAAACCATGCTAAAATAGCAAGCTTGGAATGATTCTTTCTCATTTTTTGTTTAAAAGTGGAGTCAGCCATGGCTGGTGTACCTCAGTGTATTGAGTGCCAGCCTGTGAAGCAAAAGGTCGCAGGTTTGATTCCCTTTCAGGGCACGTGCCTGGGTTGTGGACCAGGTCCCCAGTAGGGGGCGTGCAATAGGCAACCACACATTGGTGTTTCCCTGCCTCCCTCCCCATCTTTGAAAATAAATAAAATCTAAAAAAAGAAAAGTGAAGTCAATCTATAATAATTAGGGAAGAAATAAGAAGCATCCAAATTGGAAAGAAGTAAAACTATTCACTGATGACATAATCTTATATGTAGAGAATTATAAAGAATCCACAAAAAATCTGTTAAAGCTAATAAATGAATTTGGCCAAGTTTTAGGATAGAAGATCAATACATAAAAATCTGTTGTATTTCTAAACATTAGCAACAAATAATACAAAATGGAAATTAAGAAGGCAATTCTATTTATAGTAGCATCTAAGGCAATAAAAGACCTAGAAATAAATGTAACCAAGGAGGTGCAAGACTTGTACACTGATAAATACAAAATGTTGCTGAAAGAAATTAAATGAGACCTAAACAAATGGAAAGATATCCTATATCATGGATTAGAAGACTTTTTGTTAAAATAACATTTTCCAAAGAAGTCTACAAGTTTAGTGAAATACCTGTTAAAATCTCAATGACCTTTTTGCAGAAATGAGAAAATCAATCCTAAATTCATAATAGAATTGCAAGGGGCCTTGAATAGCCGAAACAGTATTGAAAAAGAAGAAAAATTTGGATTCACACTTCCCTATTCCAGAATTTTCATAAAGCTTCATCAGTAAAACATGTGGCGCTAACATAAAGGACAAACATCGCAGACCAATGAAGTAGCATTGAGAATCCGGAAGTAAATCCATACATATATCTATGGTCCATTGATTTTTGACCATGGTGCCCAAGACCATTCAATGGGGGGTAAGGATAGTTTCTTTAACAAATAGTGCTGAGAAAATTGGATATCCACACGTAAAAGAATGAGGTTAGACCTCTACCTCACACCATATACAAAAGTAATTTAACAAAATAATCAAAGACCTCAATTTAAGAGCTAAAGCATTTTTAGAAGAAAACAAGGACAACTCTTTATGACTTTGAATTTGGCAATTATTTCTTAAATATGGCACCAAAAATAGCAGCAGCAAAAAGAAAATTAGATAAATAGGACAATCAGAATTTTAAAACTTCGTTCTTTTTCTACAGTTAATATCATAAAGGGCTATTAAAACTCAACAATAAAAAGACAGTCTATTAATTGATGTGGATGTTTTTGATGACCTAATGGTTTTGAGGACCACTGGTTAAATATTTTGGAAGATGCTTCCCTTGGAATTAGTCTGTTTTTTCTTATGACTGCAGTGGAATTTTGGAAGGAAGATCACAAAAGTAAAGTGATCACATCAAGGTCACCTACTATCAATGCAATTTATGACTCGATTGACCTTGATCATGTGGCAGAAGTTGTTTATTAGGTTTCTCCACTGTAAAATTACTCTTCCCTTCCCTTTTTGTACTATACTTTGGAATATCCCAACGTACAACCCACTCTTAAGCAGTGAGGACTTATATTCTCCCTTTACCTTTTTCTTTTTAACTGATTTTCTCAGGGGTCCCTATAAATATGTACTATGGTATTGTGGTTATTTCAGACTCACATGTTCACTACCCTCCCCTGCCCCCTCCCATGGTACTTTTTTGCACAAAATAATGCAATCGAGATTGCCCCATAATATGAGGGATTTTGTTAGAATTTGAATATAAGGTAACTGCTTTTTCTGAGGGATAAGTGGGAGTAAAAACTCACTTTAGAATACATTAAGGAAAAGAGTGCTAGTTTGCCCCCTTAATATCCATTCTCTCATTTCTTGTAACAAAGCCCTGAGCAATGTATCCTGCTGTGAAATTGTTTCCTTATATTGCAGCAAGATGTCACCATGTGACTATGTTGTGGTCAATGAGGTGCAAAGGAAAGTGCACAATTTCTAGGAAAGCTCTTAAGCTCTTCGGAAGGGAAGAGGTGAGAGCACTTTGTCCTTCCTTTTTTACCTGCTGCCTGGAAAAGACATGTTTTATATCAATATAATGGATGGAACTCCAGAACCTCTCTTGGACTATGAGATAACCTCAAAAATGAAGCCCATGCCCACTTTCATAAAAGAGAACCTTGCTCCTGATAACTTTAGGGCATTGTTGAAGCCCCTAACTACAACTGGACTTCTTATTTGACACAAATAAGTTACCTTGTTTAAATTTCTGTTATTGGGTAGATCTCTATTATTGACAATGGAATGCAATCCTAACCAACAAAGGCATGTAAGATACATAAAGAATTGAAGACACTATTTTTTGGTGCTTAGGGTCACTAAAGGTCTTACTCAGGACTTGCTGCTTATAGGAAGTAAAAGCTAAATAAGGAGCCACTGAGTCCTTGAGCACACAGGTGGCATGTTCAAGAGGACTTAAGCTTTTCTTGGATGGTCCAGAAAAATGACAGGTTACAAAAAAGATATGTCAAAAGGAAGCTCTCAAAGGCATTTTTGGAAAGCTTAGTAAGACCTTGCTTGGTAATACAGTGTACATTAAAGGTAATTCCATAGTTGTGAAGATAAACTCCCAGAGGATTGGTGGGGATATTGACAGCAATAGAGAAAAGTTGCTATTGTCAAGAATGAGTTCGATATAATTAGAAACATCTTAATTTTCAGATAATAATGGGACTCTAGGGAGGCAGAAGAGAATACCATCTTTATAGTCCATAGTTTGCACATAATTTTTGTGGAAAGTTGAATAATGGCCACCCAAAAGATACCTTCATCCTAATTCCTGGAGCCTGTGAATGATTCAATGGCAAAACAAAAAAGGAGCGAGTCCTTTACATGTAATTAAGGATCTTGATTATCCTGGATTATTTGTGTAGGCCCTAAATACAGTCATATCCTACAAAAGGGAAACAAAATGAGACCTTCGAAGAAAGGGCAGTGTAACCATCAAGTCAAAGAATGGCATCCTATAGCCATGAGCAAAGAAAATGCTGGCAGCCAGTCACTAGGACCTGGAAGAAGGGAGAACAGGAGAGCAGCCCTGCTAGCACTTTGATTATGGACTGGTGATACTGATTTAGGACTCTGGCCTCCAGAACTGAAGGAGTTATGATTGTAAGTAATGCTGGTAAGAAAGAAAAACCTTCCCTTTGACATGAGTCTTCCTCAGAAGATAAGGAAGAAGGTTGTCATATGAGAGTAAGATGAGGAAGGAGATGAAGGAGGTTCTGAATTAATTTTGTTTGAAGGGGAATTTCTCACCTTAAAGTACAAGTGCTCCAAGTTTCAAAGCAAAAGGAAGGAGAGTGGTTTTTGCCTTTTTTTTTTTTTTTAATACCTGGTTTGGGTTTTGGTTTTTTGGTCAGGGGAAAGGGCATGATTGATACAGCATAATTGGTTGCAAAAATACTTCCAACTATGCTTACTAAGGGGAACAGAAGCTGCCATTTTGCTGAATCATATCACTCAGCATCATTCCATGTGATAGAACACATGTCTTTTGTGAAACAATTTTTTTTCTCCTGCCTGCTGTGATACAATACCATGAGAGTATATGAAGGTCTGTCCAGAAAAGGTCCAGCCATTGTTAATAAAACAAGAATGGTTTGTGTGACATCGATGTAACCTGGGAACCACAGAGAGTGGACTGTTATGCACATGTGTGAACAATGACTTCACTGTATTCTAGTCACCGGGGGGGAGTAGACACCTGTTGAGTGAGTATGTGTACTGTGTTGCTGTTGCATTCAAAATGACCGAGTGTGTAGAGTAACGAATCTGCACCAAACTTTGCATTAAACTTGAACATTCCTCCGTAGAAACTATTCAGATGATTCAGAAGGCTTTTGGGGATGATGCAATGAGTACAGCACAAATAAAACATGGCACAGGCGCTTCAAAGATAGTCAAGAATCTGTTGAAAGTGACCCATGTTCTGGAAGACCTGCAATAAGCAGAACACCTGAGAATGTTGAATATGTATGGGTTGCAATCAACAAAGATCAGTGACTGACAGTGCAAGAACTGTAAACTGAGCTAGGGATTCCAAAAACTACTGTGTCCAAGATTTTGACAGAGGATCTTGGCATGAAAAATGTGGCAAAATTCATTCTGTGGCTTCTGCTACCAGAGCAGAAGGAACATTGGGATGCATTTGTTAATGACTTGATTTAAACTGCTGCCAGTGAACCAGAATCCTCAAGAAGGTCATAACCAGAGATGAATAGCCAGAGGGTCTACGGCTATGACCTAGAAATGAAGGCCCAGTCATCCCAATGGAAGACACCTGGTTCTCTATACCCAAAGAAGGTGTGAAAGAGTTGCAATAGGACCAAGACCATGTTAACTGTGTTTTTTGATTGGGAAGGCATTGTCCATCACGAGTATGCCCTTCCGGGCCAAACAATAAGTAGTACTACTACTCCGATGTTCTTTGTCAGTTGAGAGATGCAATACAATGAAAATGGCCGCAGCTATATGGGCAGCTGGTGATTGGCAGATTCACCACAACAATGTGCCTGCTCATGCACCACATCCTGTGCATAGTTTTTTGTCAAAACATCAAATCACCCCTATGGCCCAGACATAGGTGACTCAGGCCCCCTAACGGCCCAGATTTGGCGCCCTGCAACTTTTGGCTTTTCCAAAAATTTAAATCACCTTTGAAAGGGAAGAGATTTCAGACCACTGATGAGGCTCAAGAAAATACAACGGGACAGCTGATGGCAATTCCAACAAAGAATTTTGCAGTATTTTGAACAGTGGAAGAGACACTGGGAGTACTGCATGAAGTCCCAAGATCCCTACTTTGAAGGGGATTGAGGTGTCATTGTCTATTGTACAATGTTTCTTATATCTTGTATCTTCAATAAATGTCTCCATCTTTCATAGTGTGTGGCTGGACACTTTCTGGACAGACCTTGTGTGGTTTTTTCCCCTCCAGATTCCAAGGCTGTTCCTCCACCGCCCCCCTTTTTTACGACTGCCTTCCTCTACCCTTAATCTTCATGTTCTTCAGAGCTTGGTCCTAGGGTCTCTTCTCTACACTTTTTCTCCAGGTGTTGTTTTCTACCCTCAAGACTTTAAAAACTACCTGTATATCAACTACTCCCAACTTGTATCTCCAGGCCATATCACTTTTCTAAATTACACACCAACACATTCTGATCTTTCCCTGAAACCTGCTTCACCTCCAGAGTTCCTCATAATTTAGAAATGCCACGACCATCCATCCAAATGCCAAAACCAGAAACTTAAAGCTTCCTTCTCCCTCAACTTCCAATCCATCACCAAGTCCTGATTAGAAAAATCAAATACCGCTCGATTCTCTCCCTTTTCTCCACTGACCCTCTTAACCCGCTATAGTCACGTGAGTATACTGCTACAAGAAATTCTCAGTTGCTCTCACTTCCTACTCTTGCCCCTGCCCATCCATTCTTTGCCTAGTAGCCAAAATATTACTTTAAGGGACTTAGATCTGATATCATTTGCTCATACTCAGTGCTTCGTATTGCAGATTCTTATTATGGTTTCTGCCTACCTCTCAGCTTCATGTCCCCACTCTCCTCCTGGCCCACAATACTCCAGCCATAGCTACCTAGCCTTTTTGCTACCTCTGGGCCTTTTCACAGGCTATTTACTTTGTCTAGAATGCTCTTCCCTCCACTAATGTGTAACTCCTATCCTTCATTTCTCAGCATAAATGTTATTATCTTAGAGTGCCTTTCCTGATACTCTTATAATAAATATAATTTTGAATTAAAACTTTAGATTTTTTATCTCATTCAATCTCAATATTCTTACATGGCACTTTTCATAATTTGTAACTATACATGTTACGTTTATTTAATGTTTATCTCACCACAAGATCATAGGCTTTTTGAGGTCAGTAACTAAGTTCGGTTTGTTTTATGATCGTAGATCCAGCGCTTGCCATAGTAGGTCCATAGTTAATGCTAAGTGAATATCACTTGACTTAATAACTGGGTAATGGATAAGGAGAGTGGAAGATTAAGAAGAAGATTAGTGAAATACGAAGTAAATAGAAAATGGAGTCCCAGGGAGGCTATGGTGAAGGGAAGCCCAGAGCCCAGAAAAGGAGTGTGAGATCTAGCTAATTGCATCTATTTTTTTAAAGATCCAAAACCATCTCAGTTATATTTTTAGAAGATGCTTCTGCTGGATTTTATTTAATTTCAAGACTATAAACAAGTTTTTACTTTGATTTGCTAGTTATTAATTGTCCACATGTTGGGCATTCTCATGAAACCCATCTAATGAATGATTATATATTCTTAGCTTGGCATAGTCAGTAAAATGACTGGAAAGATAAAGGTTGTGGGGTTTTCTAGTTTTTTTATTAGCTCTAGAAACAAGCACAAAATACCAATAAATAAATATATATATTCATAAATATGCCTATTTAAAATAAATTATGTGTAATATATAAAATTAAATAAATTTTATTATATTAAAACGTTTATGTATAGTGATAAAAGAGCAGCTATTGGTTAACATGTTGAATAAAGGACAAATGGTTTAAGATTCTTTTGGTTGCAAACATAGAAATTTTCTCTCCCTAACTTGAGCAAAACCGCATACTTTTGAAAGAATGTAAGTTACCACATGGATGGTCACAAAACCCAAAAGTCAATGGAGAGAATCAGGGCTGCTCCAAGCCCTTGCAGAAGTTACTGCATTAGAACTTATAACATAAAAATTGAAAAATATCACCCTGACCAGGTAGCTCAGTTGGTTGGAGCATCGACCTGATATGCCAGTAGCTGCTATTGATGTGACTCAGCAAAGACACCCAGCCTCAGTGATGATCTGTTTTAGGTTTCAAAGTTCCTCCTAACAAAGAATTGGATTGGTCACGATGTTCCTCCTAGCCAAGGCCAGAGGCCAGGGTCATATAACTTAGACATTGCTAAAGAAAACCCCCCATTATAAGGAAATGTGAATCCAGCAGCTACCCTGAGAGTTGTCTGTCATCAAGGTTAACAAAGCCATAATTTACTGACACATATGGTGAACTGTCACCTTATGTACAGTTTTTACACAGTATCTTACTTAATCCTTAAAAGACCATAGGAGGTAGGTTCTGATATTATTTTCATTTTATAAATAAACTAAGGTTTAGCTAGATTAGGTACTTTACTCAATTTCACACATAAGTGGCAGAATCAAGACTTCACTAGGTCTGTGTGTTGAAGACCGGTGTTCTTAACCACTCCCCTGAACAGACACTGTAGGGGCTGTACTCATTCTTGGCCTTTAGCATTCTGGTATGTGCCATGGACAGCCTCCTGACAACATCTGTAACCCCACCTGAGTGTTCTCATAATCCATTCTGGATGTGACTGAAAGTTATCCCCAGAAATAGCTACCAAACATATAGACTGGAGTTGGTGAATGGTACCAGCTCTCTTGTCCCTTGGACGGGGCAACTCTGAGGTGTGTTTTACATTTTTGTCTCTATGTTCTTCATTGGGGTTGAGCCCTAGGTCTCAGAGCAATACCTGCCTGAAACTACCCTATTATTAGCTCCTTTCCCTTCCCTGTCTCACTCCACTTCCCCTGTTTGTACTTCTTGGCATCCCCTCCCAAATAGCCACTTGCTCTCAAATCTTTACTCAGGGTCTGTGATAGGGAAAACCCAACCTAAGATACTTCCTTATAAATAAAAATAGAAAAATATCACTCTGACCAGGTAGCTCAGTAGGTTGTAGTGTCGTCCTGCTATGCCAAGGTTGTGAGTTTGATCCCTGGTCAGGGCACATACAGAAGCCAACCAATCAATGCATGAATGGGTAGAATGGGGAAATTGCGCCACCTCTTGCTCTCTCTCTCGTCAATAAATAAAAGTTTTTTGAAGTAGAAAAATGTGAAATGCCCCAACAATAAGTACATTTTTTTTTAGATTTCTCAGCTATTATTGAACCTTATAAACCAGCATTAATTTATTGTGACAGCCTATTTTCAAATTTCTTCCAATTTCAAAGATAGCCTTAATTATTTTGTAGCATCATTAAATTATGTAAATTATGTCTTTATTCTGTTTTTAAGAAGAAAACTGGAAGCTTCATGTTTAGCTATGTAATTTTAGTATGCAAAGGTTGGAAATAAAATCACTACATTTGAGCAATCAACCCTGCCAACATCTGAACTCTGGCTGGGAGTCAAAGAACAGCACTTAACATGCAGTGAGAGGGCTCTTGGAATACTACTACCTTCAGAGCACATGCCAAATCAAAATGATTTAAACATCCAAAATATACCAGGACTAAAACATTTAATGGATCAAAGAGTGCCAAACATGGGTACCTTGCACATGCAGATATTGTGAGCTAAAAGTATTGGTTTAAAGGACTATTGAGAAACTCCAACTTGCTTAAGATTGGGGGGTAAAAGGGACTCATTGCAGTAGGTAATGTATTCATGAAATAATTTGGAAGCTGATTACGTGTGATGAATCCTAATTAAAGCTATTTACTGTGGTGAATATTTAGGAAAATCAGGGTCTTAAAAAAGGCACAAGCTTTTACTTTAATTACTTAGGAAGAAAAATAAGTTACCCCAATTTTATGTTGTGTAATTATTTTTTCATTCAGATTACATATTTTATATTTAGGACCACAGCATATATCTCATATGTCACTTTTCTGTTTCTTCCTTAAATTTTTCTTAAGTCTCCTTCCCCACCCCACTAGGGAAAGAATGTAAATTACCACCATCGCTCAGATGAATTCCCTGGTTTCTTCTGAACCTTCACCTCACAGCTGTTGCATGAAACATAGTCACTAAAATACTAGCTAAATGAAAATGTCTATCCAAAATGACAGTTTTCCAATAACCTTATTCCAAATAACCTTATAGAGGAAGAGACAGAGATTACTAAGCATATTTTCTTTTATCTAAAAATAGTTGATCTGGAAATAAAACAAAATGCTAATAGTGGTCAGGAAGGAGGACCATGGATGAATTTTTATCTTTTTTTTTTTTTAGATCTTCATTTTTAGTGAGATAGGAAGGGAGGGATAAAAAGGGAGACGAACATCGATGCATGAGAGAAACATCGATGGGTTGCCTTTTGCACATGCCCCAACTGGGGACTGGCCTGCAACCCAGACGTGTGCCCTGACCGGGAGTCTAACCTGCAACCTTTTACTTTGTGGGACAGCACTCAACCAACTAAGCCATGCCAGTCAGGGCTTTCTCTCTCTCTCTCTCTCTTTTTATTGACTTTTAAGAGAGCGAGCAAAACATGGATTCATTGTTCCACTTATTCATGCATTCATTGGCTGATTCTTGTATGTATCCTGACTGGGGATCGAACCCACAGCCCTGGCATATCGGGATGATGCTCCAACCAACTAAGCCACCTTGCCAGGGCTTCATTGCTTCTTTTTTTTTAAGTTGCTTTGGTAATAAAAATATTTTATTAAATTTAAAAGTTGCTTTAAGCTTTAACTTTCATTTTAATTATGAAATCTGAAATATCTGAGGGCAAAAAGAAGGTCAGAACATATCCTCTTGTATATAAACTGAAATATGTATTTCTTATATTTTTATATTGTCCCTCAACTGTCTTTTGCAAGTATTTTTTTTAAAAAGCTGTTAAACATCTAAAGATCTACTGCCTGACCAGAAAACTGTCTTAAATTTTGGGTATGTGCTAATATAAGCCTAGCGTTATATCACCTGTTGCCTCTAAGCTGCACGCATCTCAGCCAGCTATGACACGGGAGAGAAGGAAATGTGTAAGGAAGAGGTAACTTACAAATTGAAAAATTAATGAGAAGTCCAGGCTAAAGTTCTATATTTCCCATTTATAGCATTCACAATTAAATGAGAGATGGGAGTTCAACTACATTAAAAAATGATGACACAATATGAATATGTCATTATTAGGGCATTTTATTTGTAGTTATGAGGGCAAGAATAATTCTTCCTTGTCTGATTCATATTTGCTGTATGTACATACATACATTCTATCACTGAGGTCCTACTGCATGGAAGACATTATTAGGAGGGACAAAAGCAAGAATGAGATATGGTCCCTGTCCCCCAAGGAATGTATAATATGGTAAAATTACATGTCAACACACCTAAATTGTTTCATACCTCAGTAATGAATTTAGGTTTGTCTTTGTCTTCCAAGGCACAGAAGGATATACTGTATCAGTAGGACTCATTGTGTGGTTGGAAAGGAGGGTCTGTGGAGTCAATGCAGGTTTTAATCTTATTGAACATGTTCTCCAAAGAAAATGTCTTTTGTTAAGGCAGAGGTATTTACTACTCACCAAAATGTCCTTGTGCTCCCCCACATTTCCTGTGACTAAAGCTGATCAAAGAGCTCTAAGCAGAAGTGCCATGTGTCATTTCTAAACGAGCATTTAATAGCTGGTGGAACTCTCCCTCCCCTCTGCCTAAGCAACATAGGAGACATATTCCAAATGGCATAGCCCAAAAGAGGAAGCAGCCTGGATCCTTGAATCACCATTTGGTGGGGAGTTGCCCTAAAGAGACTAAGAGCTGCAAGAAACCCTGGTGGCTGAGAAATCCTTATGTGTTAAGCCAGGGGTACTTGGGTTGGTTACAGTGGCCCAGCTTAGTCTGTTTTGACAAAGAAATAATAGATTCACTTGATGGCGGTTGAGCCTGTGAAGGAAGAATCAGTGTGAAGGCAAGACTGTGAGATGTTTTTTAAAAGGGGCCGACAATTGATGTCTTTCTGTGCTGATTCCTTCTACAAACAATGAAAAACTCCTGACCACCATGCAGCCTTATACAGGGCCCTGCACCTCTGGCTCCACAGCTCGTGGGACTTAAGCAAGGCAATCTTCCTGAGCCTCAATTTCCTTGTCCATAAAATGGAGGGTGTAGTAGTAATACTCATAGGGTTGTTTTGAAAACTAAATTATAAATATAACAAAACACAGCTTGCAGCGAGGCAGGTAGAAGTGCTTACTAAGAGTTGTTTGCCTCCTCTATCATTTGCGTGAGGCCAGTGGTTCTCAACACCGCATTTTAGAATCATTTCGGAAGATTAAAAAAAAAAAAAGTGCCTCTATCCCACCTGAAACTAAATAATCAGAAATTTTGGAAGTGAGGCTGAGGCACAGATGTTTTTTAAAAGCACCAGGTAATTTTATTGTCCAGTCAGGGTTGAGAACCATGCCGTAGAGCAGTGGTCCCCAACCCTTTTGGCACCAAGAACCATTTTTGTGGAAGACAATTTTTCCGTGGACCAGGGTTGAGGGGCTTGGTTTCAGGATGATTCAAGCACATTACATTCAAGCTCACCTCCTGCAGTGTGCCCCTCCCCCACCCTGGTTCCTAACAGGCCCAGACTGGTACCAGTCTGCGGCCCAGAGGTCCAGAGGTTGGGGACCTTTGCCTTAGACAATGTGTAAACAAAATATTTTATTACACATAATTTGAAAATAATACCGTCCTTATTTAACAAATACCTTCAGGGAGCACACAGTATGACCACTTTTTCACACACTTGGAGCTTTAAAAAAGGCTTATTTATAAATGACAGACACAGAGTCAGTAAGTAGTTCTGTCCCTGGATGCTCTCAGTGACAGAAGGGCATTCTGATAAGAAGAATTGTAGATAAGCTCAGTGATGTTGCAAGGGAAGGAATAGGCTCACACATCATTTTACATCGTTTATAGTGATTGTTTTTGTGTTGTTACAAGCTGAACTGTGTCTCCCTCAAAATCCACATTATATAACCTCAGTATCTCAGAATGGGACTGTATTTGGAGACAGGGTCTTTGCAGAGGTAATTAAGTTAAAATGAGGTCATTAGCATGGATACTAACCCTATCTATATAAGAGAGGAATTTGAACAGAGACATATACAGAGTGAAGACAATGTGAAGACACTGGGAGAAGACAGTCATCGACAAGTCAAAGGGAGACACCTAGAACAGATCCTTTTATTAGAGCCTTCAGAAAGAATCAATCCTGCCCACACCTTGATCTTGGACTTATAGCCCCTGGAACTGTGAGAAAAATTAATTTCTGTTGTTTAAGCCACCCCGTCTGTGATACTTTATTCCAGCAGCCTTAGCAAACTACTGTAATAATGTTTATGCTACAGGTAAAGCATGTGGTAGGTTTTTGGTGAGTGGTGGGAGAAATACCCTCCCTACCTCCACTTTATCAAGACATGTTCTGAGGGGAGATGGACTTTTATAAGGTCCTTGAAATTCAGTACTTCAACTATTTGATGGGGACATAATTTAAACTATTAGAGGAGGCTGCCTGTATCCAGAAAATGTGAAACGCTGGGTCGCTGGCTCACAGTCATCTGCTGAAGGAACTGCCCTTGCTCACAACCTCTACTGCCTGCATAGAGCCACCCTTTCCCCCCAAGACTGCCCACTCTTCCTGCCATGGCAGATTGGACTAAGCTGACCTTATAAGAAAATATGTGCTGGACCAATCAGATTCTCTCTTTAGATTTTGGAATTGGGACCCTGAGAACCAGGCCACTTAGCTCTAATGAACAGAGCTGAACATCGTATTGGACTCCGGGGCTAAGGTCACTTGGCTGGACCAGGTTCTAGAGGAGAGTCAAGGGAGGAGAAGATGGCGTGGACCTACAGGGACAAACAGTAGCTTTGGCTTCTTTAATTGAGCTAACTTGAGTGACTTTCTGTACCACAACCAGAAGAGGTTAACTGAAACATCATGAAATCAAGACAGAAAATCAGGGCCAACCCTGCCCTGAAGGGCCACAAAAAAAAACAGCCTAATCTCTCTTCCATGCAGGTACATAAGATTTTCAAGCTGGAAAGACCCTAGCAGACAGGATCAGCATCATCATGGCTAATATTTTCTGAGAAATTTAGATAAGCCAGGCCCTTTGCATGAACTGCCAACCCCTTGAGATAGGGCACAATAATTATCTTTATTTTACAGCTGAGTGAAAACAGGTTAAGTAAGAAGCAGGCCTTTAGGCATACAGTTATTTTGGTAAATCATTTACAAAAATGGTCCCAACTATTGGCCCTTCCTGTATTCTCATCCTTTTCACTGTGACTTTGCAGCTGCTCCCATCAAGAGGTGGTATTTGAGCTGGGCCTGTGGCTTGCTCTGGCCAGGAGAATGTGGCCGAAATGGCAGTGTGTCAGTTCTGAGCCTAGGCCTAAGAGGTTTAAATGCTGCCTCTTGGCCTCCTGGTGCTTAACCACAGGCTGTGTTCTTACACTGACTGTATAGAAAGAAGAGGCAAAGTAAACCCAACCTATATACACCTTAGCCCAGGCCCCTTGCCAGGTCTGCGTTGTGACTGGGGGGACATGGAGTTGAGAAAAGAAAAAAAAATTAATGTAAAGAATGCTGCTTCTTGATTTATTAGAACCCCGTGCATGTAAAGGAGTCGAGGCTGTTTCTACTGGAAGATGAGAAATATGTGGCCCAGTCATCCTGTGATCAATAGCCAACCACTGGAGGTGTGACTGAGGCCATCCTAGATGAGCCAGCCCTTACACAGCCAACTGTCAGACATATGAATGAGACTCCTGGATCAGGCAGCCCCCAGACAATCCACTTGTTGAAGATAGGTACTTGAGTGATTCCAGCCAAGATCAGCCAAACCTGGACCAGATCAGCAGAACCACCCTGCTGACCCACAGACGTATGAGCCAAACAATAGCTTGGGCTTTTAAGACACTAAGTTTTGGTAGGTTTGTTAGGCGACAATAGGTACAGATGCAGAGAATCTGGGGCTTGAACAGAGGACTATCTAACTTCAACACCAGTGAATGTTTTCATATCCAGTGCACACTGTAGCCTAGCTAATGCAGTACCTTCCCTCTGAAGTAAAAGTAAAGCGTACAGGTCACTTACAAAAATGTCACCAGCTATTTGTTAAATGCAGGTTCACTGCCTTATCCCAGACCTGAATTGCACTCTCCTGGGTGTGGGATCTGACAATCTACATTTTAAACAAAGTCCCCGACTGTTTTCATGCACACTAATGTTTTAGAACTCTAGACTGCTCTGCTAAGACTTTGAAACACAGTGAAGCATTGCATTATCTCACTCTGGTATTGCCTTTTCCTTGGGTAGTTCTCTAGGCTTATTTGTATGGTAAGATTTTAGGTCAAAAAAGACACATTGGCACTTTTTTTTCAGAGGTAGTGTTGACACAGTCACTAACTTTTTGATGGAAATAGAGTACATACCAGTGAGTAAACCAACCAAGATGATACCAGGATTTAAGCGTATCAACATGTTACTCCTTGAATAAATATTGGAAAATTAGTTTTTCCTGCTCCTATAGTCCCATGCATATATGGTCTTATGCTAGATATAGAAATAGGGTAGGAGTGACCTAGGAAGGGCATTTACCAACAATATTAACTTGTCTTTACTGTTATTATCTATAACATTATTATTTTCCCAAAGCAAGCACTAAGAGGAATAGGAAATAACTTGATCCTAACTTGACTTTGAGTTTGTTCAGTCTGAACTAGCGTAAGCAGGAACGTGTGTTCACCTCTGAAGTAGCCATTAGAATTGTGGGAATATTTCACCAGTGCTACATTCTCAAGTACACCAAACTCTAGTTAAAAGTGTAAAATGTCTTTTAGACTGATGTGTTTCATACTATCATGTTTTATAGAAGAGTTTTTCACCAAGACTAGAAAAAGGAAAAAATAATAACAGAAGGAAAGTACTACAAAAATTGCTGTTGGGAACCTGTTCCTCTTCGGATGACACCAGTGCTTAGAACTTTTGATTCAAAGTTCTTCATTTCCTACAAATATTTTTCCCTCTGTTTCATAGGTGGAAGAGGCTCTGAATACACAAAGTATTGTGCTTTTTAAAACCTGCTGAACAACTTCTCATCTTTAACAGTACTAAAATTTTGCCATACCAGACTGTGCATGACAAACCACAAAACATATGCATAAAAAAATCTAGACTCTTCTAACTGTGCCAATCTGTGGGTAAAACTTACTTCTGGAGCCACGCAGCTGTCGAAATCAGTCATATTTACAATTTTTACAAATTAGTTTATTTTAATAAAAACAAGTTACTCTGTGAGCATGATCTCTAAACAGATTTATGTGGGCTGGCACAATCTGCTATGTGAAACATATATTCATATTGCTTAGTTCTGCAACCAGGTTTTTTTTTTGAGAGTGAGTCCTGCTTTGTACAAGGATACCAAATAATTGGCAGCAATTCAGCTAAGGACACTGTTCTCAGCACAGTGCTATTAAAATTGTTTTCCTGGACAGAATTGCCCTGTGGGCATGGTCCTGACTTGGGAGGACTCTGAGCTGCTGGGCAGTGACCCAGACACTGTATAGAAAGAAGGAGGTAACGCTATAAACTGGTACTAAAGAAGAGAGGGAGGAGGACAATGGGTGGGAGAAAAGGAAGGAAGGAAAAAATAGAGGGAGAGGAAGGGAAGAAGGAGGGAGGGTGGGAAGAGGGGAGAGAGAGTGAGCAAGAGAGCAAGAGGTGGATGGGATTTGTATTCATCAGTCCACACCCTCAAAGGGATCTCTTTATGTAGCTGTCCTTCATCTCTGGCTTATGTTTCCATATTCATGTTTGCTTGGTTACTAGACTGTAATCTCCTCGAAGACAGTAATATTGCCTGGCTCAGTTTTGCATCCCAAATGCTGGTGCTCAAAAACCATTGTTAAATGACTGAACAAAAGAATGAATTTCTGTATCTCAAGCATTCCTTTCCTCAGAGATGAGTCCTAAAGAGAGGTTCTCAGTGGGCACAGTAATGCCCCCTAGCAGGCATATTGAAATTCTGTGGGGGCAGTTTAGGGCCTGTAGCTCTCATGTTAGTGCATTTATTTAAATACTGAAAAACATCGTTTTATTATTTTTGTTTATATTCATGTAGCAATTTAGAATCAATGACTTTCTCTTTCTTTCACGTTTATTAGAGCATTGGTATCTTGAAATTATTTGTGTAGGTAGCTTACATTATCTAATTTAATTCCAGGAGAGTCAAGTGATGTTAAATTTTTGTTGTAAAGACCATGCGTTGAGTATGGCAGGATGGAGTACCTCTGTTAATAACATCATTAAGCTTTGCTTGCTTTTACTTTCACAAGTTTTAGGATTCTAAGATGAAGCATACAAATAAAAAGAAGCTGGTGTGCACCGATTTCAACAATCAGGGTTTCATTTTAAGCTACTGTATATTTTAGGATTAACGCGGCTCAGCGAAGCACTGCTGTCAAAGCACAGAGGGTCCATGACTTGGGTGGGGGTGGGGAATGAACATCAAGGCACGTCCAGGCCTGTGCAGAATAGCTTGAAGGACAAGTAGTTTCTCTTTGCTTTGATTTGTACTTTCCATTTTTAAAATGATGTGGGGATGGAGAGGAAATGAGTGGGGAGGGGTGGTGACGCTGTCCGGTTTTCCCGAAGCCTAGGTCCTTACTAGCTCCCTTTGCGGGGCTGGTTCACAATGAAGCGTCCGGATTTGAGGACCACGGCTTGTAAAGTAAGCCCTCTAGGAGAGTGACTCTTGAGGGGGGGAAAGAGGGCTTTCGGGGAGCAGAAGTTGCCTCTGTCTTGTACAGCGGTTCGAAGTGAGGTTGAACTGAACTTTTGGTGTACGCGGGTGGAGCTGCGGCGGGTGGTAGAGCAGGGACCCTGGAGGCAAGAAGAGGCGGGGTGTCGGTTGACAGAAGGTGGGGCTTCGGGCTGGAATAGAGACTGGCCTAGGGAAGGCGGGGCTTCTACTGATAGAGGGCCGGGCTTCCACTTAAAGGGGCGGAGTTTGGACAAAACTACCAGCTGGAAAGGGGTATATGATGAAAAGGGGCATTTCTCACGTCCCAGCGGTGACAATAGAAAGGCAAAGCGCTTAGGGAGCATGACCACACTGACAGAAGGCGGCTGCCTTCTGGATAGATCTACGTGAAGGCCTGGCTTCTGTTGATAGAGGGCGGAGCTATTGCCCGCAAGGGGCAGGACCACTCTGCGATCTGGAGGAGGGGCTTCTGTCGACGGGGGCGGGGCTTCTGTTGACAGAGGGGCGGGGCGGTTCCCTACCTCCCGCTCTACGCCAATCGGGGCGTAAAGGCCCGGGGTCTAAGCCCAAGGGAGCAGCCGGTCCAGGAGCTGAGAGCCCGGCGCGGAGCGGGGTGGGGGCGCGCAGAGGGCGCGCGCGCGGGCGGGCCCTGCCTCGACCGGCTCTTCTCCTCCTCCCATCCCCAGCAGCCGGCCGCTGGGGCGCGCGCCTCGCCTCACCCCAGCCTCCTCCCCGGACCCTCCGCGGGGCCTGCTGGGCTCTGAGGCCGTGTGACAGCCCGCCGAGCGGTTCCGGGTGTAGGGTTCACAGGTCAGAGTTGACTCCCTGAAAAGTGCAGCAGCTTTGAAATGCAAGATGGCGGCGGCGGGGCGCTGAGAGGCGCGGCGGCCCCTGCAGGTAGCGGCGCGAGCCGGTTCCGGGACTAGCGGGCTGGGGCTTCCCGGGGCTGCGGGTGGGAACAGGCAGCGCAGAGCCCGTGGCCGGCGCGCGGACGGGACGGAGGAGGCTGGCCCCAGGGCAGAGACCCCAGGGGACTAAGCGCGCTCGCAGCGGCGGGTCTCGGGGCGGACCTGGCGCTGGGCGTTCGAGGGGGAGGGACCGGGCCTGCCAGGGCCTGGCAGCGCCACTAAGGGACAGACCCGGAGCCTCCTTCGCGCTGTCGAGGTCTCCGTGGCCGGGGAAGTAGCTGGGGGGTGGGGTGAGTTCTGTAAGGGAAAAATCTCAGCCCTCCTGCCTACGGGAGGATTGAGCAACTTGGGGTTGTTGAGGGGAGTGAAGAGTGGGTGGGTCTTCCGGGGGGAGTACGCCGCAGGGATGGAGGACCCCAGCAGTGTGGAAGGTCTTAGGGGAGGTCCGGAGCCCTGCGCTGCAGGGGCGTGTGGCCTCGTGGGGATTCAGCCACCCTCAAAGTAAACAGAGAGTCCCTTGCTGGATCGAGCGCACTGGCATTGGGGTCGGAGCCCCGAGGAACAGTTCGGGGAAAGCTGTACCCCACTTCAGGAAAGGCCGGGCACCCATTTCGGGGCCAGGCCATGCTTCGACTTCGGGGCAAGACCCAGAGTTGAGCCCCTAAGAACTATATTACATTTTGAGGAATCCCGGGGTCTTAGGGTGAAGTTAATTACAGAGAATGGAAGTGTTGTCTGTCCCTTTTAGGAGGGAGACAGGGAGGCAGACCAGGGACTACTCCAGACCTAGGGCCCGAAGGGAACAATCTCCTAATCCTTGCAGGGAATGAAGGGCTGGGAAGGAGATAGGAGAGGAAGCAGGTCTGATGGTAGGGAAGAGCCCTGGGGGATGCCCCGTCCCTGTGTATTATCTGCCAAAGTTCTTGGTAAAGGGACTTGAAATTCTTTGTTTCAATATGCCTTTCTCACCTCTCCTCTCCATGGGTAATAGTGAGGAGAGAGCAAAGCCTCGGGGATGGAACAGTAGTACCCTTTGGTATCCTTAGGTTAGTGAAGGATCAAGCTCTGGCAAGGCTTCGGTGAGCGACTCGGGCAGGGGAATTAGGAATCGAAAGGGGATGGATAGAGTGGGAATATAGTGAAGAGACTAGCGGAGCGGGAATCCCGCAGCGCTGTTCTGACATCTCGCACCAGCTCCAAAGAAACCCATGATACAAAAAGAAGAAAAGAGAACAACAACAGCAACAACAACAACAACAACAACAACAACAAAAACCCACAAAAGCAAAAAAGACAAAGAAGAAAAAAGAGTATCATGAGAAGAGGCTAATTTTTGCTTGCTGGGGGAGGGAGGGAATGCAAAGGAAAGGCTAACTGGTACAGAAACCATAATGTGATTAGGTTGGGATTTCATGTAATTTGAAAAGAAGCAAATCTCTTGGAGGTGAAGAGGATTGCAGGAAAGGAAAAATCACGGGATTGGGAAATAGAATGGTTCACAGTCAGGGAGGAAGCAGCAGCTTTCCCTCAGGAACAGTGACTGTCGGTCTGAAGTGTGTGTGTGTAGGCACCTACATAGTAATGGACCTTTAAATTTGTTGGTGTTGATCGTTGTTTCTCAGTCTTTGTCTGAAAGCTTTAACTTGTGTTATATGGTGCTACATGAATTATCTTTGCTTCTGAAAAATTATCTGGAAAAGGTCATTTGTTTTTATGCCAACAGTGAGGGGGGAACAGGAGTTGGATCTAAGAGGGACGTTGACCCTAGTATATCCATAGATTTTATTTCTTAAGTAGCAATTTAGACTCTTGATTTTAAGCAAAAGACATGTGAGTGCTGCCAAAGACAATAATGTGGTAACAGGATGTAAGAGAAAAAAAGGGCTTTCATGAATATTTTTTCCTCTCAGTTTTTCTCTTTACTCTGAGCATTTTAGGGCTCAGCAGACTAATTTTATGCAAAATGAAATCTAAGGTTTGGACCCTTTCAATATAGAAATGATAGCATTACATGTATCAGTGAATCTTTTTGTAAAGGAACCTCTTCAAATGCTTTATTTAGTGATCAGATAAAAATGAGAAAAAAAGAAAGACCTGGGTAACTGATGACAGCTCTGATCCGTACAGATTTCTTGAACCATTCTACTATTTAAAAGAGCTTCAACATATTAACAGAAATGTTTTTTAAGATGCATTTCAAATGTAAATTAGTTTAGAGTTGCACATTTGGAAAAATTTTATACATGTGTGTTGTTCTTTGGTTTCCCCAAAGCACATGTAGCTCTAGTTTTGTATTCGATTCTGAACAGATTAGGCTGGTGAACCAGAGTGGCACTGATGCCAGATGGTTTGAAAATATGCTAAGGCGGAAAACATAAATGCGCCTGCACTGTGAACGCTCATTAGTAGATACCTTTCCTTATAGTTAGCTGATTATTTCACTGAATTTGGAGGACTGTCCATAAATGTACCAATTATTTCATCTTTCATGATACTTGTTATACATTTTAAAAAATAAGTGAGAATATAGTTTTCAGTTTTTTAATTAATGAACTTAATAGCACAGGTGAGGTGGGTTCATTCTGAAGACTTTCTCCCTTCTGTATTATATTTCACATTAAGACTGAAAAGTGATGTTGTGATGTATTAGACATTTTCTTTCATGTAATGTTACTTGGGCACAATAATATGATATTTGGGACTAGTTTGCTTTAAATTGTAGCTTTATTCTTAAATGAAAATACTCTTAAATTATTAAAATGATGACATATGTAGCTAAGGAAATAACCCTTTTATTTACATTATGGCACTGTGGATTTGGGCTCAAAAGACTCTACTTACTTGAATATTAACAGTATTGTGATGCGTTAACCAGATTTGCGTGACTGAAGCCGCTGTTACTAATCGGGATTTATGGTTGAGTTTACATTTTATACAGTTAATTTTTAAAGTAAATATTTATGTAATTGTTTTAGGTGGTTGCCAGGTTTTGGTCTTAAAAAATACTTAATCTTTCTAGTTTATATCACCAGCATTCCATAATGTATTTAAGCAGTATAAAGATGGTCTTATATATCTTTGGCCTAAACAATATGATTGTATACTTTGGAAAAGAAGTGTATGTGAGCAGTTTAAGAATAGCATTTATTCAAGGGAGTCAACATTGAGTAATTCATATTTTATGCAGACTTTTTGTTTTCATTTTTTAGATTTTTAAATATATCAAAGCTTATCTAAGAAAATTGAAACACTGATGTGGTAGACATATCACATACATATTTTTTTAAAGATTTAATTTATTTATTTACTTTTAGAGAGAGGGGAAGGGAGGAAGACAGAGAGGGAGAGAAACATCAATGTGTGAGAGATATGTCAATTGGTTGCCTCCTGCACGCTCCCAACTGGGGACCTGGCCCGCAACCCAGGCATGTGCTCTGACCGGGAATTGAACTGGCGAGACCCTTTGGTTCACAGGCTGGCACTCAATCCACTGAGTTACACCAGCCAGGACCATATTTATCATTTTAAATAACAACTTGATCACTAAATTTTAGTGATTTCTTATTTCCCATAGAATTCCTGACTCTCTTTTTCTCCTTCCTAAAAGTCTTTCCCTTTTTTGGTTGTTGGGAGGAATGAAAGGAAATAGAAAGATTGTGATGTTTCTAACTAAGCTTTTTACTCATATTATGTTTTTCTTCTGTGTAAGTCTGTTTTCTTTACTTTCCAAGATCGTCAAAAAGAAGTTTGTTAAAACTTTTCTGGGCACGGACTATACTTGGGAGTGGGGGATGGTGAAAGAGGACAATTTCTCTTCATTACTATGATACGATTTTTTATATCAAAGGTTTGTTAGT
Organism: Mormoops blainvillei; assembly: GCA_004026545.1. Taxonomy (NCBI): domain Eukaryota; kingdom Metazoa; phylum Chordata; class Mammalia; order Chiroptera; family Mormoopidae; genus Mormoops; species Mormoops blainvillei. The sequence goes on along the minus strand of PVJD01000459.1, from coordinate 239,198 downwards.
TCTATGAAACAACCCTTAAAATGTGTCATAGACAAATGATTCCTCTTGAAACTAAGGTCAGAGAAAATATGTGTATGTTGGGATGGGAGGTGTAAATTATGATTGATTAATGTCTGTCTACCTGTTAAAGCCAACTTGTTCTAGCATTGCTTAATATGATCAAAGGAAATGGAAAATAAAATTGATTGATTATTGCCCAGACTTTTAAAATATTTGATACTGTTTCAACAATTAAAAAATTTTAAACAAAGACTTGTTTTATAATTTAAATTTAATACCTTAAGAAAAAGTCAGGAAAATCTAATTGTGAGCTTACTAATGCAAGGAAATATTCCAGACACTTTATGTGTGTTATTTCTTTCAATTTTCATAGCAACCCTATTAAATAGCTTCTATTAGTAGCCCCATTGTACAGATGAGGGGGTTATGGCACGGACAGTCTAGTCACTTGTCTAAGGCCACAGTCCATCTTCTGTTGCCAAAAGAGTTCCTCTGTTTTATTGTAGAATGTGTCTAATTAAGGTGACTTCTTTAATTTTTGAAGTTCACTCTAATCCTAAATTTTAAAAAAGCACTATGAATTAGAGAGAAGTGTTCTAAAATAATCCCATATCAGGAACTGAAATAACATCAGGCAAGTGCACTTTTCATCCAGAAGTATTGAGGAGCTCATTTATTGCTCCTCTAGCTGCCTTGTACCTTCACGTGTCTTGGCAGCTCTTTTCAGGAGACTCCTGTTTGGTAAAACATCTTAGATTTACTGTGACTTAAGAGTGGATTCAAACAGATTACCAATTTCCTACAATATTAATAATTCATTTTGGAAAATAACCTCCCCTCTTTGGCAGCTGTTTCCTATCTTCTTTTCTAGTCTGCATCCTTGTGGGTGGATGGCTAGGGAGAGGCGGAATGAAGAGATACCAGGAAATGAAATTGTAGAATCCCAGGCTGCAGAGATAACAGGATGCTCCACTGTGCTTACCAGGAAAATGCTCTTTTGCTTTTCATGAAAGAAGTGTTAACTATTCAGTCTAAGCTTTAACTTAAGTTGCAAGTATTTTACTAAAGGACTGGCGGATTTACATTATTTAAGAGAGCTCTTTGTAAACATGTATATAATAATAACAAGAATCAAAGGAAAGGTATCGGTGGGGGGAATCATCTTACTGAATATTCATTCACTATGGTTACAGAGTTTCAGTGCTTAAAGAACAAAAATGATTCAACACTTCAAAAGTATTATTTTTGTTATTTAATAACAGAAACAATTATAGTTTTTATTACATTTTCCTGATCGGCTTAACTCTGAGTAATGTACCACAACATTTTTGGACACAAATCTGAGTTTTCAGAGAATGGATTTGTACAGTTAAATGTTTCACAATGCATTGATTAAAAAGCTACTTGGTTGTAGCTTTCTTGTAAAAACGAAGTAGTTAAACACCAGTCATTCTATTAGATACCATATGTTTGGGGTAGAGTACCACTAGTTTATTTAAGTAGTACTGGCTTATTGCCAGCATTAATAATCCACTCCATTCCAATTAATACATAGTAAATTTGGATACAGATATCAGTAAGTTTATGTGTAAACATAGAAACATATACCTTTTTCCAGCTCTTAGTTTAAGTTATCTTTTGTAACTTTTATCTGGTAATTTTTTACAATTCCCTATTTCTTAATCTTAGCTATGATATTCTGTATATATTCACATTTTGAAATTTTTTACTGAAACTAGTATAATAGTGGCTTGGTTGTTTTACATAATATAGAATTTTTTAAAGTGTAGTTTTCAACTTTTGTGTTTCTTACTAATATTGGGTTTGATATCTAGATGATTCTTTTAAAGTTTCTATGAGGAAATTAAATTTTTTCAAAGTTACATTTATTTCTAAAAAGCCAAGCCATAATCTTTAACGTTTCCTAACTAAGACTGAATCATATCTAGAATAATAAAGTAATATTACTTTTTTTGTAGGAGATGGCAGATAGGTACTTTGGACCTGTTGGTAATGATGGCCTGAGCTAAAAACATCTCCTCCTTTGAAGGGACACCCTTCCGTGTCAAAGAGCAGAATGCTGAGGAGGCTGTGGCAAGTATGTGTTCTATTGTTTTGGTCAGGTAAAACTCAGGGACTGAGTGTGCTCAGTTTCGATCCCCTGACACTACATTTGGCTAAAGTTTTAAAAGCTTTTCTTTAAAAAGCAACAGATATATTCCTTATACTTTCTAAAGGAATGTACTTTTTGCCCTGACTGGTGTTGGCTCCGTGGGTTGAACATTGTCTTGCAAACCAAAAGGTTGCTGGTTGGATTCCCGTCTCAGGGTTACGGGCCAGGTCCCTGGTTGGGACCTCCTGATAGGCAACTGATGTCTCTCACACATTGATGTCTCTCCCCCTCTCTTTCTCAAGACAATCAAAATTCAAGTATTAAAGTGAATATATACAGGAATGAATGTAATAAAAATGAAAACATATAAGAAATAGTAGCCAAAGATAATTAATTTTTAAAATGTAGGAGTATTGGTACTTCAATTTCAAAGGAAACAGCACCATACTTCATAATAAATCTATGCGCTATATTTATAATTGATTTTTTTCAATTGACATTTGCTGAAATCCTCATGTTTCAGGCACTGTATCAGGTGCTGTGCTAAACAAGACAAATGAAGATTATGAGAGCAGAGAGACTTAGTGTGGGGAAATTGATTCAGAAATTTACTGACTTTTGCCTATATCCAGAAAAATGTTTCAAGAGCAATTTCTGAAAATATATTTCCAATGTATAGTCTGTTGAAAATAATTATAACTATAAAGTTAGGAAATTAATAGTCAAGTACTTAAATTTAGGTTAAACATACTATTATTTAAATATTCAAATATATTTTTACATAGTTGCACTTACATGTTTATCTGATAATAGATTGGCTTTTATAAGAATATTTAGATTGCATACTATACTGTTTGAAATACTTATACTTTAGTTCAATTGTTATTTTAGAGTATTCCTGAAAATACTAAGAAAGATTACATAACCATTAATATGGTGGTTCACTTTCATTTTTAAAAAATTGATGAGGCCTTACAAGTTGACATTACCAATCTAATTACTATTATATTATATTTTAAAGTATTTTTTAAAATTGAATGATTGGACTTCTTTTATAAGTATTATAAGTGAAATAAGTAACAATTGCTGTATTTTATAAAGAGGGAAGATAATAGACAGATGAATGATTTTTCAGCCTCTCAGTGATAATCTCACTTGGAATCAAGAATAGCATTCTTGTGTTAGGCTGTCTGTGAAAGACTTAACACACCTCCTTGAGAAAAGTAGGGGAAAACTATTTTCAGCAGAAAATTACTTTAGGATCATACAAACTTAATAACAAGAATAGGAGATTTCATTATAGTGCTAGTTTGTATGTCGCTCTCAATATGTTATATACCTACCAACGAGCCAGCAGAAGGTAGAAAACCAGGATGTTAGTGTCCTGGAGACCTTCAAAAACACATTTCACTCCTCAAATCTGGGGGCAGAGCTTGCCAGGAGAAGTCTGTCCAGCTTGGATTCTTCTTTTAATCTTTAGCAGTATTAAGGTCAGCTTCCTCAGGTGGAAAAAAACAGGAAAGAAGATAGAGTTTCTAAACCTTTAAGCCTTAATTAGCATTAACAAAGAGATCTTATGAAATTAGATTATCTTTGGCTTCAATTTCTTAGATGCTTTCATGTTTATTACATTTATTCCTGTCTATATTTATCTTAATACTTGAATTTTGATTGTCTAGAGATCACTTTGGAAATTTTCTTTAAGTTTCTTTTTTAGTTAATAATTTTTAAAAAACATTTGTTGTGGATTGTTAATAACAACCCAAATTTGGGTTGTTAAATTTCTCATTTAATTTTTAAAAAGAACTTAACTGCTGTTTTTAAATATTTTTACATTTTAGCTTTGAAAAATACCTCAAGAGTGTAAAGACCAAAATGTTTTTGTTTGTGTGAATTTGATCCCATTATTCTTTGTTTCTACTATTATTTAAGGCATTCTGTGATTTTGGTGGGTTTCTAACTTTTAGTTTTAATACAAACATGTAAAAATAAGTATTTTCAGCTGGCTAAACAGAACTGTGACTCAGAGAGGGAGAAGTGAAACTAAATAAAATACAGAGTCCAAAGAATTTTCAGTGTATGTATGAATACATATTCCAAAGGATTCTCAGTTTGTGTATTTTAGCTACCTGAAGAACAGTTTTACTTAGTTGGTACTAGGTCAAAACTAACATGATCTTTAAAAATTATAGTTATCTTCTAAATGTTCTTATTTGACCCAGAATTGGTATAAAAAACAAAGTTTGTTTTTATTCACATAAAACCTTACCAAAATAACATTCTTTTGTGGCTAACTAGGCCAATAAACTATCTGTTAATCATTTGATTTGAAGTATAAGACAGCCAAAAAAAATAGAGGCTTGGATATTCAGTGTACTTATGGCCCTGCTTAACTGTAAAAAATTTGGACTTCTTTTATAAGTATTAGGCATAGAATTTGAAACAGTCCCTCACTTTTTATTGTGCATTCCATTGAGAACTTATATTTTAATCTCATTAAAAATGTGACATCATTATAGTTTTCTCTTGGAAGAGAAATAATGATTCCAAGTTTAAATTTGCATTTGCCTTCTTGTAAAGACTAATTCTTTGAATGAATTTATCTTCTTTGTTTCATTTTTACAGTCTACAAATTTAGATATACACTGTTCGTGCATAAAACTGATTTGTTACAACAGAATTATAGATGTTGGTAAATATTTGTTGAATATTCATTGCTCAGTTTTCATAGGTAGGATGTTTTATATTTGAAGATGTTTTAATATTCTAATGACTAAGGTAATTTTATTAGTAAGGATTTTACCATTGAAAGTAATCAACCATGAAGCAAGCACAGTTGTTCTCTGTAGCTCTTCTGTGAATGAGTGTTTACTGAAGTACAATTTATGTTATAATAATACAATACTGATATATTTTAAAGATTTTTGTTTCCAGCAAATATTACTGGGGCCTTGATAGGCACTGTGGGCCCTGGGGAGAGCTAAACAGACATTCTTTCTGACCATGTAAGAACTGCTATTAGAACTGTCCAAAATTTTTATAATGCGATGAAATAAATTTTACTTTCATTAAATGCTTTTGTGGAGAGAAACTTTGTTGTAATAATTTTGACGAGTTAAGAATTATGAATTGATAAAGGAACAGCCTGTCCTCAGGAGAAGAGCCAGGATGCAGGTAGAACCATGGAAATTGTCTTGGCCTAGATCTATACCGAGAGATTATGGGTGCTCTTGAGGTTCTTATAAACAGCCCGACTTCTCAGACCTGGGGACAGGAGCTCCAAAAAATATCTGGAATATACCTGAATGCTGTACAGAAAGGACCATAGAAATATTTTTGTCTATTTACAATTGTAAGGCCGTGAAACTATTGTTTGTTGCATTTTATAATAAAGCAAAGTTATAACAATATTAAAGAAAACTTGTAAACCTGGCCGGTGTGGCTCAGTGGATTGAGCACCAGCCTGAAAACCAAAGGGCCACCAGTTCGATTCCCTGTCAGGGCACATGCCTGGGTTGCAGGCCAGGTCCCCAGTTGCAGGCAAACGAGAGGCAACCAGCTGATGTTTCTCTCCCTGTCTTTCTCCCGCCCTTCCCCTCTCTCTGAAAACAAGTAAATAAAATCTTAAAGAAAAAGAAAATTTGTAACACCAAAACACAAAAATTTCTCCCATCTCATGTGAAAAATTTATTTTTTATGTTCTCATCTTGTCTTTGCCCACATGCATACTTATTTTCCCATAGTTATTTTATAAATAATGTGCAAATTTTGTTTGATTTTTAAAAATTTAACAGTAAATGGACATTTTTTCATATTCCTTAATTACTCTTTTGTTTTTGGTTTTGGTTTTTTTAAAAACATTTCCCCAGCTTTATTGAGGCATGATTGACACACAATTAATTGCCTTTATTTAAAATGTATGATTTCATACATTTTGGCTTAATTACTCTTGATTACGTTTTTAGTGGCAGTAGAGCAGTTAATTGATTTGATCAGTTATTTTTAAACATATTTCTCTGTGAAAGGTTAGTTGAAAATAGTTTTCAAATGTAATTATATTTACAGTGCTGGATGCATGTAGAGCAGAATTTTTCCTTTATTGGCAAACTTCAATTTAATTGTGTTTTAATTGCAAAGCCACTTGACCACTCAGTTGTGCAACTGAACTCTAACCTCCTTTTATAGGTAAATAGTGCAAGGTTCCCCAAATTGATTTTGAGTTGTTTCCAGTTGACCTTCAAATAGAGGATAAAATGTGTGTCAGCTAATAGTCATTTCTGTATGGCAATTTCCCTGTCCCAGCCCCACTGCACTTTAATGACAAAGGAGATGAATTGAAACTACAACATAGAAATTTTTATTCTGTATTTTTACCCCTTCTGCTTTTTCATTCAATTTGTGTGGCTTGTCCGCTGAGTAAGTCCCTTGAGAGAGAGATGAAGGGAAAAAGAACAATACTAAATAAATAGTATTTCCTCATCTCCCAAAAGAATTTTTCAAGGACTGGAAAACAGCATTAATTAATTACCTACTGTGTATCAGAGTGTGGGAAGCATTTTATTTTGATCAGCCTCTGAGGTAAATACCACTATTCTCATTATCTCCAAGGCAGCCTTCTCTTTCATTTCTAGAAGCCTCCTATAGTGTGCTCACTATACCATAGTTCTCAATACTTCCTCTCTCATTACCTTGATCATAGTTATTCAAAATAATTGTTTACTGACTCTTCCTTGTTCAACTGATAGTGCCTGGTAGAGCAGAGACCATTGGCCTTGGTCACTGCTGTATCTCTAGTGCCTAACACAGTGCCTGGCACATGGTTGCCATTCAACAAAAACTTATTGAATGAATGTGTTAAATTAAAGTGTTTTGGTTTTATGGGGGGGGAACTGAAGGTGATGCTGAAAAACTTTTCCAGTCATCTAAATACCAAGTGACAGAGGAGACTCCAAAACCTGTGGTTTTTACCTTATACCACAGTGCTTCTATGAACTTACTCCTCTGGGCCTAGGTGCCTTCTTCCATAAAAATGGGGTAATTGCATTGAGGCCCTCCCTTATAGAGTCAAATTATGACTCTATAGGATACCTTTGTTTGTGCTTTGGTTTATTTTTAGACTGTGTACTATATAGATATTACAGTAGAATTGAGCCATTTGATCAAATCTTGAGGCTCTTTTGAGAATTCTCAGTCTCCCTTTAGAAATATGTTAAATAATATGCTGACTCTGGTTTTGTTAGCAAAATGTGAGCAGTTTTAGGAGTAAAGAGGAAAGAGTATATAGTTGGGTATAGAAGTAACCTGAGGTTGAGGCAATCTGTAATACACAAGAAATCAGATTTTTAGGCTTTTGCATTATTGAAGACCTTTTAAAAAAAGCCTTTCTTTTAAGTAGCATATCTAAATTTAATTATATTGCCGAAACCAAAGCTTTTAAAAGAAAAGGCACAATTGTGCATATACTTCATTAGATTGTAATATAACATATGAATGTGTTGTAATTTTCATGACTGTAGCAAGAAATATTTAAGCTTTTTAAAAAATATTTATTTTTTTAGAGAGAGGGGAAGGGAGGGAGAAAGAGAGGGAGAGAAACATCAATGTGTGGCTGCCTCTCGAGCGCCCCCGAGCTGGGGACCTGGCCTACAACCCAGGCATGTACTCTGACTGGGAATCAAACTGGCAGCCCTTTGGTTTGCAGGCCAGTGCTCAATCCACTGCGCCACACCAGCCAGGTATATTTAAGCTTTTAAAATTTGTTTATGTCTGCTTAAATTCTTACGAACTGACCATTCTGAGTTAGTAAAATATAAGAAAGAAAAATAAAAGTAATAATTTGATGGAATATTCCTATTTTTATGCTAGTTAAGATAAAAAATAAGTTTAGGCCAAGAGTTAGAGAGCCAGATAATAAAGAGACCATAGCGCCTCAAGTTTCCCTTCTGTGTCTCTTATTGGTACTGGCCACTTCATTCTACGCCTGGGTGCCTGCCCCAGGCCTGCTTTCTTCAGTGAAACCTGAAAGGACACATGAAATTCACTGGGGATTAGTTTTCAAATTTCATGGCTCAGTAGTGGCAAGCTGAGAAGGATTTTTGATGAAACTGATATATTGTCTCAAAAGTGTTTATGTTTTGCGGGGGCTGGTGTAGCCCAGTGGATTGAGCGTCTGCCTGCCAAAGGGTCTTAAATCTTAAAGAAAAACAACCAAAAAAACCCCCAAAGGGTCGCTGGTTCGATTCCCCAGTCAGGGCATATGCCTGGGTTGCGGGCCAGGTCCCTAGTAGGGGGGCACGCAAGAGGCCACCACACATGATGTTTCTCTCCCTCTCTTTCTCCCTTTTGTCTAAAAATAAAATAAATAAAATCTTTAAGAAAATAAGTATTTACTTTTTTAAGGCAGAGGCTTTCAAATATATCTTGGGACCCATCCGAAGTGGAAGTAGGGATTGTGAAATCTGTGGGATGGGGTCAGGAAATAGTTCAGCCTCTTTACTTCTCCAATCAGATAGTTATTCTTTTATCTCTTTTGGGCTGGGGCTTCTCATAGAACTTTGTTAGAGGAAAGGGCTCCCCTGCTTAAAACAAAAAGTTTGAAAACCTGCACTTTCAGGAAAGGTCGTTTCAGGAAAAAAACTCTGACGTTTAAAAAAATTTTCACTTTTCAATTACAGTTTAAAATCAATGTTATTTTGAATTACTTTTAGGTGTACAGCAAAGTGGTTAGACAATCATATGCTTCACAAAGTGATCCCCCCAATATTTTTGGTACCCGTCTGGCACCACACATAGTTATTACAATATTATTGACTATATTCCCTGTGCTGTACTTTTTATCCCTGTGATTATTTTGTAACTTATTGATTTGTACTTCTCAGTCCCTTCACTTTTTTCACCCAGTCCCCCAAGCCCCCTCCCCTCTGTCAGCCATCATAGTGTTCTCTCTGCGAGTGTTTCTGTTTCCTTTGTTTGTTTATATTGTTCTTTAGATTCCACATATATAAGTGAAATTATGTGGTATTTGTCTTTCTCTGATTGACTTATTTCACTTAGCATAATACCGTTTAGGTCTATCCATGCTGTCGCAAATGGTAACATTTCGTTTTTTTTATGGCCAAGTAATATTCCATTGTTTATGTTTGCCACCACTTTTTAAATCTACTGTGGCTATTGATGGGCACTCTGGTTGCTTCCATTATCTTGGCTATTGTAAATAATGCTGCAGTGAACATAAGGGTGCACATATCCTTTTGAGTTAGTGTTTTGGGTTTCTTTGGGTATATATCAATACCAAGAAATGGAATTGCTGGGCCATAAGAACAACTCCGTTTTTAATTTTTTGAGGAACCTCCATACTGTTTCCCATAGTGACTACATCAATCTGCATTCCCACCAACAGTGCAAAAGTGTTCCCTTTTCTCCACATCCTTGCCGGCACTGGTTGTTTATTGATTTATTGATGATAGTCATTCTGGCAGGGGTGAGGCGATACCTCACGGTGGGTTTAATTTGCATTTCTCTGAGGATTAGTGATGTTGAGCATGTTTTCATATGTCTGTTGGCCATCTGTCTGTCCTCTGTGGGGAAGTGTCTGTTTGGATCCTCTGACCATTTTTTAATGGGGTCATTTGTTTTTCAGTGTTGAGTTGTATGAGTTCTTTATAAATTTTGGCTATTAGGATCTTATCAGATGTATATCTTTGACTTTTAGCTATTAGTAGACCCCAATTAATATCAATATCTATGATCCTAGGAGAATAACAAGTCACGAAATAGCTCCCTCCTCTTTATCTATTCTCCTTCACTGTCAGACATGTGAGTGCTGCTCATTTGTACTTCTCCATTTACTTAAAACTATTTGAGGAGTTCCCTGTTTCTAATGACCAAACAATGATCAAACAGCTATGTTAACATTTGGACAAAATAGTGGTGTCGCTATTGAACTGAATAGGGGAGATGGCATTAGCTTAGTTTATATCATTATGAGATAGTTTCCAATTTCAGATTTCTTTATATCCCCTTAGAAATCAAAGAAAGTTTATGGAATGAAAAGAATGACACGTTTGACAGAGAATTGGACTGTTGACACTGCTACTATTACTAAGCTGATGGTCTTTATGTTATAATATGGAACTCAGAGAACAAGGTGCATTTAGTTCAACTTTCCATCTGTTGCTTGGATCCATCAAAGGATACATAGTATGTGTTTGAATAATCTCAGTGAGGAGGATCTTACTTCCTTCAAAGGCAGCGTATTCTCTCTCTGGACAGCGCTGTTTCCTAAAAATGTTTCTCCCTTTCCTGAATCAGTGTATCTCCTCTTAGAGACCTCGTTTTGCTTTATAATCTTTGAAGTAAACCTTTTCTCCTCAGTTCAGCTAGGACAAGGATTATGCTAGTTAATGAACAGTTCTAATCTGTGGTAGAGAATAAGATCCCTTACTCATTTCATTCATTTTTATTTCATGTAGACTTCAGAAGCACCCCAACTTTAACTGAATTAGCATCAACATTTTATTTGAAATATTTAAAAAATGTATTTTTACAGCTCCAGCTGATGTGGTTCCCTGGATTGAGTACTCTCCTGTGAACCAAAGGATCGCTGGTTCGATTCCCCAGTCAAGGCGCATGCCTGGGTTGTGGATCAGGTTCCCAGTAGGGGGTGTGTGAGAGGCAACCACACATTGATGCTTCTCTCCCTCCCTTTCTCCCTCCCTTCCCTTCTGTCTAAAAATAAAATAAATAAAATCTTTTTTAAAATAAATAAAAATATATTTGTACGAATATAATGCATTTTTTTCTTGATTTAAGGTCATTCTTACGAATTTCAGGTACTGTTCTCTATGGTGATATCCTCATGGCATGTTGAGTTTTATTTTTTTAAAGCTTTTATTTATTTATTTGTAAAGAGAGGGGATGGGAGGGAGAAAGAGGGAGAGAAACATTGATGCGTGAAACATCGATCGGTTACTTCTCACGTGTGCGCCAGCCAGGGACCCAGCCACAACCCAGGCATGTACCCTAACCAGGAGTCAAACCAGTAATTTTTTGTTTTGTGGGGTGTTGCTCAACCAGCTGAGCCACACCAGTCAGGACTAGTTTCTTTTCCCCCTCAATTTGTGGGGGTTTTTTGTTTTTTTGTTTTGGTATATTTTATTGGGTATGCCATTACAATTGTCCTGTTTTTTCCTCCCCATATCCCCTCCGCCCTGCACCCCATTTCATCATCCCCACACCTCTTAGTCCATGTCCATGGGCTGCACACACCAGTTCTGTGGCTTCTTAATTTCCCACACTACTCCCAGCCTCCCCCTGACCACTTTGTTTTTTGTTTGTTTTTGTCAACATTTTCCTGCCACCCCTTTGTTTTGTTTAATTTTTTTATCCTCACATTTTTTTCATTGTGTTTAGAGAGGGGAAAGGGAGGGAGAGAGAGAAACATTGGTCTTATACAGTCCCCAGCTAGGTTACATGCCCCAGCTGAAGATCAAACCTGCATCCTGAGTTTGTGTCCTGACCAGGAATCCAACCCGCGACCCTTTGGTCTATGGGATGATGCTCTGACTGAGCCACACTGGCCAGGGCATGTTGAGTTTTGTAGGACTGTTTTCCTGTTCATTCTGGTTCAAGCTAATAAAGTCCCTACTTCCTGACTTCTTATATGCAAAGGGGAGACAGAAGTGAACTAGAAGTTGCCCAAGATAACTCAGCTGGGAGAGCATTAAGTTAAAGATATAAAGGTCATTGGCTCAGTCCAGAGTTTCAGGGGCTTTTTTATATCTCAATAAAACTATTACTTAAAAAAAAGGAAAAAAAATGATGAAACACACACCTATAATGAGGAGCAGGTTGTGGGGCGGACATGCAACATTTCTCTACTACAAACATGGTCAATACTAGACTAGAAAATAAACCAGGGAAGAGACCAGGCCAAGTTCAAACAAGGAGGTGAACTAATAAGGCACACACAGCGATCCTCCCACCAAGTGCACAAACGTGTGTTCTGGCATAAGGGCCAGCCTGTGTTAAGTGTCCCTGGAACAGCAATCATTTCTGCTTTTAAAGCATAAGGAACTAGGAGTCAGGAGAGAGGTGGCAGGAGATTGAGGTCAGAGCCAGGTTGTAAAGGGAACTATGTGTGGCTTCAGGAGTTTGGACTTTATTCTTTCATAAACTTTAAGTCAGGAGACGATATGATTAGATGTGTTTTACAAATTCTGGTAGCATTGTGGAAAATGATTAAAAATAATGTTTCTAAAACTTCGATTATTCATATTCTATCTTTGTTCCTTTGCCATAGTTGGGCATGCATTTGGGATGATGAAATGGACCAGTAAGAAGAGGGCATAACTGATGGATTAAATTTCTTACACACTTAATGGTCATAGTCCCTGAGTGTCTGTGATTGCTTTTTATCATTTTAAAGTTCCTCTCTTATTAACATATTATCATTTCACATTGATAATAGTCTTGCCAAACAAACTCCTTCCCCGACTTCCCTTCCAATATATAGCTAGCTGAAAAATCCAAATAAACAAGCCTGTGGGCTGGCCCGTGAGCACAGTACATGACCTTCAGTGAGTTGGCTTGGAGACATTTATTTTGATCCTTAGAGGACTTTTTTTCCTGGGTCTGGTCTTATTCTAGATTTTTATAACTGAGCAATCCAACAACTTCATATGAGTGAAATATAACTGTAATTTGTTTAAAAGATCCTAATCACTCATTTAAAAGCGTTTTTAAATTTATTTTAATGTAGGTGATTGGAGTTGTGCTTCAAAAATTTCAGCAGTTCGACAGTATTTTATCTGCCAACAATAAGCTTTTTACTTGATTGCACCATGAAAAAGCTGCTAATGAGACTTTTTGAGCACAAAAACGGACTTAAGAAGAACCAAAAGCCATTGTTTTCAAATGAAGAACACTGAACGGTTTTAGGCCTCAGTGCTTTTTAATCACCACTGAGGCTTTGCCCATAACAGCAGAATGGCAAGCAGGCGGAAATCAACAACACCCTGCATGGTCCTTGCCAGTGAACAGGATCCGGACCTCGAGTTGATATCAGATTTGGATGAAGGGCCTCCTGTACTCACGCCTGTGGAAAACACCAGAGCAGAGAGCATCTCAAGCGATGAAGAAGTTCATGAATCTGTGGATTCTGACAATCAGCAAAATAAAAAGGTTGAAGGTGGCTATGAATGTAAATATTGTACTTTTCAAACTCCAGACCTAAATATGTTTACTTTTCATGTGGATTCAGAACATCCCAATGTAGTGCTAAATTCTTCCTATGTTTGTGTCGAATGCAACTTTCTTACCAAAAGGTATGATGCACTTTCCGAGCATAATCTGAAGTACCACCCAGGAGAAGAGAATTTTAAGTTGACTATGGTAAAACGAAATAACCAGACAATCTTTGAACAAACCATAAACGATCTGACCTTTGATGGTAGTTTTATTAAAGAGGAGAACTCAGAGCCAGCTGAATCTACAGAAGTTTCTTCTTCAGGAATATCTATCAGTAAAACTCCTATCATGAAAATGATGAAAAGTAAAGTGGAGAATAAACGGATTACAGTTCATCATAACTCAGCTGAGGATGTCCCTGAAGAGAAGGAGAAGGAAATCAAACCAGACCATGAAGAAACTGTGGAAAGTCCAAGTTCTTCGGCTTCTGAATCTAATACCAGTACTTCCATTGTCAACAGAATACACCCAAATGCTGCCAGCACGGTCGTGGCCCCAGCGGCAGTTCTTCCTGGACTAGCACAGGTAATAACCGCCGTGTCAGCTCAGCAGAATTCCAATTTGATTCCCAAAGTCTTAATCCCTGTTAATAGCATTCCTACCTACAACGCTGCATTGGATAACAACCCCCTTTTGCTTAACACTTACAACAAATTCCCTTATCCAACGATGTCAGAAATTACTGTTCTTTCTGCTCAAGCAAAATACACAGAGGAACAGATCAAGATCTGGTTTTCAGCGCAACGTCTAAAACATGGTGTGAGCTGGACTCCTGAGGAAGTGGAGGAGGCAAGAAGAAAGCAATTCAATGGAACAGTACACACTGTACCTCAGACCATAACTGTTATTCCGACACATATTTCCACAGGGAGTAATGGCTTGCCATCCATTTTACAGACATGCCAAATAGTAGGACAGCCAGGCCTGGTCCTTACACAAGTAGCTGGAACAAACACCTTGCCGGTAACAGCCCCAATAGCCTTGACTGTGGCAGGGGTGCCAAATCAAACCAGTGTACAGAAAAGTCAGGCCCCTGCTGCTCAGCCTGCTGTGGAAACAAAGCCAGCAGCAGCAGCAGTCCCAACTTCTCAGCTTGTCAAACACGAAACCGCACTGGCAAACCCTGATTCATTTGGCATTCGGGCAAAAAAGACTAAAGAGCAACTGGCAGAATTAAAAGTCAGCTACCTTAAAAATCAGTTTCCCCATGACTCAGAAATTATCAGACTTATGAAAATCACAGGCCTGACAAAAGGAGAGATTAAAAAATGGTTTAGCGACACAAGGTACAACCAGAGAAATTCAAAGAGTAATCAGTGCTTACATCTCAACAACGAGTCCTCCACCACCATCATTATAGACTCCAGCGATGAAACCACCGAATCCCCAACTGCTGTGACTTCACAGCACAAACAGTCCTGGAACCCTTTCCCGGACTTTACGCCCCAAAAGTTTAAAGAGAAGACAGCAGAGCAGCTTCGGGCCCTGCAGGCAAGTTTTCTCAACAGCTCGGTACTGACAGATGAAGAATTAAATAGGTTAAGAGCGCAAACCAAACTGACCAGGAGGGAAATTGATGCTTGGTTTACAGAGAAGAAGAAATCGAAAGCTTTAAAGGAAGAGAAAATGGAAGTAGATGAAACTAATGCAGGTAGTTCCAAAGAAGAGGTGGGAGAAACCCCTCCCGCAGATGAATCCACTGTACCTAAGTCAGGGAGTACAGGAAAGATATGTAAAAAAACACCCGAGCAGTTGCACATGCTCAAAAGTGCATTTGTCCGAACACAGTGGCCATCACCAGAAGAGTATGACAAGTTGGCCGAAGAAAGCGGGCTTGCTAGAACAGACATAGTTAGTTGGTTTGGGGACACCCGTTATGCTTGGAAAAATGGAAACTTAAAATGGTACTACTACTACCAAAGCGCCAATTCGAGTGGTATGAATGGTCTGTCTTCCCTTAGGAGAAGGGGGAGAGGGCGACCCAAAGGAAGGGGAAGAGGAAGGCCACGCGGGCGACCTCGAGGGGGAAAGAGAATGAACAACTGGGACAGGGGACCGTCACTCATAAAATTTAAAACTGGAACTGCAATACTTAAGGATTATTACCTGAAGCACAAATTTCTTAATGAGCAAGACCTTGATGAACTTGTTAACAAATCACATATGGGCTATGAGCAGGTCCGAGAGTGGTTTGCGGAAAGACAGAGAAGATCAGAGTTAGGGATAGAATTATTTGAGGAAAATGAGGAGGAAGATGAAGTCATTGATGATCAGGAAGAGGATGAAGAAGAAACAGATGATAGTGACACTTGGGAACCCCCGCAACATGTGAAGCGGAAGCTTTCTAAATCAGATGACTGAAATGTAAGTTTTTAATCTGAGTGTACATTCATCAACTGCACGCATTTAGAACAGTCACCTGGTACCTATAATCTCCACTCGTGATAGTTTTTTTCTAAAATAGTTTTTCTTTTACCTAATAAGAGAACTAGGTGCTATGAGTATAGCCAAGAAATATATGGCTATCGTGTATAGTCCAATTATTATGTAGAGTTTAATGTTGCTTTAGTTATTTATTTTTTTAATGAAATGTTTTTCTTCTTTGGTTTAAGGGAAAGTTCCCCATCCTCTAAGAAGGGAGATTGGTGGGCGGGAGGGAATTCACAAATACTAAAGATAACTAAAATGTATTTTTTGCAACCCTCCTTCACTAAAGCTTCATTTTTTGCCTATTTAAGGAAAGAATTCAAAAACGAAAACTAAAAAGAAGGGGAAAAGTATACTGAAGGAAAGACTTGCCACAGGGGTGAGGACTGCTCAGTTTTAGAAAACTAGGTGAAAATTGGTATCTTTTTTTATTCATTGTATTGCCCCCCAAATATTAGATTTTTAACTAGAGTTTAAAATGCTTTATGTATTAAAATTGCTCAATATTTTTTCTATTAAAAGGCAAAGTCTATATGGCTATATATAAATTCCATGTTTGCTTAGGTGGCATCTGTTTTTGAAAACTGTAATATAAATTATTTCTGTTTTAGAGGTCAGAAGGTAAACAACAGATTTCATATTAAATTAACTCAATTGCCTAAAATGTATTTTCATCCTTTGATATAAAGCCAACCTGCTACCAGCAGAAACACTGTATTTGGTTAAAAATCTCTCTCTGAGGTCATGAAAGTTCAAGTAAATATTATTTAAATGTAAAGGTTTGGCGTATTCCTTAAATCTTCATTCTTTAGGTTGGATTAATTAAAATTTCACTGTAGTTGCAAATCAGATACCTGATTTGAAGGACTTCAATTCTTAATACTTTTGGAATTCAATAGCATAGTTCTATTCTTTACTCTCAGGTTTTGAGTGTTCCAACAATGCAGTTGCCATGCAATGTTTGTATATGTCTACCAGCTGCCCAAAAACATCTTATCAGAAATTACTGCAGTGTCATCAAACTGGAAGGGGGAAAAAAAGGCACAGACCCTTATGATCATATGAGCATATTTACTTATTTCCTTAGCTTTATGCATCCCTATTCCATCCTTTACTTTTATGCTTTCTTATTCTGCACAGTATCTCCTTAATTCTCCCATGTCTTCCTCCCTGCTTTTATTTATTTTGTTACAACAATTACTTATAGAGAGCTTAATATGTACCAGACATTGTGCTTACTGCCAGCAATCCTTTTCCAGGTTTTCTTTTCATTAACATTTTTCTTCAGGCAGAGAAAGAGGTGAAACTAAAAATGCACCTACTTTTGAATAAACCTCATTCAGGTTATAGAACAAAATGTATTGTAAGCCACAAGCAGTTGAACAGCTTTCTCCTGAAGTGCGGTCCTCCATTTCCTAATGTCAGAAATCTTCAGGACAGGCTTTCTTCTGACCCAGATGCATAAAATATTTTGAACAGGCATTTTTTTTTATTGCTAAACACAAGAATGTACACTCCGCCAAGATTAAATCAACAAAATTTTTGCCACGATGAATTGTTGTTGTAGTAACCGCTGCAGTGACTTTGTAGGGAATTGCTGTCTTCTAAAAAATAATGTGAACTTTTTAGTATAATTTAATTTGACCTTACTTTAGGTTTGTGTGGATAATTCTTATATATTAATACTCTAATAGGTATTGTGGTCAAAAAATTCACACAAAGCCACAGTTTTCAAAAAAAATTGTGTCATATATGTTATACGTGTACTTCTGTGGCTTGCCTTGCTTTTAAAATATGCAAAAGTCTAAAATGATAAAAGACACTAATTAGCAAGTTTGGCTTAAAATAATTTTTCATCTTACAAAAGGATTCTCCATAAGTTTCCTCTAAATAGTTACTTTTTTGTTTAAATATGGTTCAACTTACAAAAAAAGTAACCAAAACCTTTCCAAAATAGTTATTGCAATAAGTGAGATACAGTAGTGCCCCTTATCCTCAGGGGATATGTTCCAAGACCCCCTGTGGGTGCCTGAAACTGCAGATAGTACCAAGTCCTATATAAACTGTTTTTTTCTGTACATACTTACCTATGATAAAGCTTAATTTATAAATTAGGCACAGGAAGAGATTAACAACAACTAATAAAATAGAACAATTATAATAATATACTATAATAAAAGTTATGTGAATGTGGTCTCTCTCACTCTCTCTCTGATAACCCAGAGGGCTACTAAGTAGCAAATGAGCAGATGGCATATAGAGTATGGATTTGCTGGACAAAAGGATGATTCACGTCCTGGGTGGGACAGAAGGGGACGGGGTGAGATTTCATCATGCTGCTCAAAACAGCACGCAATTTAAAACTTATGAATTGTTTATTTTTGGAATTTTCCATTTAATATTTTTGGACTGTGGTGGACCACAAGTAACTGAAACTGCAGAAAGCAAAACCATGGGTAAAGGGGGTTACTGTATATATATATGTCATTTGCACAAGCCAACCTTGTATAGTAAGTCCTCACTTAATGTCGTCAATAGGCTCTGTAACCTTAAGCGAAGTGACATAGAAGGAAACCAGTTGTACCATAGGCTGACTAACATAAACAAGAGTTAAGTTCCTGCAGCATATCATCGATGTTGTGATGAAATGATGTTGAACAAATCAATGTTATTTGAGGACCTTCTATGTATAAGTAGAAAAAATACAAGAGTTTAGATTTCATAGTTTATTACAAATACTGAAAATGAAATATATACTTCCTAGTAATAACTTTTAAATAAATGAGCAAATCTGGCTTATGCACAGCATGTCCATAGGAGTTGCACACAAAACCCAGTGCATTATCTAAGCTGTATGTGCCATATACAGGGGCCGGCAGAAGTAACGCCTGCTGGAGTGTGGTTGGTAGGGTAACGAAATGGGTGTAATAATTTACAGTTCTAATTTGAACAGTTCACCTAAAATGTCATATGGTGTGCTCGAGCGTGATGTTGTTATGTTGCAGAATTACATGCTTATGACTTTGTAATAAAAGATTTTGTAATAAAAAATGGGCATTATTTATGCTGGACCCTGTATATTAGATATAGTGCATATATATGATACATGAGTGAATACAGAGGATGTGTTTTCATGACTAATTTATATCTCTTTTGTTTCTAAAAGTGGTAAACATTAAAATATGGTTTTCTTTAAATTTTCAGTTTTTTATTATGTTTTTCTTTTATAGCTGCCTAAAACATTGGAGGAGAATCAGTTCTTCAACTCAAGATGTCTGATTTACTGTGAATGGGCCCAGTCTTTAATGACACTGAAAACGTTTGGGGACATACACATTCTCAAAAAATAGGATCCACTACCCAGGAGAAATGGAACTTAAAGTTGTGCCAAAGTTAAACTACTGCAGCTGGTGAAAGTTCTGCAATGTAAATAGAGCACTAATTTAAAAACAAATTGTAAAAATTCAAATTTTAATACAGTACATTTTTATTCTGTTATGATGGACACATTCTGACTCTTAGACTTTTGGAGGGGGTTTAATGACCACTAGAGCTTGTCCTCATATTTTGTCCAGAGTAACACTGTATGTTTAGTAAGATGGGCCTCATTGTCCGTATTCTTTGATATGTGATTAAGGTAATAGCTTTGAGTGACCAAACATTTTCCAGAGTAAAAATTGTTAGAAACAGGAAAAAGAAAAACCTGATTTATTTCTGTGTCTTATATCAGGCCCTGCATGAAAATTAAGTTATGCATGGGCTCATACATTCTCAGTGTCAGTGAAAATACAGCCGATTGACACATGTTGGAACAATAAGATTTTGTGGTATTTTTGGCTCTTAATGATGGGGTCTTTTCAGAGATACCACTATTACTACTTGTAATGCTTCTGTTATTTTTTTTTTCATTTGAAGCTGAATTTGCTTCTTATTAAACTGAAGATAATCAACACTGAAGAAGGAAAAGAAACTGGCATTAAGAATTTGGATAGGGCAAAACTCTGAAATAAATACTGTACCAATCATATGGAAATCAGAAATGTTTGTACCAGTGTCAGATCAGAATTTTCAAGAATTATCTTTCAGTGAAATTCTACTTTGTGTAACAATTTCAGTGAATAGAGAAAAAATTCTGAGCTGATCATAATGAGTTAAAAGTTTGCTTTTCACTTATGAATCATGGAAGTGTTCACTGTTAACTCTTGCCGTATCAGAAAACTGAAAAGTTTCTACTAACTTATAAACTTTGTAAAGACAGGTGCTGTTCATTCATGTTGAGAAGGACCCTTTCTTTTGTGACTATAGGACCATTTTTCAAAATGTGCTTTCTCATAGAAGAAATGTTCAGTTCAATTAGCTTTGGATTTAAAAAAATTTTTTTTCTGAATGACCAGATGTAGTGGGTGTGGTCAGTTTAATTTAATGAATAATAAATATTAAATTCATGTTTTTACCTAAATGTTTGTCGGCTAATGAAAATGTTATGAAAAAGCCTTGAATATGCATGCTGCTTTCATTTTTAAAAACTTTTTATTTTTTAACTATAGCTTTATTAGTAGTTCCAAAATGCTGCAGTTTAGCTGATTTCTTCACTCAGACAGCTGACTTTGTGGGTGGCTTTTTCATACTACTGTTAACTTTTTAAACAAGAAGCAATGTAAAGACTGTAACAATTTAATGCACTAAACTGTTCTTTCTTTTACACATTTAAAAACTTCTTAAAGCACTCTGTAATATAATAATTAAATTGCTCCCTTTTTTAAACCATTGCTAATGTGATCTGAGTTTTGCTTGGCAATAATATTCATGTTTTCAAAATTTGAAATGTCAAGTATTGGACAAGTATGAAGCCTTTGAATATCTGAATATATTTATAATGTTTCCCTTACAATATGTTAACTTTGTATAGCTGTAAAAATAACTATTAGTAATTGTTCCTTCCTTCTCTTTTATAGACTTGGCACTTAATTCTGCTCTGGTGTTTGCTAGCTTTTGAATATATTTGACAGAGCAAAGAACCCTCTCTTGGTTGTGTCCTTGAATACAAAATAAAAGTAAACTGTGATTAGTAGTTTTCAGTGATTTTTCCCCCATTTATTAACTGAGTTTTTCCAAAATGTGGTAAAATATACATAACAAAATTTACCATTATATCTGTTTTTAAGTGTATGATCAAATTGCATTAATTCTATTCACAATGTTGGGCAACCATCACCACTTATTTCCAAAATGTTTTCATCATTCCAAACAGAAATTCCGTAACAGTTAAGCAATAACTCTCGATTCTCCGTCCCCCCAGCCCCTGATAACCTTTAATCACTTTCTGTTTCTATGAATTTGCCTATTCTTGATATTTCAAATAAGTGGAATCATACAATACTTGTCTTTTTGTGTCTGGCTTATTTCATTTAACACAGTGTTTTTCAGGTTCATTCATGTAGCATGTATCAGCACTTCATTCCCTTTCTGGCTGAATGATAATGCTGTGTGTATTTGTGTGCACCGCATCTTCTCTATTAGTCTGTGGATGGACGGACTCTTGGGTTATTTCTACATTTTGGCGAGAAAAATGCCACAGTGAACATGGCATACAATTATCTGATTGAGTCACTATTTTCAGTTATTTTGTGTATATATTTAGGAATGGATTTGCTGAGTTATATCATAATTCCATGTTTAAATTTTGAAGAACCATCAAACACGTGCATAGCCTCCCCCATTATGAATGACCCTCACCAGAGTGGTACATGGGTTACAACTGATGAATCTATATTGACACATCATTGTCACCCAAAGTCCGTAGTTTGCGCTAGGGTTCACTCTTGGCATTGTATGTTCTATGGGTTCGGACAAATGCGTAATGATATATACCCACATTACAAAATCATATTGAATCGTTTCACTGCCTGAGAAATCCTCTGTCCTCTTCCTATTCTTATTTCTCTTTCCCCAACCCCTGGTTAACCACTAATCTTTTACTAAGTAATCTTCATAATTTTGCCTTTTCTAGACTGTCATAGTTGGAGTCATTCAGAGTGCAGCCATTTTAAATTGGCCTCTTTCACTTAGTAATATGCATTTAAGGTTCTTCTGTGTCTTTTCATGGCTTAATAGCTCATTTCATTTTAGTGCTAAATAATATTCCATTATCTGAATGTTCCAGCCTGTCTTTTCACCTACTGAAGGACATCTTGGTTGCTTCCAGGTCTGGGCAATTATGAATAAAGCTGCTATAAACATCCATGTGCAGGTTTATGTGTAGACATAAGTTTTCAGTCCTTTTGGGTAAATACCGAGGAGCACGCACGATTGCTGGGTCATAGGGTAAAGTATGTTTAGTTTGTTATAACATTTTGCATTTCCACCAGCAATAATCGAGAGTTCCTGTTGTTCCACATTCTTGCCAGCATTTGGCGTTGTCAGTGTTCTGGATTGGGGCCATGCTGATAGGCGTGTAGTGGTATCTCGTTGTTTTCATCTGCATTTTCTTGATGATATATGATGTTAAGCATCTTTTCATGGGCTTATTTGCCATCTGTGTATCTTCTTTGGTAAGGTATATGTTAAGGTCTTTGGCCCATTTTTTAAATCATGTTTTTTTGTTTTCTTACTGTTGAGTTTTAAGAGTTCTTTGTATATTTTTGATAACAGTCATTTATCAAATGTGCCTTCTGTAAATATTTTCACCTAGGCTGTGGCTTGTCTTTTCATCCTTTTGAATTTGTCTTTTGCAAGGCAGAAGTTTTTGATTTTAAGGAATTCCACCTTGTGAATTATTTCTTTCATGGATCATGTCTTTGGTATTGTATCTAAAAAGTCATTGCCATACTTAAGGTCGTGTAGGTTTTCTCCTGTGTTATTTCCTAAGAGTTTTATAATTTTCCATTCACCTTTAGATCTGTGATCTATTTTTAATTAGTTTTCTGAACAGTGTAAGGTCATTTTTTTGCATGTGGATGTCCAGTTGTTCAGTACCATTGGTTGAAAGGACTTTCTTTAAATTCGAAGTACCATAGTGGAATTAAGCTCTCTTTTTTTCTAGACTTCCTTTGTACTTTTTATTTCTCTTAAGGTGCTTATTACTTTCTATTTTGTGTTATTTTGAGTCCCTTAATCATTAACTTTTTCACACAGTAGGTACAGAGTTGTTTAAAAAATTTTTTTTTAATTTATTGATTTTACCGAGAGGAAGGGAGAAAGAGAGAAACATCAATTTGTTGTTGTACTTATTTATGCATTCATTGGTTGCTTCTTGCACGTGCCCTGATCGGAGGTCAAACCTGCAACTTTCGTGTATTAGGACGATATTCTAACCAACCGAGCTACCCAGCCAAGGCCACAGTTGCTCTCCTTGAAGTAATAATGAATTTTATTCCTTCCGTCTGCTTTGTCCTCGTTCTGATGCCACCATCACAGTTGTTGCCTCCCCTAGGGGCCTCCCTCGTCTCTTCCTGACCTAGTCAGTACTCAGTGCTCCCCTTATGTCTACCCAACAGGTTTTGGTTTATACTTTATTCAGTACCTGTCAAGTTGGCTTTGTAAGTACACACATTTCACTAGCGTAGAGCACTTTCGAGGCAGAAACCACATTTTAAAAATCTTTTCTAAGCTGGCATTTACTAAACACTTATCATGTGCTTTGCACTAGGTTGAGAGGGTTACATGATTTATCTCCATCCCCATGGACAGTCCACAAGGTAGATGCTATTCTTATCCACATTGTACAGTTGATGAAACCGAGGGTCACAAAGGTTCAAATTCACACACAGAGTAAATGTTGCAGGTGTCCAACCTGAACTGCCTCCAGAGCTCTCATCCTTAACCATTGCCTAACCAATGTCTTCACAAAATTGTTACTCAATAAACGTTAATCAAATTGAACTAGAGACTGCAAGTTTGGGAGCCAGGAGAGAGAAAAGCAGTGCCAGGCTGGTGGGGCACAAGGTTCGTGTTGGCAGACAGCGTTTATCTTTGGGACAACAGCCTGTGATACTGGAATGAAATGAACTGAGCGAGTCCTGAGAAAATTTCATTTGGCTCAAGACTTGCTGGCCTGAATAAAAGGGCATTAAATTGAGATTTTTGGTGGAAATGGGATGGGGGATGGGCAGAGAGGCCCAAACTCAGCTACATAGTAAGATCATATGACAGCCAAGGGAGTGACAGGAAAATAACCCAACACCTTGGGCACCGTGCACAATCAATGCCAGAACGTACAGCCCAGTAAGGTACAACACTTGCAGTTTGGGATCATTAGATCATTCATTCACTCAATAAACATGTCCCAAGCATGCAATATACTCTGCCTGGCTACTGGCTCTTCTCAGGCCATCCAGCTATCTCTCCCTCTCGCTCTCCCTGCCTCAGCATGGCGGCTTGCTTTCTGCTCCTCGTCCTTGCAGCTTTTCAGCTGTTCTTGCTTCCACCTGCAGAGCTACCTCTGGATGTCCCTGTGGCCAGCTCCTTCTCATACTCCAGGCTCAGCTCAAAGGTCACCTCTTCAGGGATGCCTTCTTCGGACACCCTACCTGACATAGTCTCTTTCTCATACATCACTCTTCTGATTTTATTTATAGCACTTACCATGGTCTAAAACGACTTTATTCATTTATTTACTTGTTTGTTATTTGTCTGCCCACAAGAACTTAAATTCCATGGGAACAAGGATCTTGTCTGTCTTATTTATCACCCTGAGGATAGTTCAAGAAATTTTAGTTGAATCAATGAATGTACCTATTATAAAAATTGACAGAATATAGGAAATAAATGAGGAGGCTCAATATGTTGAAATAAGTTGATAAATACCTAAAAGAATCAGTGGGATGCAATTCACACCAGTAATGAAAGGGTATGCTTTGCTTAAAAGAAACAAAAAGTTGGAAAAGGAGAAAAAGCAGTATTTGCGAATATCTGAGGAAACGGGGGGCTCAGAGGAAAACTGCCTGGGTAAGAAACGGAAGGGAAGAGATGTTTCGTTCTGAAAGGGGTTTTACAGGCTGCTAGGCCTCGTTGCTCTCTAGCCTAGCACTTTGCCACCATCTGTAACTGAATAATGCACTTGCTCACATGCTTATCGTGTGCCTTCTCCATCTTAACTTAGGCTGGTTGAGAGTAGGGCCATGAATGGTAAGCATACCCTCAGCACCTGGCACAGGGTAGGCCCTCAAGAACACACTAGTTATGCACAGAATGCATAAATGAGTACTGTGTACTGTGTTACTCTAGAGGAGCATAGGGTGTAGCGGGGAGAGGATTCACATGCAAACGGTGTGACAATCAACCATTGGAGTGAAGGCCTACTGGGTGCCCGACTCTGTGCTCGGCGCTACTATCCCTGCCTACAATGAGGTCACGGTCTCCTGGGGGTGACGGACAAGTGAACACAACAGAGACGTATGAAATGAGAAACACCCAGCTAAGGAGAAGCACATGGTGCTGTGTAAACCCAGACAAGAGCCAGGTAACCCGACTTGGGGGTCGGGAGAGGCTTCTGGGGAGTCGGCCAGATGGAGGGCACTGAAAAAGGCCCTCTTGACAAAAGAAGTGGTGAGGCGGTACCTGTAAGGGCATGGAAGGTTGTAGGATGAGGAAAAGATTCCGGGGAGGCTGATTCCAGATAGGACCAACCTGGCTGGAGAGCACATTCAGTGAGCGGAATGGGATAGTGGAATAGGGTGAGTATGTGGAGTAGAAAATTGTGTTGAAGAAAGAACCCCCCGCAAGACAAATGGTGGAAGAGGAACTGGTGAGATGAAGACCAATAGGAGAAAACTGGAGAAAAGCTCCATGTCTATTACTTGCTGTGTAATATGGCACGGCGGTACTGTGCTGTGCAATATCGGTTGGTATTTTGTCAACACTCTCCGCTTTCTAGTCTCAAGGAACATCTTGAAAGAATGCTTCTAAATGCTAATCTTAGAATTCTGAGATTTGGTGTTTTCTCCAGGCAGAATTATGCTTCCTGATGGAACCCACAGAGTAAATCTGTATGTCCTCTTTTTATAAATGTGTGAATTATCCTGGTCTTTTTTATTGGTGGTGTCTCCGGAGACATGTGGAATACTGACTCATTTCCCAGCTCTTTGCAACATAATAATTGATCCCGAACAAGTTACTTAACTTCTATAAGCCCAACATCTTCTTTTACAAACGTGAATCACATGCTTTTCATAACTATATAAAGTGTAAAAACAGTGCTTAAACAGTGTCAGGAATATTGTCAGTGGTGAAAAAATTGGTACCTACTGGTTTTAAACAGCTACCCTAGGGCCAGTGGTTTTTCGATGCGTGTATATTAGGAACACTCTGTCCATCTCCTGAAACCAAGAAGTCAAACTTTTTTCCCCAGTTCGGTCAGTTTGAGAGCCAGATAAAAATCTCAGCTCAACAACAATTCCCAACCTGCAGCGGGACAAGCCTCCGTTCGGCCCTTCCAGAGACTACAAATCCCAGTATGCCGCGGTCTTCCGAGTTGGCCCGCACATGGGCGCCGCGCTGGGCACCGCCTCCTCTCGATGCCCCCGCCGTCGGTGCGCGATGGAAACCGGGAGCTGGTTACTCGGCGGCGAGTTCGAGGATTCAGTGTTCGAACAGAGGCGGGAGCGGCGCTCTGGACCGCCTGCGTCCTACCGCGCCAAGCTCTGCGAGCCGCAGGTAGGCGGGCGGCAGGGCGGGGCTTCTGGGCCTCACCCGGCCCCCGGCCCTCGCCCTGGTTCCCGGGCCTCGTTTCCAGTGGGCCCCCGCAGGAGCGTCCGCTGCCTTCCCGCATTGCCCCTCTGCCCACCCTGGCCTCCCGTTACCCCCAACCACCCCGAGGAATGGGTGTCTCTCGAGCCCCACCCGGGAGGGCCCGGCCCACTCAATCCCCGTGGGCGCAAGGAAACGCGTGCGCCATCCGCGATGATCTCTCCCTTGGTGTTGGGCGGGCCTCGCTGTGACTCTCTGGTCTTCCCTGCCCCGCTCCAAAATCTGCAGTAACTCCGCGGGCGTGCTGCACAGAATGTGCAGCCGGGCAGTCAGCGCCCCCAGAAATCGGCCGCCGCCCTCTTCTCAAACCTTAGTGTTGTCTGCCCCCCGACGGCGACGTCCTCCCTCCTCCCACGAGCCTGTCCTTGTGCAGTGACTCCCCCCTGCCCGCATTAACCTCGCTCTGATGGCCAAAATCTCTCCGTTGTATCCGTTTCTCAAGGCACATCTACGCTACCTCCTCCAGGAAGCCTTTTCTGACCCCTCTTTCCAACACAAAATTTTTCTCTTTGAGTCCTTTCCCTACCCCCTTTTTAGTTTCTGTTAAAACACCCGCCAGTATTCCACAAAACTCTTAGACCCTGAGGGCTAAATGATCACCTGGGAATGGGCGCTTAACTTAATGCCCTCCCCACTGCCTAGCAGGTTTCGTTTGTCATGGAAACTCCGTGGATATTTTTAATGATTATTTGTATTACAGTTGAGACGTGAACAGTGTGGGGCTAGGGGCTGAATCCTACACAGTGGAAAATCCATGTATAACTTTTGACTCCCCCCAAAAACTTAACTACTAATAGCCTACAGTTGACCAGAAGCCTTACTGATAAAAAATAAACAATTAACACATATTCTGTATGACAGTATTTGTTGAGGAACATCCGTGTATAAGTGGACCCACACAGTTCAAACTCATGTTGTTTGAGGATCAACAGTATTTCATGTGTGTGAATCTCATCTCACCAATAATAACTACTATTTATCAAAAACTTACCTGTGCCTGCCCTGGCTGGTGTGACTCAGTGGACTGAGTGCTGGCCTGAGAACCAAAGGGTCACCCGTTCGATGTCTAGTCAGGGCACAGGCCTGGGTTGCGGGCCAGGTCCCCAGTAGGGGGCACGTGAGAGGCAACCGCATGTTGGTATTTCACTCCCTCTCTTTCTCACTCCCTTCCCCTCTGTCTAAAAATAATTTTTTTTTTTTAAATCTCAGCCTCACTTTCCTTTCTGTCCACGGGGTTTAAATCCGTAGCAAGGCAGATGAAATATTCCAGATGGACGTTTCCTGAGACTTTTCTCCTATAGGTCTTTGGCATTTGATTGCATGGGAGC
Source organism: Mormoops blainvillei (assembly GCA_004026545.1). NCBI lineage: Eukaryota > Metazoa > Chordata > Mammalia > Chiroptera > Mormoopidae > Mormoops > Mormoops blainvillei. The sequence continues at coordinate 211,337 of PVJD01000459.1, read as the reverse complement.
CTCTGTTGAGCCTAATTATTATCCCATCTTTGCTTAGCTTCTACTTGTTGCTTTTACAACATTTTCATAACAGCAGTATGATGATAATTCTTCTTTCCTATGTACTTTGCTTAAAGAATTGCCGATCTCTATTCCAACCACTCTAAAATGTCTCTACAAGAAAGCATATCTCTATCTAAAGAACCAGTGGGGACTGTGCTAGTTAATTGCAGGTTCCCAGGCATCACAACAACCCCGTAGTGAAAGTACCGTGGAAAACAGAAACAAACTCATAGATGCAGAGAACAGACTGATGGTGCTAAATGGGAGAGGGGCTAGGTGAAAAAGGTGAAGAGATTAACAAGCACAAATTGGTAGTTAACAAAATAATAACTATACATGGTGCCAGGTGGGTACTTGAATTATCAGGGGATCACTCCATAAATTATATAAATGTCTAACCACTATGGTGTACACCTGAAGCTAATATAAAATAATACTGAATGTCAACTGTAACTGAAAAATAAAATTAAAAAAATTAAAATTAGAAAAAGAAAATGCTGTGGATAAAGCCATATACTTTTGCATGCTTATTTATTTTTTTTTTTTTAGTTTAGAGGCATCATATTATTGGTATGTTTATTAACTGTGATACTTTTAATAAAAATAGAGCCATCATTAAAATTGTCACTCTTCTATGCCAGATGTTTTCCTCTGAGTCTCATCCTAGAGAAGTATGTCTTCTTTGAGGCTTAACAATTTATTTATGGGAAATTGCATCTCAGTGTGAGGCGGGAAAAGCACAGCTTCGTTCTGTATAATATGCCATTTTCACAATTTTCAGTGGTTTTTTGAGGAGACGGAGAGCAGTGATGATGTGGAAGCTCTCACTGTCAAGAAGTTCAGAGGGGACCTGGCCTACAGGCGGCAGCAGTATCAGGTAGAATGCAATGCGTGTAAGCTTGTGCCACCTGAAACGAGCTCTTGTTCTGCAGGTGGCGGCACGTTTCAGTCACAGGCTACTGAGTTATGAGTGTTGTTTGTGAAGATGAATTTCATCGTTTGTGTTATGTGTTTGTCATCCTAGCACCCTAAGTTTCTGTCCTTTTCTATGAGGCTCTGTATAATTTGCATTGTCTCTTGTAGCTTCAGTATAGGGATCTTATGGGGATCCCTGTAAGCTGGTTTCCCCAGGCTCTGTATCGCCTCATTATGTGGGAACCTCTAGCAAAGCTACCTCATACCTCCTAGTGTCACAGAAGCAGAACACCCCAAAACGTGTAAGAAAAGGGAGGAGCTAGCAACTAGGTACAGCTTTACAGACAGGTCTCACTTCATAAGAGTCCTGTTGTTATTTTGCGGATGAAAAGGTTACATAGCAAGTTAGTGGCAAAACCAGGATTCCAACCCTGGTCTATTTGGCTCCGGAATGATCTTCCTACTATACTACAGTGTTTTCTATGGCAGTAGCGACTGTATTCTCTAGCCATTTCTTGTCTGCATTTTAGGAGAATATTGACAAATCCTCAAGTCTTCCTTAGCTCATTGTAGGGGGGTCAATGACATTACCTCCTGCCTTGGAAAGAAAAAAAAATTAATCCCTATAACTGAATCCTTTCTTCTACTCTGTTTTCTGCCTTTCTTTTCATCCATTCTCATCATTTCCTCTAACAAATAATCGCCAGAAAGCCCTGCAGGAATATTCCAGTCTTTCTGAAAAATTGCCACCTACGAATTTTGCCATGAAACGGGATGTCCAGGAGGGCCAGGCCCGGTGTCTGGTTCGCCTGGGAAGGCGCTCAGAAGCACTGGAGATCGCTGCGGACTTGGTGAGTGGTTTCGCTGCTTGTTTTCGTTTGTTGTTCTAGGAGGCCTGAATATTTTCTAAAAAACAAAACCAAATCCAACTTCTTGCTAACAGCAAAATATGTGAACTTGGAGAAGCAGAAGAAATTGCCAGTGGTATAAGAACTTTATTATGATGAACAGTTTGGAGCTCTAGAAATAATGATCATTTTCTTGTAATATTTTTTCCTGTATTGTGGTCAAAATTCTTCACTGCCTGAAAACCTCATTTGCAAAGATTTTATTCTTGTTAGGAGTAAATACTGAATGGAAGGGTTACCAGTGGTCTGTTATGCTCTTCAGATTTTTGGTCAGCATTTCTACAATGAACATACATTACTTTTGTAAAGAGGAGAAAAGTTTACCAAAAAATGACTAAATATCATACTAAGCCAAGCTTTAATAATCCTTTTTTTCTTAAATGGAATTTACAGAATATATTTTTTTTTAAAGGGATAAAGAAAAGCAGTTCTTTGCAATTCTAGAGTCTGCTTGCTTTTTGTTTTCAGATTAAGGCATTTATGGTTTACTTCTGTGGTTATTTGTGTAAATTTTAAATGGAGATTGGTCTTCAGCAGAGCACTCCTAGTTTATAGATGACCAGTACTCTTCCTTAGAAGGAACTAATGCGGCACCACGTCACTGATGCCGAACTGTGTGGCTATAGATGGCGACGGTCATCTATAGATGGCGTAAAGTATGCATGCTACTGAAGTGCCCTCTTTATCGTTAACTAAGAGAAGTCCCCCAGTTTGCTCGCTGAGGGCTTTATTGCATAGGACCTTAGTCTCTTGCAGTGAGAGGCCCTTCAGCACATGGAAAATAGCTGTGTTTCCTTTCCTTTTCTCCCCCCACTAACTGTGGGTTAATTCTTAAGCTGGAAAGTAAGATTACCTCGTTAAGGAAGCACATGGCGTGAACAGTGAACTTGGTAGGATTTAGGTGTTTGTTCTTAGTCTCTGTGGTTTGCAAATTAACAGCAACTTCGGCCCTTCTGGTACCTTCTTCTAGATGTCAGTCCCCATTCCTTTACTACTGCTCTGCGTTCCCATCACCTCACTCTTCCCCACATCCCTTGCACGTCACGGTTGTGCTCTGTGCTCCCTGTCTAGACCGCTGAAGGTGGTGGCAGCTAGATTCATGTCAGGGACAAGTCTCAACTTCTGTGGCTCAAGGATCTGTTGCCAGTCAGCAGGTGACAGGTCTCCAGAGCTTGGGGTGGTTACCAGGCAGGAGGAGGACTTTGAGAATTACCATCTGGCACCTGGGTGTCCCAGTGGGGGAGGGCTGTTGGGGAGGGGAACTGGCAGAGTCGGCTGCTGGGTCTCACCCCTTCCTTTGGGTCTCTTCACATGATCTCAGCGAACTCTGCCTGTTCGCATGGTTTTCTTTCCTGCTACTACATGTTTTGTTTTTACATTTGTATGTAACAACCTCTAGCTCAAAACATACTGCTTTCTCAATATGAAAATGTTTTCAAACAGTATAAATCACAGCAGACTGGTTGTAGAAGAAGGGTAACATTTGTGTTACACAATACTTCCCTTATTATAAACGAAAGACATGAAGAGGTATTACTCAACATTTATTAAACGTCTGTTATGTGCGAGGTGCCGTGCACTGCATTAGGAGTTCAGCAGTGAATAGAAACCCTTTTGGAACTTACTGGTCTGTTGGGAATGAGAGAACACTAAGCAAGCATAATAATAAACCAGGTAAGTTCTGCCGTTGGGCAGATAGTGTGACCAAATAGGCTGCATGGGGCTTTCTTTCCTCTCCTTTCACTTAGTATAAGACCATTGAGAGCCCCCTCCCCGCCCCAAGGTTTCACTCCCAGTGCGCCTGTGTCTTCGGGCCATGCACTGGGTCCTTCCACTCCTGCTTCTCACGCGGTGTAGTTCTCTGTGGCAGCCCGACTTGGACACTAGATGGCCAGGTTTTCCTTTGACTTAAAATCAGCTGAAAGGTCTTTTAGTCTGCTGTCTGCTCTCCAGACTTTAACTTAGGGGGAAAAGGACTTGTTTTCTCTAACCCCCAGGGCTTTTGCCATATGGCAAGTTAGGCAAGAGGTGGTGGCTCTGGTGGTGGAGACTTGAAAAGGATTTTCTGGCCTTGGTCATAGCTAGCAGGGAAAGCATTTGGATTCAATTATCATGCTGCACGAAACACACAGAGCTTCGGGCTGTCTTGCTTAAGATGTGTAAGCCAAGGGAGATTGGGACATAGAGTTCATTTGAATCAAGGCAATTGCCGTTTGGATTTTTAGAAAGCCTGGGATATTAAAACGGACCCATTAGCCCAGAGTGTAACAAAGTTGGCTTGGGTCTCTCAGCTGTCTGGCTGAAGACAATAAAGATTCTAATAAAAATTGAAAATGAACTGGCTTTTATGTTTTTGGTACTGAACTTTGTCAGACCACCATGACATGAATTGTGTTATTTTTATGACATTAGGATGTTTGGGAATGACTGGTGCTTGCTTTGATGGGTAGTATATATTTCTCTAGGTTTATGGTTTCAAACTGAGAGCCATTGAAAAATATTTCTTTCATGCTACTTGTGTAGCTGCTGAAAGATACTTCTGGCTCATAACATATGCAACTTGGGTTTTTAGGAATCTCCATTTTTGTATAGAAAACGTTCTGCAGTTCAATGTTTTTGACCTTCTTTTTTCTCCTTAGGAAACTAAAGCGACTAACACAGACCATTTGACCGCCGTGCTCCACCTCCAGCTTGCAGTCTCTTCAAGTGGGCAGAGCCCGGGGGACACAATCCTCTGCCTACAGAAACTGATTTCTTTGCATCCTTTTAATCCTTGGAACTGGGGCAGGCTGGCAGAGGCGTACCTGAATCTGCAGCCAGATCTCTCAGCATCATTTGCGTCATCTCACACACAGAACAGTTTCACCTCAAGTGACAAAACTATCAACTCCTCCTTCCCACACTCAGGAAAAGACTGTCTTTTGTGTTCCCCTGAGACGTTGCCTGAGAGCTCTGTGTTTTCCATGGAAACAAGCAGCCGTAATAACCAGAAGAATGAGAATGCTCTTAATCGCATTCAAGACTCTGTGGCAGAGAAGAGAGAAGCAGTGTTGCTAGAGACTCAGATGAAAACATGTGCCTCTTTTATACGAACCAGGTAAATGAACAGGGGCTTATGCAATGTACATGATACTGAGCTCAGACGAAAAGTTTTATTTTTCTAATTATAACTTTCAAAAAGTTCTAGGCTGGACAGTTGATACATACTTTTGAGATTTTTTTTCCTATGGTGTTGACAGAATCCTTTGAACGTGTCCTTGTAGTATGTCCGATTGAGAAACAAAACTATGTTTGTTCAAGAATACAACTTATATTATTACTTGATACAAAATAAAAATGTGAAACACTGAAATTAGGAAAAGAAATGTATGAAATATTGACAAAGGGGGAAGCAATATTTTCAATACGGAATTTTTCACTCATGTCCCACAGAAATCTGAAGAAGAAAATCTGCTCTTACATTTGAATCACTGTTAATAATGTAACCAAACAAAGTTCAATTTATTCTATAGAGGATTCCTGTGGTCGAGGGACTCCAAATACTTTGAATCCCTAATGTGTAAGAGTTTAAGGGAAAGGGGGCATACACTTGACCTATTCTGTAATTTATGAGGGAAACAGACTCACTTAGGTCTCAAGTGTTACCAAAAAACCTAGAGTTGGTTTTCTTTTTTAACTCTGGGGAATTCAAGAAATATTGATTAACAGACTTACTGAGAATGATATCTATTTGGCAGATTTCAGACTATTGAGATATTTATTCAGTGTCGATTACGTCACTCTAACTCAGAAGTACACTGAATTACAGCTGTGTGCCGGGCACATGCTGGGGGCTGGGACCATAAAGGCGTTAAGGAAGAGCCCCTCTCCTTATGTGCCTCACTGTATTGAGGAAACCCTGCGTATATGGTCAGTGACAGCAGCACAGACCCAGGCAGGGGACTGTTGCGTGAGCCTGACTCGGCGGGGACCAGCGCCGGCAGTGGGTCCTTGTGGCAGGAGGGAGGAGGACTTTCCAGAGGGAAGGATGCTCCTGCCGAGTGTACGGGGGAGTGTGTCAGTTGTGTAGATACCTGTGTGCTAGGTGCTTTGCACACATGATTTCACATTAATCCCCCCCCACTCTGTGGCGGGTGTTGGGACTGTAGAGACAAGGGAACTAATTTAGAGTCAGGCCAAAGTGGCACAGCTGTGGGTGCGGCCAGGATTTGCACCCAGGTCTTTGCCCCCACAGCCTGTGTTCTTTCCACAACATCTTGTTGACAGCAGGGACTGTTCCCCACAGGAGGAGAGGTGGTTGGATACAGGGAAGGACAGCATAACCCCAGGGGTGAGAGGCTGGGTGTGGCAGGGTTGTCACATGGTGCGGGGCTGAAAACAGCATTGGTGTGAGCCTGAGAGGCAGTGCACCACAAGGCCGGAGTGGCACGGTCACATAGGAGGCAAGACTTTGGAGTCAGACCTGATTTTAAGGAACCTGATAAATTGTTGTCATTGAGCAAAGAGTCTGGTGTCCTGGCTTGCACGAATTACTGAAACCCTCTGACCTCCATTCCTTCATCTCGACAGATGGAGAAATGGGGGCAATGACCCCTTCGTGTGGCTGTGAGAGCTAAAGTACCCGAGAAGCTAATTGCGGTACGCTGTATGCGGTCAGCACTTGGGAAATGTTGCACTTCTGTCTTTGTTTGTATTAGCCCAAGATGCTAAATGTCATCTTAAAAACTTTGGTGCTTGTGCTGAAGATGCAGAGACATATTTGAAGGTTTGAAATGCTGAGTGCTGTGACGGGGCTGAGACCTTGAGAGAGAGGCCTGGTGGCTGCGGGGAGGTGTTGGCAGGAGGAGTTGGGAGCTGGGGGACACCAGTGAAGGGGCTGTGGGACTGTGGACTAGTCGGTGGATGGCGATGAGGACCTGACCTAGGAGAGCACAGGGGCAATAAAAAAAGAAATGGATGTCTCCACAGGATGGAATAGACAGGACATTGTGACCAGCTGAGTGTTTGGGAAGGACGGGGTGAGGATGGGAGAGCGGAGGTGTCAGAGGTGACTCAGAAGAGCCGCCGTGGGTGAATGGATAGAGGTGGTGCCTCTCCCGAGACAGGACGCGCGGAAGGAAGACTGGAGCGAGTTTAGGGCGCGGGGAGCTGCCTGTAGGACCTCCAACTGGGGCTTTAATTAGCAAATGCACATTGAGCTCAGAAGGAAGCCAGAGATTAAGGAGTTTGGGGAAGGAGCAGCAGCAGGGTGGCAGTGAGGAATTGGTGTGACCAGTTCTGAGAAGAGGGTTTGAAAGGCAGAAAGGCATTGGTGGCTTTTGAGAAGGCAGTTTCCTTAGTGTCGGGTGACATTGCGGAGAGCTAGGAATGAGTGAACGTGAAATAGAAGGAGCACCTGTAAGCTGTGTTTTCAAGTAATTTCAGAAACGAGAGGGAGAAAGCAAGTACGGGAAAGGTAGATACCTCCGGAGGCCAGGGAGGTAGTGCAAACAGGCTAGAATGAAACAGGGTGAATGTGAATTGGGTCAAGTGCTTTTATAGAACTCTCCAGTGACTTCCCATTGCCCTCACGTAAATTCCGCATTTCTTTCCACCGCCTGCGAGGTCCTGCGTGAGTTGGCCTTACTTTTCTTCTTCTCATTTACCCCAGCCTTTTCCTTCTTGGCTGTGTTCTGCCCACAGGTATCTTCGTGATTTTCACACAGGTTGACGCGCTCTTGCGTCAGAGCTCCTTCCCCTTGGCAGCCCTCTCCCCAGATCTTCTCGCCGCCGGCTCCTCGTCCTTTAGGTCTTGGCCTGAGCGCTCTCAGAAAACCCTTCCTTCCTCCACTGCCCCACCCGGAGTAGACACCGCATCCACCCCGCGTGGACTTTTCTGCTCATAGCACTCGTCACTGCCTGAAATTGTCTTGCTATGTGTGCTCTCTCTCTCCTTCCATCTCATGAAGCAGGAACCTGTCTGCTTTGCCCGCCAGTGTCTCCCAGTGCCTACAGCGGCGTGCGGTACGTCCCTCAAGACCAGCGAGTGAGCGAGCGGGAGAGCTGAGTGCTTCTGCGTGTAGCCATAGGGACCAGTGAGGCCTGAGGGAAACTGGAAAAACCTACATATTCTGTATTTAAAAAAACAAAGGAGCCCTGTGAGGTGGACAGGAGAGAGGAGGAGTGAGGAGACCAGGCTCTGATCGTGACAGGGAGGTTGGTGGTGAGGCCGTTGCAAAGTGGTCGTTGGAGGGTCCTCAAGGGTTTGGCCCTGCTTTGGGTAAGTGAAGTGAGCTAGAGCCTCTCATTGGTCCTTGAGGTCAGCTTGCTGTGGGTTCAGGGACATGGAAGGGTCACAGAGCACTGACTGCAAAGGAAGACGTCCCGATGTTCTGGGGAAGGAGCCTTTCTTTGGGACACGTGTCCTTTCCACTCCCCATTACTTGTGCTTTTGATCCCTTGACTTCTGCAGGGCGCCCTTTGAGGTCTTGCTCTCTAAGATTTCTCTGAGAAGCTTTGGTTTCAGCATTTTCGAGAAGACAAGCCTCCAGTGTAAAGCCGGGCACTCTGGTCAGAGGAAGAACCGTTGGGGCTTCAGATGAGGGCCCGGGCCCGCCAGTTAACCCAGCGGACCCTCACCCAGCTGCCCGCCTGTGCTGCATGGGAGTGTTTGCACGGCTTTCCTTTCCGGGAACCTGTGCATCCGGACTTCTCTGTTTTTCAGGCTTTTGCTTCAGCTCATCCAGTCTCAGCAAACATCGTTCGCTTTGGAGAGGAACTTAAGGACCCAGCAGGAAATCGAAGTTAAAATGAAAGGGTTCAGCTTCCAAGAAGACACTTTGCTGCTGATAGCTGAGGTGAGTGTATGCCCTAGGGTTTATATGAAATAAGGCATCAAAGATATTTTTCCTGGCTCCAATACTATTAAAAAAATTTTTTTTAAATTAAAAAAGATTAAATTTTGGCCTTTTAGATCTCTAAAAATTAAAAAAAAAAAAAGGAAGGTCAAATCTTGTCCTCTCATGGACTCCTGTGTCCCTCCTTTACGTGCCTTTGGTCATTTCATCCCTGAAAATAGCCTCTTCGTCATCGTTCTCCTGCAGCTGGACAGCAGGGCTGTGTGTCATTACAGGTCGGTACTTGGAAGTACCCGCCTGCTTGACCCTCATAATGCCCAGTGACTGTTTTTTGAGCTGTTCATAAGGGAATGAATGATTGTTGACATTTGCGCAGGGCTCTTGTATGTCTTTCCCTCCATCTATCCTCATAGCAGCCCGTGGGACAGGTAGGGCCGGGACTGAGGCGGGTAGAGGTTGCGACTTGTCTGAGGTCAGGCTTTATGTGCCGAGCCGCACTGGGAACCACCCAGCTACCCATCCGTGGTCTGTCTCCTCCACCCTGGTACTGCTTTGATGGTTGCAGAGACATTCAGATGTCAATTTCTTAAAAACCTTTATTAGCTTTAAAAAAATACCCTGTTGAAATGTCTTAAGATGGCATTTGGAGATTAGCCATGTATTTAAGTTACTCACTGTGGTTCCTTTTAGTGTCTAATTGAAACCTGACAGCTCTGGGACTTTTGCCATGAGAATAACTCTATCATATACACCCCAACATGCTTCAAGAAACACTGCAAATCTGCGATTGCCTGGCTCCTTCCTCCCTTCCCCAAGCCAAGCTCCCCCTTGACTCCTCTTCCTCTCTGGGCTCACACCCTCCTGCCGGTTTTCTCGAAGCCTTTGTCAACCTTCCCCCTTCTATGGGCTCTTCCCCTTGAACCTGCAGACGTGCATGGAGAGCCCGTGTCTCCTAAAGTATCGGAGCCTTTCCTTAGTCTGTCTCCTTCATGTTCCCATAGATTCGTAGCCGTGGACCACCCACTTTTTGTTTCCTCTCCCCTTTGCTCTGAGAGGCTGCACTAGTCTGCTTTTCCCTGTATTTCTTACCACCCCTCTGCCCTTTGAGAAGCACTCGCTTCCTCTGTGTCTTAAGGAGGGCGCGTCTGAGGTTTCCCTCAGGCTCCCTGTCCCCTCTGCCTTCCCCCCACAGCAGTCATGAGCACGCTCACCCCTGCAGTTGTCCCCGCTGGGTAATCAGCCTCCAGCCTGTCTCTGCTCCCTTCTCAGGAGTGCACGTCTCGCATCTCAGGCTAATTACCTACTGAGTGACTAGTCTGAGGCGATTACTGATTGAAACAGGGTGCCCCTTCTGGAACGAAATACCTAAAATGGACCTACTCATGAAAACACTTCCCATCAGTGCCTAGCATAGTGTAGCACCTTTCATAGGCTTGGCCAGCAGTTAAGCATTTGAGAGAGTTGGAGAGAACCAAATTTTTCATCGTAGGCTTAATTTTTCCCATTGATCCTATCTGTCATTCTTTTTTTATCCAGACCTGGAACCTCACTGGCTGGGCCTCTTCCTCTCTCTTCTTACTTCTAGCCAGGCACCAAACCCACCCCTCCTTCAGGGTCCACCTTTCATTCCTCTTCCACCGCTAGTGCCACAGCCCTTACCACCTCACGTTTGACTCTCACCGCGCCCTCCTGGCTTGTCTCCCCTTACTTCCTTAATCTCTCCCCTCAGATCTGCCTTGAACATTGCTGCAGAGTTCCTCTTAAAACATGGCTTTAAGGGCTGGGGAACAAGGAGGGAGGATTAAGAAGTACAGACTGGTAGTGACAAAACAGTCATGGGGATGTGAAGTACAGCATAGGGAATATAGTCAGTAATATTGTAATGATTATGTGTGGCACCAGGTGGGGACTAGACTTATTGAGGGATCACTTAGTAAATTATAGAATTGTCTAACCACTAAGCCGCACACCTGACACTAATAGAAAATAATATTGAATGTCAACTGTAATTGAAAAATAAAATGAGAAAAAACAAACTTTGCTTTGGCCATGTTACCTGCTTGCTTAAAACCTAAAATGTGAGACCATTACCTCAGGTCAGGTCTAGCTTAAGGCCTTGATAATGATGCCCCAGGCCTTCCAGAGGGAACCCCAAACTTAGAAGCTAGTAATTCCCTGCACAGATCTGTGCCTGTGTCTAATAAACTCGTCGTGGTTTTTCCCATTTCCACCTACTGACTGCTCCCACTCTGAAAGACCAGCCAAAATCCACATCTTCCAGGGAGCTTTCCCGGAACGTGCTGTTCTGTGGCAATTTCTCCCTCACCTGAACTCAGATAGAATGATTGCTTGAATAGATAGCTCTTTAGCTGCCCCCTTCCCCTACCAAAAAAGCAAGAATATGTCTTACCCTTGTGGGTATTTTATCAGAAAAACTAACACGGAACCTGAGTCTGATTCTGACCGCTAGGGAGCAGTATTGCGCCTTCAGAGGGCAAGCGTGCTTCTTAAATCTCCGAGGTTGCTGTGGTAACCTTTCCGGAAGGATTCAGTCTCTCTGGGTCAAGAAGGGTGGGCCCAGCTACTTGCTTTGACTTCTTTGGGGAACTTCTAAGAGAAGGAATCTGTGTGTCCCTCTCCCTCTCCCAGCAGTTACATTCTGCCCACACCGTGCTTCTCAGTCATTTTACAAGGAGGGAGAGTCACTTACAGTTGTATTCTTGCCAAGAGAAGACACTCTGAGCTATGAGACGGTCGCCTTGGCTTCCCAGCTCACCAGCACTGCTGCCACCTTAGTACTTCAGTGATTTGTTCACTCGGGCACAGGTGGGACTAGAAACATGGGATGATATTTACCCATGTGGTCCTCAGATCACTACTTCTGACCAAACATTTTTTCAATCTGTCAGAGCTGTTGGACTTGCCCCCCGGCTGCTGAAGGAGTTCTGCTCACAGGCAGTCCTTTACCCCAAAGACTAGCCGGGTCTCGCATGCCATGTCTGGTGCCCCTTTTACAGGGTCAGGGCTTTTTTCCTCCTACTGCAGGTCATGGGAGAAGATATCATCCCAGAAAAAATAAAAGACGAGGTTCACAGCGAGGTGAAGTGTGTGGGCCCCGCAGCCCTGACCGCCTTGGTGATTGCATCTTCGAAAGAATTTGAAGACAAGTGGTTCAGAAAGATCAAAGACCACCTCTGTTCCTTTGAAAATCAGTTCCATACACAGATATAAATCTCTGCTTCATAGTTTCTTCAAAAACAAAACATCCAGCACTGTGTCCTTGTTGACTTCAGAGAGAATCCACTGCTGACATGAAACACAGTGACTTCAAAATGATTATTTATAAAAATGACTTACCTCCCACATTCTTTCTTCTGGGCTCAGTTTCTTGATTTTTGTTGTCTTTTTAGATTTTTGCCATTCACTCACCTTGGGCCTCTTACCCTTTTAGAAGTTCTCTGTTGGGAAAGTGTGTAAAAGAGGCTTTTAGATTTTATAGTCTCTTAAAAACAGCTACTACCTATAATCAGCGGCATTAAGTATTCACACTGTTTAGGTAGCTTCATCAGGAGTGACCAAGATTGTTGAACTGAAGGCTGTGTCAAGGTCATACAAGGTTCTGAGACTTGACCACTCCTGTCAGCAGGCACATTAGCTAGTCAGTTTCGAGGATGCGGCCAGAGACTTGGTTGTTCATGGCCCGGCAGGCAGTGTCAGCCTTGACACAGCGCACCGCTTGTCTTGCCTTGAGTCCCAAGGGGGTGACGCCTATGGGCTTATGGAGCGCTGTCTCACAAGGAGAATGTCCTGTCCTTTCAGCCACACAAATTATGATCACGATCTTTAACATCACCTTCAGATGCACAGGGCCATTGCCTTACTGGAATTGTCTGGGATGGAAGAGCCCCCTTAGAGGAGTAGAATTCAGTAACAAACTGAAAACTTCACCAAACGTCCCACGCAGCTTTTATTTTTCTCAGCGGAGGAAAGAGAATGCCAGCCCAGGGCAAACAGGTGACATCATGGAGACTACCTTCCACCTCACCTGGTCACTTCAGCCTTTTCCCAGACCCCTTCCCAAAACAGACCACTCTTTTAGTGTGAGCGACTGCTAGTCATTCATTGTAAGACAAAAGACTGATTAATACACATTTCAATTTCTAGGAACCATCACAAAGTATGGAAACCCCCTAACAGCTCCCCATTGCCCCCCCATTCAGTCAGTCATTAACAATCACTTCTTGCGCTCCTGTTACATAACAAGCATTGCGTGGTTGCCACGGAGACAGGTTAGCATGAAATTTATGGCCTGTGTATTGATGGCCCTCAGGATGGAGCCCCAACTGGACCATGGCTTCACCATTAGCCTTTGGCAACCTAGGGCTTCATCTTTTCCTGCCTCCCAACCTTTAAATGCACTGTAACTTCCACCTTTGGGCAGCTCAGTCTGGAACCTCTCCCCTCCCCCAGTTTGTGGCTGATTCAGCTTTCAGGTCTCGACTGAATTTTAGCTTCCCAGAGCCTTGATCCCCAAGGGGGTGATGTCACAGGTGGGCACAGGTAACCCTGTTCTTGGTGATCACAGACAAAGACTTGAACTGAACACAGAGAGTTTCTAACAGAAAGAGAGCAGATTTATTAAGCGATATTACACTCCACCGAACATGGGAGCGGGCCATCTCCGAGCAGAGGTTGACCTCAGGGACTGGAGGGGTTCTCTTCTTAGAGGGCAGGTACTTCCTGGCGAGTTTTGGTGGGGTTTTTAGTTATATTACGTTAACGCTACTGTGCATGTGGTCTCTCATGATTTTCCTTGATTGACCATGGGGGGTAGGGGGTCCCACATGCTAATTTATTATGTTTTTATAATGCAGCAGGGGTCCTATAGCCTCTTCTACGCAGGTGCAGTCATGATTCACCGTGATTCAGCGCTTTTCCCGAAAGCGGGAACAACCGGTCTTAGAACAGGGTCTCTGGCCTGTACCGATGTCCTTTATCTTAGCCCTGAGGTGCCTCCCAAGAGTCCTCCTCCCTGTCTCCTGCCTCGGTGGCTGCCCTGGAGGGCACTTAACCTGCTTCCCATGACAGACTTTAAACTTTGTACAGCTGGGGGACTGGGACTGTCTTGTTCATATTTGCATCCACAGGGCAGAATACCTGGCATCTCGCTGAATGTTTGTTCAAGAGAATTGCTGAGTTCGTTTGGTCCAGCGGCTCAGTGTGCTGGAGCACCATCCTGTACGCCAGAAATGGCAGTTTTGATCCCCTGTTGGGGTACATTACGGGAGGCAACTGATCAATGTCTCTCCCCGCACCCCCCCCCTCCTCTTTCTCTCAAATCAATAAACATAACCTCGGGTGAGGATCTAAAAAAATAAAATTGCTGAATTAATTGGCCAACATCTTACTCTGTTTGCACAAAAGGCAAAGACCCGAAGATCTGAGTGCTGAGGGGGTCCGAGCACCCTGCCCATTTCTCTTTCTCTGGCTAAAACCCCTTCCTCCCCTTTGTCCAGGTCTCCTAGAAATGCCCTTTTCTCTCCCCTCCCCCCACCCCCCGCCGCTCCAGCGTCTCCTCTCCAACCTAGTTCCCATCCGACTCTGCCCAGGCTTAGCTTTTAGCCCTCTGGTTTCCTCCCAGGTGCAGTGTCACAGCCTCACTCCCCGGGAGCCCCGCCGCACTGTCAGCAGGGGCGGGCCCACGCCTGCGGGACCCTCGCCGCTGGCGCTCCAACACCTTGCTGTGACGGAGGGCGGGAAAGGGTGCCCAGGAAGCCTGGGCACCTCTGGGCTTCCTCACAGAAGAGCCGTCCGGATCATTTCCGGCACAGATCGTGGAGAAAATCAACGGAGCAATGCTTATGCTACAGAAAAATCTCCGACCAGCCTCCTTAGACACCCGGCCTTACTGTCAACGAGTGAATCACTCCGAAGGCGAGCAAATGTGAACCAGACAGGTGACTGCACTCCAGGTCAGCGGGGTCGGGGCTGGGGGTGGGGTGGGGTGGGGCAGCTGGTGGTGGTGGAACCCAAGGGCAGTTCTTGCCTCTTCTGACTCTCAAAAGACCTGTCTTCAATGTTCCCTCCCAGCAGGGGATCTGTGCCTAGTATTTGGGCTGGTGTGTCTTTTATCCTTTATACTCTCCCACCCCTGCAACCTTCCCCCTGTAGCTCAGGAACCTCATAAAGATCAACCTCAAAGTCCTTCGGTGATTTCTGAAACCTCCCTGCAGCCCATGAGGGCCTGCACAGCCCGGCCATGACTTCCGCCCCCTCTCACTCTGGGTTCCTCTGCTGTCCTTGGACTCTTCAAGCTTCCTGCCACCCAAGCCTTTAGCCCGTCCAGTTATCTCTTCCTGCCACCCAAGCCTTTAGCCCGTCCAGTTATCTCTTCTTGGAACATTCCCTTCTCCAACTCCCCAACCCTGTCATTAATGTTCCCTTCCCTGAGGACCTTAGCTCAGGGGTCACTCTCAGACAACGTGTCCCTGATCCCAGACTTGCTCAGGTCCCCCAGTAAGTGTTGTCATAGAGCTGTGTTTTTCTTTCTTTTCTTTTCCCGAAAAGCGTATTGGGATGATTACCGAATATTCATTTTATGAATCCTCCTTGCTAGATCATAGGCTCAGGGACTGGGTCCCCGGTTTGCCCCTCTATGGTAGAGCTTAGCTTCCCATAAATGTCGCGATTTCTGTCCACTGCTGCCTTTCTGGAGCCCCAGGCCCGTGTAGAGGCCACCTGAAGCCTGTGACCTGCAGCCTGCGGGCCCGCCCCTGTGCAGCCCCACTGCCCGCTCCGGCGTCCTTGCCCGCCTGTGAGGTACCACATCTCCACAAAGATGTCTTCATGGGAGGAAAGCCTTGGGTAGAAATCTTGGAAACACAGCCAAGGCCACTGTTGCAAAAAAGATTGTTTTCAATAGCAGCTTTTTTGTGCTTTTGAAATTTTATCTGTAAACGGAATTTATACACTACTTTCCAAGGTCCTAACCATAAGAACAAACTAACAAAAATCAGAGAGGTTGATACAAAAGAACACAGAGCTCTGGTTCCAGAGGCCCGGAGGCTGCCTCCAAATGTTCAGGCTCAGTCATTCTCACACACTCCCCTCCCCTGGCCCTGTGCCCTCCCCGAACCAGGCCCCGGGTTAGTCCGTGTCCCCCGCCTCCGCCCCCACCCCGCTGAGCCATCAAAACATGGTCCTAATGAGGAGAAGCCCAGGCCTGGCTCCTACCCCGTCTTCCCAATGGAAGTGTGTCCACTGGTAGATTTGCCTCAGAGGTCGGGAGAAATGGAGGACAGGCATTTGTCTCCTTGGGGCTCACCCTTCCTGACCCTTTCTCCCTCCTCGGCAGAGTGGCTTCGTCGCCTAAAGCTTCAGCATTGTGTCTGCTCAGCACTTGGGCTAATGACCACTCTGCCCCTCTCCTCTTGGAACTGCCCAGTCATCCACACAGGTGGGCACCCGGCAGCCATATGCACACTCAGTGACCCGACTGACTGGAGAGGGGAAGGTGGGTTGACCTGGCCTGAGTTGGGCCAATCAGGGCCTCCCCTAGAGACTGAGAAATGAAAGATCCTTCTCATGTGTATCTGAAACTTGGTCAAAACCTGAGGGCGGCTGTGTTCTGCCCAGTGGAGCAGACAGAGCAGCTTTCCAGAGAAAGAGAACCCGAGGGAGACGCTCAGAAAGGATCAGAGGGCTGGCCTCCGCCCGCTGCCTCCTGACCCGAGGCCCTTCGTGCCCTCTGGGCCCCGCTGCATTCCTGCCTGTGGCCTCTGCGAGATGCCTGGGATGTGTAGGGAAAGAATGGCCCACAAAGATGCCCATGTCCTAATCCTCAGGACTTCTGAATACATTCAGTGACATGGCAAAAGGCCTGTTTTTTGCTGGCCTTGGCCTGTCGATAACCAATGTCATGGCTGGACCAGCCCCTGTGGGTCTTATTATGACTGCAAGATGCCCTACAGCAATAACCTTCAGGAAACTGTTGATGTAAGAAATGTCCAAACCTGTAGAGAATTTTTATGAGTTTATTTGGGCCAAAACTGATGACAGCTGCAGGGAAGCAAGACCTCAAATGCTCTGCGGAATGGCACTTTGCAGCTTCTTTTATGCATTTGGAATGAAGGAGGGAATGTAAGGAAGATTACATGAGGTGGGAGAGAGCCAGGCGGGGATGGACTGTGGGGTGGTTACGATGATGTTCTCTCTCGAGAGTGCTTATGCCTTCCAGCAGTATTACTCCTGGCATCTCCAAGGGGTGTTAACTCAGACACCAAGAACAATGGACAGGAATGGCTTAAAAACCTTTCACTAAAGAAGTTATAGGCCAGGGGCATGACTACCCACCATGACCTGCCCAGTGAGGAATTTATGACTTATTACAGCACCTCTTTTTTGAGACCTGGAAGTTGCACGGCACACCTGGCTCCACAAAGGTAGAGAACACAGGGACCTGGGGTTCTGCTTTTATTGGGGTTGAGGATGGGGGCCTAGGGTCTGGCGGGCTCACTCTTTATTGGTGAATTCAAAACCGAAGGGCTGAAATTTAAAACACACGAAGAGGGAAAAAAAACCCCAAAAAACCAAGTGCCTCACAAGGTCAGTTATGGAAATCCACCAAGATCTCTGAAAGGAAGGGGCCTCCAGGGTGCAGGCGGAGCTCTCTGAGAGCTGAGGGCACCTCTCTCCTCCAGCTCTGCCCAGCCCCTGACCTGGGGTGGGGGAGGTTTATAATCAAATACGTGAATTCAGGCCCATCTGGAGTGGAAGCCAAGGCACTCCACTACCACTTCTGTGATAGGCAGCAGGGCAAGCTCCCAGGACTCAGGATAGAATAGTTCAGGAGGGAAACGATGGACGAGGCACTGCTTCCAACTCTGCCATGTAAGGACACAGGGAGAAGGTGGCCTTCTGCAAACCAGGAAGTGTCCTCACCAGAATCCGGCCCTGCTGGTACCCTGATCTTGGCCTTCCAGCCCGCATAACTGGGAGAAACAAACGTCTGTTGTTTATACGGTTGTGGCATTTTGCTAGAGCAGCCTGAATGGCAAGATTCTCTTTGTTCTTGAAAAATCAAGGGAGGGGCCTGCTGGTTCTCTTTGAGGGAGATGAGGGCTTGTGGGTCCTTCGCTAGGAGCCATTTCTTTGGAGGCACTAGAAATTTCTGTTCTCAAAGCCCAGCTCACCACCCAGGAGGTGTTTGTGTGTGAATTTGACGTCGGGAGCAGGCAGGCTCCTCCTGGAGCTGGACTCCAGCCTCCCCCCACCCTTGGCTGTGCACCCATTGCCCCCTTGTGCACCAGGGCCACCTCCTTTGGTCCTCTCTGTCCACTCAGCATGTGGCCTCATCGTGTGGACACCCTCACCCACCACACCCTACAGAGATTATGAGGATGGAGCACCTTGGGAAGCAACACGTCTGTGTCTCCATCAAACACAGGGAACCACAGGAAAAGGAGGTTGTGTTTATGCTTGCGTGTGTGCATCTGCAGTGCTTACGTTCTCCTGTAACAGTTTTTCTGACACGCTCTTCAGGAGGAAGCTGAGAAGGGGAGTGCCAGTTTCTCTGGGTCCAACAGCTTCTTGGATCAATCCAGAAAAGGAAGCATCTAACGATGCGCCGCCCCTCCGCTTCTGCGATAGGCAGCAGGGCGAGCCAACTGGACGCGGGGAGCCCAGACAGGCGAGGGCAGGAGAGAGGGGCGTCAGTGTCGCCCTGGGGTGTCCAAGGCCCTGTCGTTAGGGTCCCTTGGAGCCTGCAAAGAGACCCTTGGCCTCTGGGCTTTCGTAATGCAGATAGAGAGATTTAAAAAATCAGTATCTGGTGGGGACGAAATGAATATTGCAAATAATTTTTAGGAGAGAGAGGCTTTGGGGGCAGGGTTGATCATTAGCAATCAATAAATACTTCCAGTCGGTCCTACAGGTGGGTGATGTGATCCCTAATCCCTGGCGTAGGGTACACGTTTGGCCATAAGTGAAGCCCCCCATTTCAGTATGCCCCCCACACATGACTGTCATACGATTTCTTTCATTCTCTCATATTCTTCATGGTGGTTGTTCACATGGGTGTCACCTCCAGCTGACTCTGGGATTCTCCAGGACAGAGGTGAGTGTGGGTGTCTGTCTGTCGCTGTGCCTGGTGGGCACCCCAAGCTGTTGCTGAATGTCACACCGTCATAGAGACTGGATGTGTCAGATGACCCCCAGTGAGGAGGCCAACCAGGGCAGGGGCAGGTGTGACTCTAGCCTGAGCAGGACTGCAGATGGGTTTGGGAGGATTGGAGACTTGGAAAAGGAAGTGCTTTGGCTTTCAGCCACTGCCTGAAAGGCAGTGTAAAACCCTCCCAGTCTTCTGGTGGAAACGCTATGTCAGGGTGAGAGCCCAAGGCTGGGGACTGTCGGGAATCCCGTCCCACAAAGGAATGGTCCAGCCTTGTGTCACTGGGTCCCAAGGCTGTATCTATCAGGTGAGGCTGGATCATGGTGCAATAAGAAATGACCCCAGTGTCAGTGGCTTAAACAACAAAGGTTTATTTCTTGCTCATGCTACTTATGCACTGTGGGCAGGTCGGGGAGGAGCAGGAGGGCCTGCTCACCGCAGTCTCTTAGGCACCCGGGCTGGCGGTGGGGGGGGCCCTTGAGGTGTTCTCCTCCCAGGCCAGCTGTACCCAGCTCTTGACGCTTTTGCCTGGAAGAGATTGATCCTCAGCACTGAGCTGCTAAACTGCCTTGTCCAACTCTGTCTCCTGGACAGTCCGGCCTGCCTCATCCCTGGTGCCCACAGTCTCGATCGGCCCCACACGACCTAACTGCGGCAGTTCTAGAGCCCCACCCCTTACTCACTGGGCCAAGGGATTCCCAGTATTACACCCTTCGACGGAGTAGGAGTTGTCCCACCTCTCCTAGAAACATCCAGAATGTTCCCAGTCCTTCTCCTGGATCTCTCTCTCCCGATCTCTGGGGAGTGGATTGACGGTTCCTGTGAACTGGGAAGCAGGAGTATGTTGGTCACACCCACCCTCTGCTGCTCAGTACTGCAGTTTACCCATGCATAAGACGTGAGCTGTCTTGTCCCTTCTCACATTGCAGAGTTTCAAAGAATAACAATAGCAAAGCACTGGCTGGCTCTTTGGAAGAAAGGGGCTCTATCTACTGTCACGATTTTGCCCTCTAGTTCCCCACACTGCACCACCTGGAACATTCTGGAATGTGCTGCATGAGCCAAGCTGGAGAGGGGGACCCAGGGACTGGTCGGGCTTGGCAAGTGAACGGTCTCAGGCCCGGGAACATTCAAACACAGGCAAACAGTGTTGCCCCGGTGCCTGTCATTCAAAGGGAAGCTGGGTCAAGGCTGCTGGCTGTCGAGGATGGGTCCTTGGGCCAGGCAGTCTGGGAGGAGTCCTGGGAGGGCAGCGGAGGCAGGGGCCCTTCAGAAGTGAGGGGAGGCCTGTAGAAACGGCCTCCAGATGTGGGCCACCCTGGGCACCAGGCCCAGCTGCTCGAGCTGCAGCCGCATGGGCCTGTAGGCGTTGAGATTGTTGTGGAGAGCAGGCAGGCCATCATGGGGCCTTGGGGAGAAGTGGGCCTGTGGGGTCAGGGCCCCCCAAAGGCCATGATAGGGCTGAAACCTGGAGGGCGGAGGTGGGTTTGGGACCAGGGGGCTGCTCGGTCCTGAGGACAAGGACAGACTCTGGTTTTGAGGGTTGCTTCCCGTCGATGGGCTACTGAAGGGGTCACTGGTGGGGCAGCTACTGCCACTGAGGCGGCCAGGTGGGGGGCTGTGTCCTGCTCGGGGCTGCAGGGGTGCAACCAGCCGGGGGGACTTCAGGCCCATCACCGGCTTGGAGGAGGCATAGAGGTGGCGGAACTCCTCGTCAAACAGCTCCACCGCCTGACCCGTGAACTTGGAGAGGATGTTCCGGTGGACGTGCCCGCAGAGCCAGGTGAAGCTGCAGGAAGGAGAAACAGTGAGGGTGGGGATGGGGGGCCCACCGCTGGGCCTCTGGGACCTTCCTCAGGGCGATGTGGGAGCCTTGGCAGGACTGGTCAGGGGGTATTCCCATGCCCGGTGCCCTGCTGCATGCCCGTTTCATCCTGGAGGAAGCCCTGGAGGGAGACAGTGGGGGCCCCTTTCACCAATGTCCACTGGTGAGTGAGAAGTTGCCAGAGTGACTTTCTGGACTCAGGTCAGGGTCCCCTCCTGGTGCTCAGATTACAGCCCCTTAGTTGGTCCCTGTGGAGGCACACAGGGACTGAGTGCCAGCCGAGTCCCGGTGTCCTGGGCTCTGTGCTTATATGAGTCATCTAGTCACTGGGGCCTTGGTGGCTGCCCTGTGAAGTGTGGGAACACCTGCCTCTTCTAACCAAAGAGGAGGCTGGAGAAGTCAGCTGCCCCTTGGAAGGCAGGGCTGTGTGCCCAAGAGAATCTCTGGGCAGGGCGGGAGAGTCCTGTGCTCTTTGGGAGGTGGGAAAGAGACAACAGAGCAAGCCCACTGGGACCTGGTGTGAGTACATTTGCTGGGACATTTACTGGGACACCCACGAGAGGACACCCTCAAGCGGAACTCGTCCCTCCATCCACCAGCAGATTTTAAGTGAACACAAAATGCTCAAGGTATTTATGTATTACTTTTCATGATTCCCCGATTTCACCAAATTCCTTTCCATTTCTGATGGAAAACTCCCCTTATGACTGCCACCTCCCCCCCAAAAAAAGAACACAAAACTTTGAAAATGTCTGGTGACAGCACAGAAGAGACCCCAAGAGCATCGGGTTAGAGATCCCTGCATCCCTAATAATACGGACCCAAGCATGGGGAGCGATGTGGGTGGACGGTCAGGGGAGGACAGGTCATCCTCAGGGACTGCGCCAGGGCTGAGCAGAAACAGGCCCACCGAGGATCTCAGCCTCTAGCCCCCAGCCGGCCTCCTGTCTTGCCAACAAAAGGCAGGGCCCAGCCCGCAGGGCCTGTGCTCTCTGAGGCAGGGTGGGGCCCCCAGGAGGCTGGGGCAATCCTGAGAAAAACAATGAGGCTTTGTTTAAACCTCACACACTGCCCGGGAGCCACCCACACAGCCCCAGATTGATGAGCACTTGATGCTAAGCCTAGCGCCAGCCAGGTGACAGGGAAGGTGGCAAAGAGAGGGACAGTAAGACTCCTGGCTACATTAAGAAATCAAACGCCCTGCGTGTTTGGAATCAGGCTAGATTAGGTCAGCAACTACAAGCTTTGCTCAACAAATCAGGTCCGAAGGTGCCCTGGCAACTTTTCAGGCCCCCATGCATCTTGTGCACGCTGTGCCCCCACCCCTGAGTCCCTTGTGCGCCCTCGTGTACCACGCAGGGGTTTCCCCGCTACCCAGCCCCACTTATTCTGCGTGTCCAAGCATCCCGTGCACTAGCTTTTACACTTTCTTTTATCCCTACCCATTATATGAAATACATTTTATTTTTTATTGGTCTTTGGCCCTTTAAGCACATGGAATTGACTTAATCATAATCTTTGGCTCAAGACTCACATCATTGGCTTGTTCAGGTTCCATTTTAATGTATGTAACTCTTTTCTTTGTTATTTTAAATAACATAATGAGCACCTATGAACTCACCACCTAAAATAAGAGCTCGTGGGCCTGGCTGCTGTGGCTCAGAGGACTGAGCACTGGCCTATGAGCTGAAAGGTTGCTGGTTTGATTCCCGGTCAGGGCACATGCCTGGGTTGCAGCAAGGTCCCCAGCTGGGGGCAGACGCTCATTGATGTTTCCCTCCCTCCCTTTCTTCCTTCCTTCCCCTCTCCCTAAAAATTAATAAATAAAACCTTTTAAAAAATAAATTAAAGCTAGCATGTTAACAATAACTGCATCTAACCATGTCAAAGACCCTATAAATCTAACATTTGGCATTGTCTTATTTTTTTGCTAGTTGAAAAGATATAAAGTGGTAATTCATTCTAGCCTTGATTTGCATTTTCCTGATCCCCACTGATGCTGAACATGTCATCATCCTGTGTTTTCACACGTGTCCTCCTGGTGAAATGTCTGCTCACTTCTCTCGCCCACACTTCTGCTGTGCTGCTGTGATTCGTAGGAGTTCTTTGCAATTCTTGACGCTAATCCTGTCAGGGCATCATAAAAACCTGCAGTTTATAACCTGACTGTCTACTTTCTTTAAGATGTCTTTCCATGAACCAAGGTTCTTAATTGCAATATAAGCACATTTAGCAATCTTTTACAGTCAATGCATTTTGGGGTTCTATTTAACACAGCTAATCCTTACCCTAAATCCTTAAAAAAAAAAATCATCAGCCCTGGCTGGTGTGGCTCAGCGTATTGAGCGCGGGCCTGCAGACCTAAGGGATGCTGGCTTGATTCTTGGTCAGGCGCGTGCCGGGCCTCTTGAGAGGCAACTGATCGATGTTTCTCTGTGCCCTTTCCCCCTCCTTTGCCCTCTCTCTAAAAATAAACAGATAAAGTCTTTAAAAATAATTAAAAAATCTAAAAGCATCTTCATCTTCTACTAAGAGCTTTGAAGTTTGTTTTTGACATTTAAGTCCTTTTAGTCTAGGTTGATTTTTTTTTTTTATATGTGAAATAGAAATCAAATTTTCCACATGGAGAATTATTTTTTTCCAGCTTCTTCTTTCCCCTGCTCTGACGTGCCCTGTCGTATGCGCTGTGGGTCTATGCCCGGGTTTTTCTATTCTGTTCCGTTTGTCAATTTATCTTGTCATGGAGCTGTGGCAATTAAGACAAATTAAGACAGCACCATGACAAGTCTCAGTCTCTGGTCGGGCAAGTCCTGCCTGTTCCTCTTCAGATTTATCTTGGCTATTGTTGGAGAAACACATTTTACACTGTGGCCTAGTCACGTATACAAATACACACATAACCAAAGCATAATTTCCAGAGCCTGCCTGACTTCAGTGTGCTCTGATCATTTTTATTATATTCTATTTCATTAAAGAAAGAAAAAGCTGGGCATCATCCCCTAAATTGATTCCGTACTCTACCAGTACACAGTCTGAAAAACTTTGTTTCCCTAGCCCCCTCCGGATGGCCAGGAACGATCATGAACTTTCATTCACTCATTCATTCACGTAGAATGTGCAGACACTGTATTAATTGTACTTCCTGCCAAAAGGCAATAGAGAAGAAAAGAGACCCAGCCCAGGTCCTGACAGCATGTCGTTTACAGTGCTGGTTAAACAAGTCCACAGAGACGTTCTCTAGGGAATGATCTAGAAGCTGCCGCCTGCAAGGTAAGTTAGCAGGATAAAGGCAGTAGAGATGAGCTCTCCAGCAGAGGAATAAGCAGCAAGTGCAAAGGCTCTGAGGTATGAAAGAGTGTGAAAGACCTGCGAGGAGGCCAGTGGGACTACAGCACGGCGGAGGGAGAAGGAGAATCTTTCTGAGACGGAGACTGTGGTAAGAGTATGGATTTTTTTCTAGGATTCGTGACAAGCGTGGAAGGATCTTAAGGATGATTCAATCTGGTCTGTGCTTAAAAATCCTTCCGCTCCTGGCAGAGGAAGCCCAGAGATGGTAGTGCGAGTCAGGGCAGGAGTAGGGTTGGGGCCAGTTAGAAGGCCATGCCAGTAGGCCATTCCTCATGCTGTTCCAGCCGCCTCATTTTGCCCCTCATCCCCGACCCAATCTTTCTCTTGCTCCAAGGCCCACCCCCAACTCCTAGACCTGGTAGCAGAAGGGGGACCTCCTTCCTGCCTGACCCCAGAGCACCGTCGTAGCTCCTGCTGATGTCAGAGCACGCGTCACCCAACTCCATGGCCATTTCCCCATGTTTTTTGAGGAGAGACGAGTTCTGTGTCCCCAGCACCTGGGAACAGAGTCTACGCTGGGGTGAGACCCTCAACGAGCACTTAAATGTTGAAATGCACCCGGGGTCAGGCACAAAGCTTGCCAAGGTTAACTGGGCTTCGTTCTGCCGGCCCCAAGGGCCAGGGCTGGCCCTGGAGGTGAGCTCTGAAAGGACAGATGCTAATGAAAACTGGGCTTAATTCCTCCTACCGAAAATACGATCTCCCCCTCTTCATTTTCTCTTTCCGAATTTCTTTCTCTGTCCTTAACACGAAAGAGAGTTAAAAACTGTATGGAAATCTTTTTAATGGCTCGAGAATCCTCTTGCCAGTCTCACAACTGGCTGCTTGGGGTTGAGGAGAGGGAGGAATGGGGGAGTGACTGCTTAATGGTGAAGGGATGTGGCTATACCATCCCAGAATATGTATGTCGCTCTGACATTAGAAATATCTTAAGCTGAAGGAATTTGAGAAACAGAGCTGGGAACCGAATCTAAGCCATCTGACTTCTAGGCTGGACTGCTGCCACTTCTAGTCTTAGGTGTCACCCACAGGTCCCACGGAATTTGGCAATGGTCAGACAGGGAATGGGAGAAGGGATGGAAAACTGGCAGTTGGGGGCCACAGAGAGGGATGCTTATCATTTATCTAGGACACTGTGACCATTCAGCAAGCCCTGGGCATTCTGAAATGAGAGGAAGGCTGTCTTGGTGCTCTCCAGCCTTCTTGGGGACCACACGTCTCCTCCCCGGGCCAAGGTGACATCCTCCCAGCCTGCCCTGCTTGGTAGCCCCTCAGTAGTCACCCTTTCACATATGTCCCCTTCCCTCAGGGCCTTGCCAAGGTACTGGGTGGCTAATAGCAGTCCTTTATTGAGCACCTACTGTGTGCTAGGAGCTATGCCACATGTTTTGCAAACTTTATCTGCAAGGGAAGGTATCGATACCCCCACCCCCCATTTTACAGATGAGGAAAGTGATGCTATAAAAAGAATTGAATTGCACACTTTAAATGGGTGAATTATCTGGTATGTGAATTATACTGC
Organism: Mormoops blainvillei; assembly: GCA_004026545.1. Classification (NCBI taxonomy): domain Eukaryota; kingdom Metazoa; phylum Chordata; class Mammalia; order Chiroptera; family Mormoopidae; genus Mormoops; species Mormoops blainvillei. The sequence goes on along the minus strand of PVJD01000459.1, from coordinate 185,773 downwards.
AAAAAAAATTTGTTATATTAAAATAAAACACTTGAAAATAAAATGGGGAACACCCCCCCAAAAAAAACAAAAGGCATGGTTTTATAATCACACCTGAGAGAGCTGAGGAGGGAATAAGAGGATTCTATGTCTTACTGTAATATTGAGGGAAGCTGAAGCACTGGGAGGTCCTCCCAGGAAAGGCCCATTTGCCCAGACCTGTCCTCCCTCCTGGGGGCTGCTGGTGGGGGGTGTGCCTGAGCGCCTGTGGCTGGCCTGCACCACGCTCAGCCTTGGCCTCCAGGAAGCCTCGGCAACCGAAACCCAGCGCTCACCTGTACGATCCGGAAAGGACGTATCTCCAGTCCGAGATGATGAACTTCTCCTGGACCTGGCCGGCGAACTTCCGGCCTGACTTGGCACAGTACACCTCCGCCTCCACACTCCGGATGGAAATGTTCTGTTGGAAGGAAAGTCAAGGCGTCGCTCGCTTAATTTGCACTTACGGACACGTGTTTGCCTTGGACAAAGTCTGGGAAGATGCACACCAACACGGAAACCGGGGGTACCCCTGGGTGGTAGGATTATCGGCCATTTTCACTTTTTCCTTGGGCGAACTTTCTAAATTTCCTGCATTGTCCTGACATTACTCAAAGTAATGGAAGGGGTAAAAAGGAAGTGGGAGATGGTAGAATTTTTAAAAAGCAGAAAATAGAAGACAAGGGCCTGGTGTCCATAGAGCCCTCAGTCTAGGCTCCCCCAGACTGCAGAGGTCAGGCAGGCCCAGCCTTGCCCTGCAAGTGACTTTAGTGACATGAGTCCCTGACCCCAAGCAGGTCAGAGAAAAGGCTCGGAACAACCAGAGGAGGCAGCCTTGTGGAGACCTCAATGGACCCTCGACTATTTTGTCTAAAAAAGCCGTGTCCACAACCCAAATCATGGGGGGTCCTGTTTGTCCCTTTCCTCCCCAGCAACACACACCGCCCCAGCCCTCCTGGAGCTCTTGGGAGGCTGGAGAAATGACTGGCGGGGGAAGCCTGGAGGTCTCGGAGGGAGGCAGAGCACTGGTGAGACCTCCAGCCTCTCAGTGAGCTCCCAAATTGCTGGAGAGCCATGTCCCATTGTCCTTAGGTGGGCAGAGGGCTGTCAGGTGTGGCTGCTATGAGCCATGCTGACAAGGCTGGGGCCTGTGACAGCAGCAGGTGCCTGAACTGCCTGCCGGTCAGTGTGAAGGATACAGGAAGGAGGAAGGGAGGGAGGGCAGGGTCTCTGGGAGGCTCACCCACCTGAGCTGGACAGGAGTCAGCAAGGGGACCCCCATCAGCTGTTCGTAGGCCTGCCTAGAAGAACTATGGGTGCTTTGATACTTGACCTTCAATTAGCTGCCTCACATTTGACACACTAAGGAAACCCTTATCCCTGGGTTTCTTTTCTCATTGCCAGAAGCAGGAAGTGGGGAGGTGGGGGTAACTCCAAGAGGATCAGCTTCCTGTTGGGGCCGGGGAGTGCCAGACACAACTCCAACAGGTCCTGGGGGTCACCCTGCACGGTGAAGCGCGTCCACCGGGTTTGCTCTGCTGGGAGCAGCAAAGGCGGATGTGGCAGAGACCGATGCTCACCAGCTGTCCTGGGGCTCTTTGTACGTCCCAGCCCCGGGCAGCTAGGGGAGGTCAAAGGGCCGTGAGCGGAAGGAATGAAAATCTCTTCCAGGTCAGGTCTTCTTCCTACAGGACTCTCCTGCCCCCTCTCCCCCGTCACTGTACTCTAAGAGGCCGCATATTCCTTATGATGAGCTACAAGAAGAGGGAGGGCTGTCTGGCCTACATTTTGAACAAGAAATAAACCTTTACTATGAGAAGCCATTGACATGGGGGCAGCCCGTTAACGTGGCACAGTCTGTCGTGTTCTCATACAGGTGCCTTGTGGGCTCTCCTCAGGGGCCCTACCTTGAGGTGACTGTCCGAGATTTGCACTTTGTCACACATCTCCTGGAAGAGCGCCACACCTCCCTGGTCCAGGAGCACGCAGACAAACACCCCGCGCTTGTTGGCTGCCTCCAGGATGTCACAGAAGATCTCCACGTCTGTGAACACGTCCATCAGGATGGCCAGAACCTGGGCCGGGAAGAGCGGTCCAGTGTCAGAGGGGTCGGGTCCGGGCGCTGACTGGTTTCCGCCAAACGTCCTCAGTGCCCGTAGGCCTGGCAGAGCTGGTCCCGCTGGGGCTGAGTTGGAGGGGAAGGGAAGGTGGGGGAGGACCTCACAGGGCAGGATTCAAGGAAGGGGCAGGGAGAGCTGGGGAGGAGGCTCCAGCCCCACCATGCTCCCTTGGCCTCTCTGCCCACTTTGGGAATGGGGAATGCAGAGCAGAAAGGAGAGAAAAGCAAAAAGAGAGGGGAAGAGAAGAAGGGGAGGTGGCCGGGCAGGTTCGGGGGAGAGAGGCAGATCTAACGTCGTGGATTCTCAGCCATCTGCAGCTCAAGGGTGCCATCGGTGTTCAAATGTCTTTAAGCCATGGAATCCTCGCCTCAAACATAATCCTTGTAGAGGTCCTCTATATGCATATATTATTTGTTGATTTTAGAGAGAGAGAGAGAGGAAGGGAGAATGAGAGAGACAGTGAAACACTGATTTGTTGTTCCACTTTTCTTGTATTGGGCCCTGACCAGGGATTAAACCCACAACCTTGGCATATCAGGGTGGTGCTCCAACCAACTGAGCTACCTGGCCAGGGCCAGAGAACCAACCCCCGCAACGCATATATGAACTACACTAGCCAGTGGGGTGAGGGGAGTCCTGCTCCACCAGCAGCAACTGCGTCTTCTATCACCACGGAAACTCGGGGAGTGGGGAGCCCCAGGCGTCCAGCGAGGGGGAGAGACGTATGTGCTCCTGCCTGCCCAGCATCCACTCCTCTCCTCCTAACCACAGCACCACGATCTCACTTTAAGAAATCGCCTCTTCTCTACCGTATGATTTCACTCATATGTGGAATCTAAAGAACAAAATAAATAAACAGACAAAACAGAAACGGACTCATAGACACGGGGAACAAATTGATGGTCGCCAGAGGGGAGGAGACTAGGGGACTGCGGGAGAAAGGCGAAGGGGCTGAGAAGTAGAAACTGGTAGTGACAGAATAGTCACAGGGATGTAAGTGCAGCACAGGGAATATAGTCACTAATACTGTAATAACTATGTGCGGTGCCAGGCGGGCACTGGAAATACCAAGGCAATGCTTTGTAAGTATATGATTTTCTACCTACTATGCTGTACACCTGGAACCAGTACAAAATAATAGTTAATGTAAACTGCAATTGAAAAACAAAATTTAAAAACATCGCCTTTTCTCCACAATCGGTGCGGTTCGGGTGGGGCTTGGCACATCACCAAGGCCAGACCAATGAGAGCACTGCATCCCCCACTGGCCACAGAGATTGGCACAGGGGTGATCACATGATCTGAAGTATTCTGATGAGAGTCATCCTCGGACTTCTCCTGGGACTCTCGGGGAAAGGAGGCACTCTTTCTACTGGGGTTGCTCAGTTGGCAGAGTATAAACTACAGCCGCTGGCTGCATGTTGCCACCCTGTGGGGACAGCCTGCCTGAAAATGAAGCCATCCCTGAAGACGGGCCCAGAGGTGGATTCGAATTGCCAGTGGCTTCGCTGGAACATCTGGTTTTGGTCACGCCTGAAGCCAGTCCTACCCTTGACTTTTCCACTGCGATGTCAATGACCATTCCTCCACTTGAGCTTATTGGGGTTACTTTCTGTGATATTGTAATTTATAATAAGAAATGCATATTTTATCTTAATCCTGTGGCTAGCACCAAGTTCTGAATGCCCTTGAAATTTCCTAAGTGATGAGAGCAGTAATGGTATCTAATAATGGACCAAACCCAAGGGTGGGGGCTGGTCTCCAGGAGAACCCACCCTGTGATTAGAGGGTTGGAGCTTTCAGTCCCACCCCCACCCAAGCCCCACCCCCAGCCCCTGAGATGGAAAAGAGGCTGGTGGTTGGATCAATCACCAATGGCCAATGGTATGATCAGCCATACCTGTGTAATGAAGTCTCCATAAATAACCAAACGGATGGGCTCGGAGAGCTTCCAGGTTGGTGAACAAGTGAAGGTTTGGGGAGAGTGCTGTGCTGGGAGGGGCTTGGATGCTCAGACCCTTTTCCCATACTTTGCCCGGTGCAACTCTTCCATTTGAGTCTTCCTGAGTTATGCCCTTTTGTAATAAACCTGTCGTCTAGAAGGAAAATGTTTCTGTGAGTGTTGCGATCCACTCTAGGGATTTAATCAAACCCGAAGAAGGGGTCATTGGAGTCTCCAACCTGTAGCTGGTGGGTCAGAAGCACAGGTCACAACCTAGGCCTGTGATTGGCATGAGTTGGGTGAGAGGGCACCTGGCTGGTGGTGTGGGGAAACCCCCACGCAGTGGAACTGGAGCAGAATTAGACCTTTTTGTCACCCAATGAAGAGTCCTTCTTACTAAGACAAAAGCCCCCTTCTCAGGCCCTCTTTCCCAGAGCTGGCTACACCCCCAGGCATTTCTGGCCCTAACTGTTTTATGAGCCTTTATCCCCAGGACTAGAACATTCGTGGAAGTGCCCTGAAGGTGCAGAGGCTCCAGGAACCCATGAAACAGGACATACCAGAGCACAGCGACCAGACCCCAGGCGACAATGACCAGACAACTAGACCCTGCACCCAAAGATAACATCGAAGCAGGACATACCAGAGCACAACAACCAGACCCCAGGCCACAATGCCCAGACAACCAGACCCTGCACCCAAAGATAACATCGGAACAAGTTGCAGCCCAACTGAAACATTCTGCTCTACAACTACCCCATTACCCGAGAAAAACTCACAGCCCCGGCCCCCCAGGGCTGGCGCTGGGGCTGGCGCCTATCTCCACGCCTAGACCTTTCCCTCCCTTGGGAAAGTAAAAATGAAACCTTTACTCTCTGCACCTTCTTCTCTTTGCAAAGTCTCTCACAGCCCATGTCGCCCACCACCCTAACACTTCCTAAGACTTAAGTCATGGTATATTGACAAGTCAATTATTATGATAACTATCGTGGTTATATAAAAACTGTAAGACTGGATGAAATGTGAAAGTAAAACTTGCTGTGTAATATGTGTTTAATAAACATGTATTGACAATGAATGAATGAAATTTTTTTTTTAAAAGCACAAAATGACGGTATGTCCGCTACAGGCGCCTGTGAGGGAAAGCAGTGTACAGGTAGATAAGCACAAAGCCCAACGCAGCAGTCCCGACTGGTTGGTGGACTATGGCGATATTCTTTCTTTAGCAGGACCAGTAATAATCATGTTCCACCCTTCACAGCGACAGGCAAAGGAGATGGCTAGCACCCACTTGGAGCTGAGTTTCTGCTCCGTCGGTGTGCAGTGTCTGGACTGGGTGTGGACCTGCTGAGAAATGGCTGACCCTGGGCTGGAAGTCAGCAAATGTGTTCTAACAGTGAGATGCACAATCCTTGAGGACTGTACCCTGTTGTGACCTGCGTGCCTGTACGCATTTAAGTTTATGGCACCAATAACCCCGAGGTCCTCGCTGCTGAAAGACAGGTGCCTCCTCGGCAATTACTGACAAAAGAGAGAATTCTCTCTCCCCAGGATGTCAGTAAATCCTCCCAGCTGCGTTCCAGCAAGCCTTGTTTCCCTGAGCATTTCTGCTCAGGTGGCTTCACTCTGTCCCTGTCTGACCTGCGAGCCCCCCTCCCACTTCCCACTGCCCACCTCCCTCAGACCTGCTGGCAGCGACCCACTAATCTGTGTGTGTGGGGTGCGGGGGAGGACACAGCCTATCCAGGTCAGGGTCTCAGCCTGAAAAGACAGTCCTTTATCCCTGGGCGTGGGGAGCTTCTATCTCCTGGCTCCTCTGCAAGCCCCGCTCCTCCCACCCGACCTCCCAGAGGGCTCATTAGATTTTCTTTCTACAGTGAATCCGCATTTCTTCCCCCAGAGAAAGACAGAGGCCGGGAGAGGGGGTTGAGTGAGGAGAACAGGCTTGCCTGCTGAAGTTCTCCAACTTTCTGGTCCCAGGGCCCGTTTACACACTTAAAACATTACTGAGGACTCCAAAGAGCTTTGGTTCATGTGGATGAAAGCTACTGATATTTGTCATACTGGAAACTAAAACGGAAGGAATTTTAAAAGGTTTACTTATTAGTTATTTAAAAATAACTAATTTAGTTACTTAAAACAATATTAAGCCCATTACATGTTTAACAGGAATAACCATTGTTAATGAAAAATAACTGTATCTTCCAAAACGAGGGCAGAACGTCACTAGCGCGGTGGCACTGTCTCACGGCGTCGTGAGTCTCCGTGGCGTCTGCCTCGCGGACAGCTGGCTCGGCCTCTGCTTCTGTTGTAATACGTTGTTTGGGTGGAAGTAAACACAGATACTGCAAACTGACCTCACACAGATAAGTGGCTAAAAAGGGCCTAGGTGAACAGGGTCTTGGAATCCGTGGCCGCACTTGGAGGATGTATTAATCAAGGCTTTTGTTTTTCATATTATATGGTGCTTTGACATCCCAGAGCCAGTCGATTCTGAGAGATGGCAAACACTTGGCCATTGAGCACGTCTTTGATAGGCAAACCAACCAACCCAGAACCAATATTCCAGCTGCCCCCCCTTATTTAACTCTCACACAACAAGTACCCCAGTTCTAATCACCCAGGGCCGGACTCTGGACAACGAGGGGCCACCGATAGCCCAGAGCCTGCCGCAACCATTCAGTCTCACCAGCCTTAAACTGTTTCCTGTGCCCTGCCTTGTCTTTCCTGCAAAACCAAAACAAAGGCTTGTGCCCACCCTCTCCCCTTGCTCACCCTGTCTCCTGACCACCCTGGTGCTTCCCAGGGGGCCCTGCGTGGCACCCTGTGCCTTCGACTTCTAGGAACCCTGTGTACAAGCCTCTTCCTCCCTGTCTGCGTGGCTTGCTGCACCTGGTTAAAACAAATCTCAGACGCATTTCAGAGCAAAGCACTGTGGCCCACTCTTTGGTCCCAAGTATAAGGCCCCACTAGCCTCTGATCCTTGTCCCCACCCTCATCCCTCCTTCAGGCCCCATGTCGACAAGCTCTGCCCCACCAGATAGATAACGGTGTCCCCCTACCTCCTGAACCCTCGAGTCCCCTCATATCTGACCTTGGTGTTCGACACTCCCTAGGCCCAGAATTCCTTTCGCTTCCCTCTCTGCCTGGCAAACTCTTACTCAGCCTTTGAGACTCAGTTCAGAGGCCACCTCTGCGTGAAACCTGCCTTAGTCACCGCCTGTCCACTTCCAGGCACGAAGGGTTGTTCAAGCTCAAAATCTATCCCTGCCACTCATGAATGTATTTTACCCCTCTCCTCCCTCCCATCCCTTGCCCTCCTCCCCTCGCCTCTCTCCCCTCTGGGGGCAGTTGGCAGGGAGCTCCCCAAAGGGAAGGAGGCTCCTTACTCTGCTCTGCCATCCCGGCTTGGCTGACAGAATTCCAGGCACCGTGACTGCTGTGTGGTCAGGTGTTCTCAGTGTCCCAGATCAGGGGCCGTAAGCGGCTGCCTGCTGCCAGCTGTAGCTCCTTCCACCCCAGGTGCACAAAATGACTCTTGAGCACAGAGCTTGATGCCCACTCCGCACCCCCCCAAAGCTGCAGAGGGGTGAGAATGGACTCCCAGGAAAGAACTGTGTCATCTGTAAAGATAGCCCCTCTCCGTCTTTGTCTCTCATCACTTAAATTTTAAAATTCGGTTACATAGAAAAGAACTCAAAAAAGAACAAGCAGGTATTTAAGGAATTTTTTTTTCCCCTGGGGTCCCAAGTTTAACACTGTGTGAAATCAGCAGGCTCCAGAAAAATCCACCAGGGGTGGGGAGGTTAGGTGTAGATGGGGAGGGAGGGAGTGGAGTTATGGAAAATTTAAACGAAGGCAACATGGGTGGAGCGTTGATTTTTCCTGTCGCTGGGCTGCTTCAGAGCAGTATCTCTTGTTTTTGGATAGCGCAGGGCTGCACCAGTACTGGACAGATGGTCTGAGGCAGGCAGCCAGGGGTGTGGGCCCTACCTAGCAGGGGCCGGCTGCGTGACCCGGGGCAAGTCCCTTAGCCTCCCCAGGCCTCAGATGCCGGGCTGCGCTCAGGTCCCTTCCCGCTCCAGGGCCTGTTTCTCCGTGGGTTGGCTCTGGTCTCTCTGTTTGAGCAGGGAGTTCCGTGCGCTTCCCAGGGGCCGGGACCACCGGTGTTGGGAAATTCTTAACTAAAGCTGCATACGCGGTGAGCGACCCTTCCTGGAAAGAAGCCAGGCTGGGGCTTGGGGAATGTACTCCCCTGCATGAGCCCCTCTCCTCCCCCCATGCCCCACCCAGCAAGGCTTCTCCCTCCGCCTCTGTGGCCCAAGGCTGCTGCTGTCCTCTCTTTCACCAGTACAGCATGTTACGATTTTAACACACTTACGAATCAGGTTTCACCTGGAAGTAAGAATGTCCAACTCCTCTTAGCACATAGGTAGAAGACTTGGCTCTGTCGGTGCTTAGCTGTGGCCACCTCTTTGGGTGGGTCTCCTTGGCCACAGACCCTACCACTCCCTCTGGTCTGAGGTCCCCATGAACTTTGCCCATTTTGTTGCCTGTCAGGCCTTTGCAGGCAGAGTTCGTCACACACACACACACACACACACACACACACACACACACACACACACACGAGGGCTTCAGGGTGGGCTGCTCCCACGGAGATGCCAGCAGGGCCAGGTTCCCAGCTACAGGCTGTCCATGAAAGTAGGCTGTGACCCCTGCTGAGAACTTCAGTGGCTCCCGACGGCCCACAGCGGGAAGAGCAAACTCCTTCGCATGGCTCACAGCCGCCCCAGTTCCTCTCCCACCTTCTGCCACCTGATGCTCAGTGACGTGCGCAGACTCTCCAACCCACCATGCTCTGCGTTCAGGCCTTTGCATGTGCTGTGCCTTCTACCTGGGACCCTGTCACCTGCCCTGCTTTTTGCCTGACTCACGCCTCCTCCTTCTCAGGACCCAGAGTCCTTTTTTCAGGAAGCCTTTCCTGAATTCCCAGGCTAGCCCGGGGGCCTCGCTGCCGTGCTTCCAAATGAAGGGTCACTCCACTGGGGCACATACTTGCCCCTTGTCTTCTCTGCCTTTGCTCAGCCCTGTCTGTACACAAGTGACCATGAAGCACCTGAACGCATCGGTGATCAGGCAGAAAAGGGGCTAAGTTAGATTTGAAGTATAGAAGAAGTGTTTCCAGCAGCATGGAGCCTGGGTGGTTGCGGATCGAGATGGAAGATGAGGGCCGGGCAGGAAACCATTGAGGGAGTCTCAGCGACGGGGGTGACAGCCGGGACCCAGGCCATGACAGAGAGTCAGGAAATCAGTGCCTGGCAAGGCAGAGAGTGACATCTCTGACTCTGTCGCTTAGAATGGGACTCGCCCCCCTCTCCCTCCTCCACCAGCCCCCGTCCCTCCCTGCCCACGTCCAAGGAGACTCAGACTGGGCCACAACTACCTGGCTGGTCCGAGAGATGCAGCGGCGGATGAGGTCTCTGATGTTGTTGTGCTTGTCCATCTGGAAGTACACGGTGGCGCTAGACTTTTCCTTCAGGTAGGGTTTTTCGGCCGAGGCCCAAGTGTGCAGCAGGGCAGGCTCACTGTCCTCTGAGGCCGCAGGGTAGTAGGTGCCTGACTGCACGGAGCAGGAGTCAAGTCCCTTGACTCCTGCCTCAGCCCCTCCTGGGGTCTCTGGGGTACAGGGGGGCTCCTTGGCCTGGGTCTGGATATACTGGGCCTCCACCGAGGACAAGAAGTCCACCTCGCCTTCCTTGTGGAGGGCCTGACAGTAGGCCTCGGGCCCCCCGTCCAAGAGGGCATCTGTGGCCAGCCGGGCGCTCTCATTGTCGCTGAAGTCAGTCCTGGTCGGCCGGACCCACTGGCTCTTAACATCTTCCAGGCGTTTGCGGATCTTGCCCACGTGCCTTGATCGGCTCATGCTGTCCTGTCCCGGAGTCGTGGTGGGGAGGCCGGCACTCCAGCTGTAGTTGATGTCAGGGGCAAGCAGGCCACACCACCAATGGGGATTAGAGATCCCGGCCTCCCTGGGAAGCACCCAGCTCTCAGGACTGGTGTGCGCCCAGCGTCCAGGGTTACCCGCCACTCCTCACGCCCGCTCTGAGGAAGTGATTTCCCGCTGTCCTGAGCAATGCTTCACAGAGATCACCAACTGCAGGCAGGGATTGGCTTATCTCTGCGTGGCACCTGCCCTGCCTTCGGGCCAGGGGTGCTGGCTCAGTCACACCTTGGCACACTCAGCCCTGGGAGATTCCCCGCCTCCCAGCGGCAGTGGGAGGCCGAGGTGAGCCAGGCTTCCCGCTCGCTTGTTGTACAACTCTCCAGGAGGCCCTCGGTCTTTGTTACAAAACAGGGAGCCTCTCCCGGCACCATCACCCCGGTACTGGGTCCCCTCCTGTGCTCCTCAGTTCCAACACCAACTTCTTCAAAGATGAGACTGTCCCTTTGGGGGACAGGCTGCCCCTGAGATCTGCCTTCCGACCTGTGTGAGCAGGGAAACTGGATGCAGGCCAGGCGTTCCACCTTTCTCTTGGTAACACCCAAGTTCCCGGTCCTCCCTGTCCTCTGAAAGAGCTCTTCTCTCCCATCTCTCTCGAGTATTGCGATTGTCATGGTCGTGTTTGAACGGAGGCCCCAGAGCGGTTCCAGGCCCGGGGCCAGCGCTGAGGGGACCCTTCTATGTCTGGGCCATTGGGCCGACAGGATCCATCTGTTTCACTGTTGGAGGGGCAGGTTGGCAGCAGGTGTGTCTGAAGGATGGAAACCCCCAAGGGGGCAGCCACATTTTCTTTCCAGATCAGGTCGCGGTCAATTCTGAGTCAGTGGAATGCGGTATCTACAGTCCTGACCATCTTTGATTGGGTTCTGCTGGAAACAGGCTCTGAGACTAGGATTTGAGAGCAGTCATCCCTCTGTATCTGCAGGGGGTTCGTTCCAGGACACCCCCCCAGGTGCCAAAACCCACGGACGCTCAAGCCGCTTATATAAAATGGCACAGTATTTGCATATAACATATGCACATTGTCCTCCCTTTATACTTTAAATCTCGATTATTTCCTGTACCCACTACATTGCAAATGTTATGTAAATAGTTGTTACACAGTATTATTCCGGGAATAAAGACAAGAAAAAAGTCTGTACATGTTCAACACAGAGGCATCCATTGTAGGCCTAACTACATAGCACATGTCAGAAACAGTGTAACATTTTTCTTTCTTTTTTTGAAAATGCTTGATCAGTGGTTGGTTGAGTCTGTGGATGCAGAACCCACAGATAAGGAGCCTGTAGATATGAAGGGAAGGTCGCCAACTGGGAGATGACCCCAAGAAGCATTGATAAGGGAGGGGAGAGTGAGGCAGGAAGGGGAGGGAGCCGCTCTCGGGCGTGTTAGTGAGAAGGTTCCCCCTGTGGGGTCGTGAACACCTGCAGGAGCACCCGGGGGCCAGTCCCGCCAGGACCTCTGGGAGATGGTGTAGAACGCATCTCGCATTATTTCTACCCAAAGGGCGAGAAGGCTAAAGAATTTGTCTACAAGCCTCCATTTGTCATCGGTCCAGGGCACTAATTCCCCGCACTGCTGGCCTGCCCTGGGTGCTCACCAAGCACCGCCACGAAGCCAGAGAAAGCCTTCAGGCAGAGTCACAGGTGCGAACAGGAGGAGGAGGTGGGAGCGGCGAGTGCCAACGGGATAACAGCAGGGTGCTGCCAATATCTGCTAAGACAGCTGTGCCAGAAGCCGAGGATTGGGCGGCCTTCAAACAGCTAGTACAGTAGGAGCAAGGTCTCCCTGTGGTGTATCTACTCTTTGGAGGAAAACTGCTAAAATCACCTGTAACCTCCCCAAAACCATGGACCGAGTGGCTCAGTCTGGTAGTAGAGTAGTATTTGCAAAAACACAGTTCAAATAAAAGGAATTTTCAGGGAATTTCTTCTCCTCTTTTGAAGGACTTTGAAGGAATTCAACTCATGACTTTGGATAACTCTTCCTTTAACCCATTTCATCTCTCATCACAATACCTGGAACCTCGAAGAGGGCAGACCTAATAAGCTCTCTCTCCCTATTGTCCCCTTGGTGCCCTGCTAAGACTCTAGTTGACACTTTAGAATAGACAGCAAACATGCTCAGTGTGTGCTGTCCCTCATCCCCCATTTCTGAATTCCTGGTAGACATTACTAATTGATCACAGGAATCTTTGCTGGGAGTTGGGAACCACTCTCTTACCTGGAAGGGATCTTGGATGTACTTCAAGTGCTCCAGCTTACTAATGAGTAAACTGTAGCCCAGAGAGGGGGGAGCAACTGTCCTCAAGGCACATAGCTGGCCAGAGATTGTCCTCAGTGTCGTCCCTCATCTTTTCCCCTCTGTAATTCCAGTCCTGTGAGGTGTCATCATTCTTGCTAGGTCAACTGAGTGAAATAACAAATTCCTGCCCCCCGGGATTGCATGTCTGGACAAGGAAGGCTGGCCAGCTGTTGAGCGATACCTTCACATGTCCTTACCAAAGAGCCACCACTTACAGGAATCGAGGATTATGAAGGATTTGCCTTCTCTGTCTTGTGGCCTGAAGTGTAGTCTTTTCTGCTCATGAGTGCGTCTGATAACAAGGAAAAGAAGGAGGAAGGGGCTCCTGTTAGCAAATGAGTTGGCTTGGGGTTTCCTTCATTAGGGTCATGGTTCTCAACGAGGGGGTTATTTGGATCCTCCCACGCAGAAGGCATCTGGCAATGTCTGGAGACATTTGTGGTTGTCACACCTGGGGGGTAATGCTAACCAGCGTCAAGTGGGTATAAGACAGGGATGCTGCTACATCTCAAAACGCAGGGGACAGCCAACAAGAATGACCTGGTCCCAGCCATCTGTAGTGCTGAGACTGAGGAACGCTGGTCTAGGGGGTGACTGACCCTCGCCCATGTGGGAGGTCCAGTCAGTCCCCTGCCTTCATCCAGTGCCCCCCCGCCCCCCTGCCCCTGCCAGCAGAAAATCCTTGTCTCCACCATGGCAACTTATCTAAATCTTTCTCAGCATTCAAGGTCTCTCGTGATTCCCACCTACGCAAGCAAGCCTTCCGTGACAATTCCTCCTCTATGCCTGCCGGGTGTGGGGGGCCCTCATCCTGGTCAGCCTTGCTGTCGTCATGGGTGCCCTGTCTCGTCACCCCCGCGGCATTTCCTTCCTAGAATGTACAGAGGCAAACAAGCCTCCATGCCGTCAGAACCAGGCACAGCCGGGTTCAGATTGTGCCTAAGATACTATGTGACCTTGGGGAGGTAACTTCACTGGGCTTCATCTTTCTGTCCACACAGTAGCAGCTAACCTTCCTGGGACGTGTCCAGTGCAGCAGGTGCTCTTCGCAGCGCCTTGTGTGTGTTCCCTCACTCGATCCTCATATCAGCCCCATGCGTCCATGCTATTACCATTTCTCAAGGATGAGGGAAACTGCAGGACAGAGGTCAGCTACGTCACTTGCCCGAAGTCACCTGGCCAGCAAGTGGCAGTGTCAGGAGCTACATGTGGGTGGTCTTGTCCCAGAGTCTACCTGCTAACCACCAGACCTTCTGCCTCTTTCACGGCATGAGCCCCAAAGGGCGTGAACGCTGAGGGAGAAGGCCCGGTAATAAGCGACCCAGGCTCGCCGCCCGCTGCTGCTCCACGTTTTAGCCTGAGGCAGCACCAGTGTTTTTTTCTGAGCTTTGCACATGGCTGACATAGTTGAAACTTTACAGTGGGGGAGCCTGTCAGACGCCACCCTAGCCAAGCGATCAAAGTGGTCCTCGTCAATAATGGGACAAAGCGAAAGCCCGGGCCACTTGTTAGGACGCAATGAGGAGAGCACGGCTTCACTTCTGTGATATTCCTGCTGAAGACGCACAGCCTGAATTTTGACTGTTTCGTAATTGCTGGTTGAAGTGAGAACCTCCTTCTTTAGCCTGCGAGCCATTTGGGGTGGGGGAAGGGGGCCAGGCAAGTCGTGACAGCATTTCACGCCCCTCCACCCAGTGCCTATCCCAGCTTGGGGCTGGCATACAGTAGGCACTCAGTCAATGCTTGTTAGGTGACTAGACGGCTAAGAGCTCCTGGGGCAGAGGCCAGCTTATACAGCAGAGCTTGTCTGGGGGCAACCAAGGGCTCAGAGCCTCGGGGCTGGGGGCCAGGAACCTGGAGGAACAGGGTGCCCGTTTGACCTTACAGAGCAGCTGCCACCCTCTCCCTACCACTTCCCCATCCAGGCCTGCAGCGGCATGAAAATTGTACAGTCGCATTACCCAGTGACCTGAGATGTGCAATTAAGTTGAAAATTAGTTGGCAGAATTAGCTAGATGGATAAACAGCCCACTGTCAACACTGATCAATCCGTTCCGCATGTAATCAGCTCAGTGCAGGCAGGCAAGGAGCCCGCACAGCTGCTGCTTCTGCCGGCGAGCAAGGGCCTAGGGTGGGAGGGGAGATGGTGCCCAGCCAGGTACCCTAAACCCCGCCCACCCACCCACAGGTCCTTCTACAATCGCTTATCATGGGAGCAGCCCTCCCGGGGCTGTCTTCAGGGGGACCATCCTTGGCACCCAGCTAAACCACAGCTTAACTCCCAGGGGCCCACAACGGCAAACCCCCTTTGCTCTCTCATGTTCCCTTCTTCCAAGTTCTGGCCCATTGCTCAAGGCTTCTGACCCGCAAAATAACCATGGAAGCTCCATTTGGGGGCCAGCAAATTGGCAGAAGATTAAAAAAGTTAAGATATCACTTAGATGCAGTAAAAAGTATCCGTGTTAGTGTATGGCTCTATGAGTTTTGAGAGACAAATACCGTCATGTAACCACCAGTGTGATCAAGACAATTTCCAGCATTGCAAAAATTCCCCAGGCCATTCTGGCATCAAATGTTTCCCTCATCCCCCCGCCCCTGGCAACCACCGATCTGTTACTTCTCCCTAAAGTCTAGTCCATTCCTGCATGTCCTATAATGGAATCATGTCATGTGAACCGTTTGAATCTGGTTCCTTTGCTTAGCCCAAGCACCTGGGGTTCATACTGTGGCCGTGTGTCCACGGTCAGCTACTTTTTATTGCCAAGTAGTATTTTATTGCATACATACACCATGGTTTGTTTATCTATTTCCAAGTTGAAGGACACTGGGTTGTTTCTAATTTGGGGTATTTATGAATAAAACCACTGTAAATACTAACATACAGGTTTTTATATGAACATAAGTTTTCATTGCACTTAGATAAATCCCACTTAGAGTGGGATTTCTGGGTTTTATGGGAGGCGTGTAGATGACTTTATAAGAAACTGTCAAACTGATCGCTGAAGTCCTATACCATTTGGCATCCCTCCAAAAGTGAATGACACTTCAGTAGCTCCACATATTTGTGGAGCCACTGCATAAGCGTTAAAAAAACGATATCGTGTGTTGTTGCTGACATCAGGACCCACCGCATGATGTGCAGGGCCCAGTGCCATATGAAAACACAGGGCCCCTTGTTCAAAACAAGAGGGAAAAAGTGACGATAATGGTATTAAGATAGAAAACTTTTTCTTTTCTGCTGAAGTTTTTCTGATGACTTCTCGACTTCTCGTGGTGTGTTCCTATTTGCTATTTAATGTTTTAAGTAAAAAAAAAAATTCATAGTTATGAATATGAATTTCATCATTTATCTTTATACTGTGCAATGCCGTTTTAAATGCAAATATGAGAGCATTTAACTTGTATGCAGAGTCACTGAAATAACAGAGTTTGTGTTTTGTTTGTGTATGCAGACATGTTTTGTTCTTACCACAAAGTGGAAATACCCTAAAAAACTAACTAAACTGTTTTTATTTCACTTCTTGATATGCACACATTCTGCCCACACTGCCTACCTTTGCCTTACTGATGAACAAGGGAGAACAGAAGAGAGATGGAACTTTTTTTCTGTTTCCTTCTAGGTCATTATTTTCAGCATGAAATGGCTGGTCAACACAGGGAAGGAACACAGGTGAAAAAGCATGTGTTCCTAATCAACAGCGTAGATTAGATCCCTTGGGACATGTGGTGGAATTCCTTGGCCTTCCACGTTTCTTAAAACGGCAGAAGATATAACTTTCGGCAGTGGGCACACAATGCAGTATACAGGTGAGATGTCATAGCATTGCGCACTTGAAATCTATATAATTTTATTAACCAATGTCACCCCAATACTTTCGGTTAAAAAAAGAAGCGTATGGTAGGATTCCTTGGTCATTCATGTTTCTTAGAACACCATTGCTCTCTTCTGCACTTGAAGCAAACTGGTTCCAACAGAAAGTATGACCTCTCAGGTCTGTGATCGCCTTGGCCTCGTTTTATTTTTTTTAACTTTTATTTTTTAATTATATTTTATTGATTATGCTGACCTAGTTTTAGGTGTAAGGTACTTACTTCTCTTCACCTTGAGTCCCACTGACCTCCAACCATTCACCGGTCCACTGGAATTCTGTGTCACAGAGCACTGTGCCCATGGGAATGCTACAGGCCGATGGCTCAGCAAGGACTGCAGTGCACACATCTCTTCTGCTCTTACTACCTTTGGCTTTCACTCGCAAAACCCAGGTTCACTGGTCAACTCATGAAGAATTTCAACTTGGTGTCAGCAGAGCGCTAAACCAAGGGCAGGGCTCTTTTGAGTGTGGGGCCCTGTGTGTCTGCCCCTGTGGGGAAGGCAGCTTGAAGATAGCAGATGTTAAAATAAGAGAAGTGCAAGGAGCTCATCCCAGGAACACCTGCTCTGTAACTACTTAGAGATGATTCCTATGAAGCTTTTGTAGCTCTGGGTACAAGTCGCCAAATGGTCATGAAGCTGCCCGAAGTGGCCATGGGTTTGGAGGGGTAACTGGAAGGGCCCCCCGCCCAGCTGGGCTGGAAAGCCCTTCCTCCACAGAACTCCACTCTGTCTCTTTTCTTTAGAGCTTCTTTCTCCTGAAAATAACTCTGTTGGCTTTTGCTTTTTGTTTTGTGACTATTACAAGTTTATTAAAAAAAATTGGAGGGAAAAAGTAAAAATGAACAAAATAAAACGCATTAATTAACATGAAAGAAAAAAATCAAACCTCTTCCATAGTCACGCCACTAGACATCATTAACATTTTTGTGTGTGTTGTGGCAACAGCATAGATTAGATCCCTTGGGACACCCTGCAACCTCCCTCTAGTGTGCTTTTCTGTGGCATCTGGGAAGTTCAAACTCTTTTCCCAAGAAGCCCCAAAAGCCAGAGCTCTGTGTGGGACCCCACCTCTGGCGGGATTCTGACAGAGTGACTGGGATGGCACTTGTGAGCAGGCGGCAGGCCCTGTGGAAGAATTTGGTTCTTCTGCCCAGCAGCAGCAGAGGCTCATGATAACAAACTGCATCATTCATTCATTCCACCAACACTTTCTCCTTATACATGTATGTGCAAGGTGCTGTGGGTGGTGGGCAGAAATGATGTCAGAGGGAGACAGTGGTGGCGGCAGGAAGGTCTCCATGGGGACGGTCCGTGACGTGGCTGAGTGGTCCTGGCCTCTGTGTCAACCAAGTGTGATTCCCTAGGCCTCCTAGAAACTCTGCAATCAGCTAATACTCTGTAACAAATCCCTTTCGGCTTAAGAAGCTAGAGTGGATTCTATTGTCTGCAACAGAGAACTCATCCTTGGAACGTCAGCTTAAATCTTATTACCTCCTCCATACCTACTTAATATCTCAACGAGGAACCCATCCTATCTTGTTCACCAGTTTGATCCCAGTGGCTAGCCCATAGCAGCACTTGGTTAAATATCTGTTGGGTGAAACATAGGGTTACCTTCCAGTAGCCGCTACCCCTCAGGAGAGTAGAAGTACCAGCTTCAGCCATTTCGATGGAGCAAGTAAATCGTATTCCTTCTATGTGTACCCCTCACCCATGCCAGCACTTGTTTACTGTTCCTTTTTGCAGAGAAAAGCAATGTTCTAGAAGATTTTGGACTACCCCCTCTTTGGCTCTATGGACTTAAAGATTGTAAGGTTGATTCAATTCACTGTGGCCAACTCCCCACTTCCCTTCAATGAGCAAAAACCTGCTCTGCGTGATAATCAGGGACAAATCTCTCAGCAGAAAAAGACCCAGAGGCTCATAACAAACTGCATTCATTCATTCATTCATTCCACCAATACTTACTGTCTCCTATACATGTATGTGAGAGGTGCTCGGGGGGCCCAGGCCTCCCAGTAAATGCCCCTTTGTAGTCAGACTTTTTCCCTTTAGCCATCAGGTTGTCACATAAATTAGTTGAAGACTGTAAGCCTTAAATTATGAACCAGATGATGCAACTTTGCCACAATGTAGTTGAGCAATTTCAGGCACAAATATTATGTTTGACGTACAGGTGCGGGAGTAGATTTTAGCGATAAAATTTGAGGGGATGAATGTTTAAGCAGCCCAGCCTGTGAATTCCTGACTACTGTGGGCAAGAACCACGGCACCCATTAGCCTTGTGAAGAAGAAGGCTCATGACTCTGTGTCCTAACAACCTGAGGTGCCAGGACATACACTGTGACCCCTGTCACTGTCATTACGCCTGTTGGGACTGAAAGCAAAACTACTGTCCTGTTCCAGGGCTGTGCCTGGTAGGGGCAGGCCTACCTCCTTGGGGCCCCAGGGGTGCTGGGACCATACCCATCACCAGCTGTCTCACTTGTCAGAGGGGGCAGAGTGGTAGGGCCTGCGAGGTGAGTGCTGTAACCCCTTCCTCTCCTCTGGCTAGGGGACCTCGCCATCCCCACCTGTATGTGGACAGGGGGCAATGGACCTTTCTAGCCAGTTCAAGGAAAGGGCCATTTGGTTCCTGAAATCAGAGCCAGTATGTCTTTGGAACGAGGAAATAGGTCTTAGATCGGCTAAAAGTTGGGGATATAGAAGTGAGCCAACCGCAGTCCCCTCCCTTGAGGAAAGACAAGCAATTACGGCAGAGCTGAGAAGCTCTTCCTCCATCAGCAGATGCTCAGGGCCCACCGTGGGCTCTGCACAGCCGACAGCAGGGCCTGTGTGTGGCGGTACCTTCAGTGCAGTGGGAAAGACAGAAAACGAGAAGCCGTGACATTGAACTGCGATGAGTGTTAAGGCCAGGGGAGCAAGAGCCATGAGAATCCGGTGCAGGGAGGCTGACCTAGCCCAGCGGACCTCTCTGAGGTCATGACAGGTAGCCCTGGAAGAATTAGCGGGGGGAGACGCAAAGGAATGACCGCCTGAGGAGTGTAGAGGTTGTGCTGTGGGTGGTGAAGGGTGGGGAGAGATGACCTCAAGAGGTCCGATGTCAGGGGGGTACACAAGGACTTTGGCCTTTATCTCAGCGATGGTGGGGGCTACCGAAGCTGGTACACAGGACACAGACAAGGCCAGGTTAGCGCCTGTAATGGCCTCCTCTGGCTGTGGTGTGGAGGAGAGCAGAGCCCGTCAAGGAACGTCTGACTGGTCAGGGGTGAGGCCTTCCTTCTCAGAACTCTGTCAGCACCATTCGGAGCAATACTCTCAGAAGCTTCCAGAAACAACAGGCTGACTCACACATCCACATGTCCAGTCAAAATGGAGCAGGGAGGCTGAGGCCTTCCGCTGCCCGGGACAGATGTCAAAGAACGATGGCTGCTTCCCACGGGGCGTGTCTGAGGGAAATCTCCCCCCTCCCTCCACTCGGCCCCCCTGAGCCTCCCTGGGCTCGCCCAGCTGGCTGCGCCCTGGCCCCTGGCTTGTCAGAGCCGGAAAAATGAGATGACACACATGGCCTGCAGCCAAGTCCTACCATGTTAGCAAGTCCTGGTGGGAAAGGGGCCAGGCCAGTAAAACCTACGCCACCTCCCAAAGTACCACAGGTGAGCCTCCTCCCCAGACGGGGCCTTTCTCCCCAGCCTCCTCCTTCCCCGACAATCTTTTCTCTCGCCCAACCTCTTG
Organism: Mormoops blainvillei; assembly: GCA_004026545.1. NCBI lineage: Eukaryota > Metazoa > Chordata > Mammalia > Chiroptera > Mormoopidae > Mormoops > Mormoops blainvillei. The sequence continues at coordinate 165,776 of PVJD01000459.1, read as the reverse complement.
ACCCCCACGACATTTTGTATTTATTTTATTACTATTTTTTAAAGCAGAGAGAATTGGAAAAGAGACGACAGTCACTGTGAGCTTGGGGTCTGGAACCCCCTCACCCCAACTTTCTCCAAATGGAGCACTGACGGCGGAAAACCACTTGAGGGAAGACAGGCTGGGGCCGGGACAAAGGCGCACAGCCTGCCTGTGATTCCTGCCAAGCAGCTGAGACAGTGGCCCATGGGTGTGATGGAACTGAAGGGAGAGGTGGGGGTGAGAAGAAAAGTCCTGGCTGTGAGGACTGTTAAAGCCCCAGCACAGGCATTCCCCGCAGCTCCTGGGCTTCACCTTCAGGGGCGTGGGGAATTCCCCATGTGCTGCTCGGGGAGCCGCAGCACATCGGGGAGAGTCTGGGACACAACACACTTTCTGGCTTCCCCCAGACTCCTCAGACTTCTGCCATCAATCCCATGCACAAGAATGTTCACTACAGTATCTGTTCTTGATTGGGAAAATGAGATGTTCTAGAATCAGAAGACCTGGAGCAGCCCTGGCTGCCATAGCAAAGTACCACTGACTGGGGGACTTCAACAACAGAAATTTATTCGCTGGCCATTCTGGAGGCTGGACATCTGAGGTCAAGGTGTTGGAAGGGTTGATTTCTTCCAAGGCCTCTCTCCTTGGTTTGGAGGTGGCCATCTTCCTCCTGCGTCTTCACAGGGCCTTCCCCTGTGTGTCTGTGTCCAATCTCTGCTGTGGTTACAAAGAATGAGGAAGGTCTCTATGTGTGGGCAGGAAAAGAGTTCACAACTTATTGTTAATTGGGAAAAGTAAGTCCCAGGACAAGACAATGCTGATCTCAGTGGTTCCCTCTGGAGAGAGAACAGGATGAGGGACGAGGGTGGGACGAGGGGGACTTCATTTTCTTGTGTGTATCTGCATGTGTGGCAGATTGGATCATCCTCAGTTCTTCACTGCCTCCCTTGCCCTGGTGTTTTGCAGCCTCTCCCATGGTGGGCCAAGTATATGAGTATTTCCCTGCACCATAGATGTTGAACTTGGCCAGGTGACTTGGCTTGGCCAATGGAATTTAGATGGAGCTAAGCAGAGTAGAAGTCTTAAATGTGCTCCCTTGGCATAGCTTGGTCTCTTGGGCTGTTGTGACCTTCAGTGAGAAGAATATATCCTGGGAAACGGCTGGTTACAGGACAATGTGAAGACATAAGGAGCAGAGCTGAATCCAACCTCAGCCCAGAGCTAGCTCAGCAACCCACACACCTGGGGCAAGAAAAATACATGCTTACCTTGAAAGCACTATGCCAGGCACACACACACACAAATATTGCATGCTTCCATTTATAAGAAATATCTAGAATAAGAAAATTCACAGACTGCATATTACAGGCTGCCAGGGGCTGGGGGAAAGGGGGATGGGCAGTTATTACTTAATGGGTATAGAGAGTCTGCTGGGGGGATGCAAAGGGTTTGAAAATAGTTATAATAGTTACAAAAAACATTGCAAATATACTTAGTGCCACTAAATTGGGTACTTAAAATGATACATTTCATGTTATATATGTTTTACCACAATGTAAAAAATAATAATGTAATACACCAAAACCATTGAATTGTACACTTTAAATGAATAAATTATACGGTATGTGAATTATATCTCAATGAAGCTATTAAAAAACATGTCTGTGTTTAAGACATTAAGTGTGGGGTGATCTGTTAAGTAGCACTGATGTGGCAATAGCTAGCTGATACAGTATGCATGCATGAATGCATTTTATAATGAGCACATATTACGTGTGTAAGACAAAACATGCAAACAGAATTGACAGGGTTCTCCCTAACAGGCTCTTTCTTCTTTCCTGTTTTCCCGCCCGGTGATGGCACCAGGATGATTCTGCACGTCGCCCGTCCAGATTTGCGGTGACTGGCTTCTCTCTCTGCCCTGGCTGTCCCTGCCAATGGGTCACCATTTGGCTCCCTCCTCTTGGTCTCTGCAGCCATTGGCCAGGACACGCTTCTGTGGCCCTGGGTCCGGACTGTTTTGTGGGCCTCCCAGGGGATCTGGCTCCCCGAGTCCATCCAGAGCCAGGGGAGAGGACTAATTTGCAACATGTTTCCATTAAGTCGCCCTGCTCAGCCAGCCCTGAGCCAGCCTCCGTACACATGTACACACACACCCTTTCCACTCTGTAAAGTGGGCTTACGACAGCCTCTATGCCTGTCAGAGATCAGAGCTACTCCCATCAAATGTCAGCCGGACACGTACCCCAGGGGTACGGACTGATCGCCGGGACAAAGAGCTGCGGTGGGTGTGTCGGCCTGTTTCTCCTTTCCCTTCTGTTCGTCCTCCGCCTTCAGGATCTCACTGCTTCCCCGTGGAAACCTCCGGCTCTGCAAATGGGGGAATGTTCGATTCAACACACTGGTTTAGAAGCTGAGAAAGTGAAAGACCCCATGACTAGTTAATCATTGTGGCTTTCAATTTACAACTGAAAGCGGGTCTAATCAAGCTGATAGATAGATAAGAAGTGATTTTTTTTTTTTTAGGCTACAACTTACAATTGTTTAAGAAATTGAGTTTTAGCCCTGGCCAGGTAGCCCAGTGGGTTAGAGCATTGTCCCCAACATTCCAAGGTTGTGGGTTCAATCTCTGGTCAGGGCAATACAAGAAGCAACCAATGAGTATATGAATATATGGAACAACAAATTGATATTTCTCTCTCCTTTATTCTCTCTCTCTCCCCCTACTCCTGCCTCACTCTCCCTAAAAATCAATACAATATGTATTGTATAAGAATAAAGTTCTGTGGGGAGGAAGCAAACTAGAAGTATGAGTTGGGGGAAATAAATGTAAACTTAACAAGTGTACAAGAGGAGCTAATTCACATATATTTAAACTTTTTAAAATTGATTTTGAGAGAGAGAGAAAAGGAGAGAGAGGAACATCAATTTGTTGTCCCACCTTATTTATGAATCCATTGCTTGATTTCTGTATATGTCCTGACCAGGGTATTAAACCCCCCAACCTTGGTGTATGGGGACAGCACTCTAACCAATTAAGCTACTTGACCAGGGCTAATTCATGCATATTTAAAATAGGCTATGGCTTCTATGAAATCTGTGGGATATTTCGATTTTGTTGGATGCATGTTAAAAATCACATGTGCAGTTTTTTAAAAATCAGCATATGTAATGTATCGGAAATTGCATCCTCTGTAACCGAATGAGATATCAACTGAGCATCATGCAAGGAAGTATGTAGAAATTTTTCAAAATTTTTTTAAGAGGAGTAAAGCGGGGAAACGCTTTTGGGCAGCCTCTGGGGATAAGAAGCCGGGGCAGTTGTCTGCCTCCCATTGCCAGCAGTTTGGACTGGGGCAGGTAGCTCTGAGTTTGGCTTCTGTGAATGAAGGGCGATCATAACAGTGACTGCAACACAGGAGGTCGAGCCCGGAGACCTCGACCACTTGTTCGAATAAGCTGAAAAAAACACAAGGAGGACTGGATGGCGCAGACATGGCCTTTCTTACTCACACGTCAGGGAGCGGTGAGGGTGGCAGGTCGGAGAAGCAGGACAGCGCCTCCGGGGCCCAGGCAAAGGAGTCAGATGTCCTACCTGTGACTCTAAACTATGTTATCTCAGTGTGTACGTGCAGAAAGAAAAGGTCAAGGAGCAGTCACAGGACAGAAAGCCATCCCCAAAAGGGGATAAGGAGGGAGTTACAGTCCGTTTCCAAAACAACACATTCCTTCTGGCCAGGGGCCCTCCGGCCAGGTTTCCATCACCAGTGGTGGAAGAGCCGTGTCCAGCCTGACCCCATGGTGCCGGCTTCAGGTTTTCCTGAGAGTCTATGGGCCTATGAGTCTAGAAGGCGCTTCTTCTCCCAGAGAAGGACGGGGCGAGCAATTGGGGAAGGAAACAGCTATCAGATCAGGCCGAGAAGGCGGCCTTTGACCTGGCTGAGGAAGGCAAGGAAGGGACCCCTGTCATAAAAAAGGAGCCTGGCTCCCTCAACCATATCAAAATTAAACCGAAACTATAGGACAACCATTATGCGGAACTGCCTGAGAGCTAGCTGAATGGAAATCCTGAAACTAGAGATTTAAAGAAGAAGCCCTATCGAGACTGGTAGGTGGGGCAGAGACAAGGAGCTGGCTGGTCCCACATCCATAAGTGACAGATAAAACATTGGGAGGGATATCTTGGCGGCTGAGGTCCGCCCAGAGGAGCGAGGGGTCCCAGCCCCACACCAGGCCCCCCAGCCTGGGGTTCCAGTGCCGAGGTGAGAAATCCCTATAACTTTCGGCTGTAAAAACCAGCAGTACTTGAGGCTGAGGGTGACAGAAGACTTCTGGAGTCCCAGGCAGTTCTTAAAAGGCTAGTGCTCAGGCTTAATCAGACTCACTTGCCGAGTTCCGGCACCAGGGGAGCAGCTTGAAGGGCACCAGGGACGTGTGGGGAGGAACTGAATTGTCTGGCATCAGGACGTGGCAGAGGCCATTGCTGCTTTGATGAGCCCTTCTTTCAAAAAGCCACTAGGTTGTTGCCATATCTGATTCTCCGCCCCACCCAATTTCAGGTCTTCCCAAGCTGTTTCCAGTGGCTTTTCAGGAAGAGTGGCCTGTCTTCACGTCGGACTTTGCTAAAAGCCCTCAGACGAGCAGCATCTGGCCTCAGCGTGCGGCGCTCCTCTTGCTGAGCGGCCCCGGGCCCGGCACTAGCAGCAGCTGCTGCGGTTTGCAGCTCGGCCTCCCCGGGCTCCTCCAAGGCCCAGCACGAATTGCAGCCGTGTGCAGATCTCGGTAGCTCCAGCGGGTGAGCTTGGGCAGAAGACAGGCAGCAGCTGACCTTGGCCTGCACCTCCCTGGAGGCCCCGAGCCAGTGCACCAGGCGGACAGTTTCTGACCACGTCAAAGCACCCCCCACCCCCGCAACCTCCTCCGCGGGGGACACGCTCAAGGGGTGAACTCAGTGGGCACCAGCGTCCTGCTGAAGTAAGTCCTGGTCTGTTGGTGGGCCCCTGCACAGCTGATCTTACTTGGTGGTCGCAGGCGGTCCTTGCAGTCGGTCATCTTGGGGGTAAATCCCTCCCTTTGATGTGCCAACAGCAGCCAAGGCTCAACAAGAGCAGGAGGGTGTACACGGCCCACACAAGGTGGGGGTGTGCCTCTGTGCCCAGCTTGGGTGACTGGGGAGGCTGTTGCACTGGACCCTACAGGTCGCCTAGTACATTAGGCCACTCTCCCGAGCCCAGGAGAGGTGGTAGCTCTGCCTAATACTTTGAAACAAACACACGGCGGCTGCCAGCTTGAGCGAACAAAGAAACATGGCCGAAAGGAAAGAGCAGAACCACGCTCCGGAAAGAGAACTCAGCAGAATGGAGGCAAGAAATCTACTCGATGCAGAGTTCAAAACACTGGTCATAAGTATGCTGAATGAGCTTAGGGGAAGAGTCGATGAACTCAGAGAGAGCATAAAAAGCATAAAAAGGGACATGGAAGCTATAAAAAAGACCCAGTCCACAGTGGCCCCTGGTCAGGGCTTTGCTCCCACTGCACAGCATGGGGCTCCATCCATGGAAGGCACCGTGGCCCAAGCTGGGGCAAGTGGCCCTTCCCCAGGCCAGGTTGGAGCCTTGGCCCTCAGTGGGCAGCAGCCAGTCTCCAACAGACTCCTGGCCTGGAGTGGGGTCCTCAAGTGGCAGGGGGTCTATAATTTTCAGAGTAAGTTCAAACCCACCTCTATGCACCTCAACACCAGGGTCCATTCACTGCCTTGCCGTGTCTACGTGGAACATGACAGGAACCTGAAAACAGAGCAGTGACCCCAGGAGCTTATCCTGTATCTCCTCCCCAAGCAGCTGCTGGCCACACTGGGCCCTGTGTTCTGGAACTCGAGGAAGGTCCAGTTCCATTTCTCTGACAGGGACCCGGAGATACTCAGACACTTCTACCGCCTCATTGGCAAGGGCTTTGTGGCAGTGCGTACCTCCCCCGCACGACCCCTGCGAAGTGTGCCTACTTGTGCTCCTGTACTTGTACAAGAAAAAAATCATCGTGGGCCTCACCCCCTCTGACCAGAATAGCTTCGTCAACAGTTTGCCGCAGGTCCTTCTGAAGCACAAGCAGGTTCAGCAGCAGGAGCTAGAGCAGCAGCGGGCGGATGGAGGCCCCGCAGGCACCCGCTGGGCTGGGCCACATTCCACATTCCAGAGGAACAGGCCAGACCCTCGCGGAATCTGCTCCAGCTCTGCCCGCAGCAGCCTGAGCCTCAGGGCACTGCGGGGGCCTCTGCAGCCTCAGAACAGCCCCAGCCCCAGCCCCAGCCCCGGGAGGCTGCCCAGCCCCCCACAGGCCCTGCGTAAGGCCCTCCCGGAGCAGCTTCCAGCATGCCTTCTCCAGGACCTGTCCTTTGGGGCCAACCCCCAAGTGCAGAGTCTGCTCTTCAACCCACCTCGGCCTCAGACCACGGTGCCCCCACCTCAGGCCTCCCTCCACCACCTCCAGCCACCAGGGGTCCTTGCATAGCTGCCCCCACTGCACCAGGGCCTGGAGCAGCTCCCAGCTGCTCACCCACCCTCCTGCACCCGCTGTCTGCCCAGCTTCCCCTGTGGGCTCCACTGCAAGGTCAGATGCCACTGAGCTTGTGATCTGGAACCCACTCCCCCTGACTCCCTCCAAATGGAGCAGCCCACACCCTTCATCCCCCTTCCTGGCACCTTTCTTTCCCAGGGCTTCCCCTCCAAGGAACCCCTAGTATGAAAAGGACTCTCCAGCCTCTGCTCTCTCCACATCCAGCGCAGGAACGAACCAAAAGCTGGGGGATGGCGGAGAACCCTCCGCACCGGGTCCCTTGGGCCATCAGGCAAGGCCAGGACTGGGGGCTGGATGCCGATGGGCAGAGGGGGAGCCCAGGCAGGGCTGCCCCTCGCTGAAGCCGCCCCTTCTTTTCCTCCCCTCCTCCCTCTCTCTTTTCTTCCTTTCCCTTCCCCTCCTCCCTCTTCTCCTTTTTCTTCTTCCTTGTTCCCGCAGTTTAGCTCTTTTAAATGACTTAAATTTTTGACTAGGAAATAGAGTAACAGAGTTAAGCTATTTTTTCAATTGTTTAAAGGTATACAGTGAAAAGTCTTCATCCCAGAAAAATACCACGTTCCCAAACTGAGCAACATTCTATGAAATACCTGACCTGTCCTTAAAAACGGTCAAGGTCATGCAAACAAGGAAACCTTAGAAGCTGTCACGGCAGAGGGAGCCCAGGGAGACAGTGACTGCTACATGACGGTCATCCATCATGTCTGGTGATGTGGATCCTGGAGCACAAAAAGGACACTTGGGGAAAACCAAGGGAATCTGATCAGGATGGACTTCAGCTGATAACCTATCAAAGCGGGTTCATTAATTGTAAAAAAGGTACCATACTCACCTAAGATGTTCGTAATAAGGGAAACTCGGGGTGGGCTTCATGGGAACTCTGTCTTTGCAATTTCTCTGCAAATCTGTGCCTGTTAAAATAATAAAGTTTACTTTTAAAATGTCTTCATCCCACCCCTGCGCACAAGTGTGCAGTTCCCACTCTCCCACACATATTAATCGTTGATTCATTGACCTTGGGTTCTTGCGTATCCATTCAGGGCTTAGTGTGCAAATACTAGCAAATATGAATACCTGCCCCCAACCCCCTTTTACAGAAATGGTGGCCCCCTCCCCCCAGCTCTGCCCTGCTTTCCTCACCCATTTGTATCAGGTGTAGAGAGACCGCTGTTCCTGTTTACACCTGGAAAGGCGACAGTCTTGTGGCCAGTTCCCTGTTGATGGACGCGAGCTGTTTCTAATTATTTGTGGTTCTGGCGCGACTTCAGGGAATAACCGCGGCCGTGATGAGTCCATACGTATAAGAATCAAATTCTGTGGGGGGAAGTAGACTAGAAATACGGGTTTGGGGGACTAAATATAAACTTAACAAGCGTTCAAGAGGAGCTAATTCATGTATATTTAAAATAGGTTATGGTTTGTATGGAATCCACGGGATATTTCAGTTTCATTGGATGCATGTTAAAAATCATATAGGGATTTTTTTTTTAATTAGCATACACAACGTATTGGAAAGCACATCCTTCGTAACTATTCAAATGTATGAGAAAGTTGAGACAGCAACTGAACATCACGCAAGGAAGCGCGGAGATATTTTTCAAAATTATTTTAAGGGGTGTAAAAGCGAGGAAACAGCTCGGGGAACGGCTGCCGGGGCGGAGGGGCCCGCGCAGCCGTCTGACTCCCCATGGGACCCTGCCTCCCGTTGCCAGCGCTGGAACCCCGGCAGGGCCGCCCTGCCGTTGAGCCCGCGCGTCTGGTAAGGGAAGGGCCACCGTCATACTGACCCCTTCAGGTCGCTCGGAGAGTAAACAGGCCCGGCAGGAGCGCCTCCCCCGCCCCCCTCCCCTGAGCAGGAGGGGAGGAGCAATCGGCCCCGAGGAGGAGGGGACCTTTGACCCGGCTGAGGAAGGCGGGGAGGAGGCCGCCGTCATAAAACCGGAGCCAGGCTCCCTCGGCCACGGCAGAGTCGCCCGGAGACTCCAGCGCAGCCGTCCTTCGGAGCCGCCGGAGACCTAGCGGGATGAAAGTGCTGCAAGTGGAGATTTAGAGAAGAAGCCACATCGAGACCGGTAGGTGGGCAGAGACGAGGAGTCGGCCGGTCCCACACCCACGTGTGGTGGGTAAAAGCTGGGAGGGACATCGCGGCTGCGGAGGTTCCCCCAGGAGAGCTAGGGGTCGCAGCCCCACACCAGGCCTCCCAGCCCGGGGTTCCAGTGCGGGGAAGAGAAGTGCCCATAACTTCTGGCTGTAAAAACCAGCGGGACTGGAGGCCGAGGGAGGCGGAGAGGCTGCCGGAATCCCAGGCTGTTCCTCTTTCGGGGCCGGAGCTGGGACTTACTCGGACGCGCTTGCTCTGAGTTCCAGCACCGGGAGAGCAGCTCTAAGGGCAGCAGGGACGTGTGAGAAAGAACTGAATTGTCTGGCATCAGGACAGAGCTGGGGCCGCCTAGCTCTCTCCCAGACAAAAGTGCTGGCAGGCGCCATTGTTCTTTGATGAGCCCTTCCTCCACGGAGCTGGCTGGCGGGCGCCATATCTGATTCTCCGCCCCACCCAATTTCAGGTCTTCCCAAGCCGTTTCCAGTGGCTTTTCAGGAAGAGTGGCCTGTCTTCACGTCAGACTTTGCTAAAAGCCCTCAGACGAGCAGCATCTGGCCTCAGCGTGCGGCGCTCCTCTTGCTGAGCGGCCCCGGGCCCGGCACTAGCAGCAGCTGCTGCGGTTTGCAGCTCGGCCTCCCCGGGCTCCTCCAAGGCCCAGCACGAATTGCAGCCGTGTGCAGATCTCTCGGTAGCTCCAGCGGGTGAGCTTGGGCGGAAGACAGGCAGCAGCTGACCTTGGCCTGCACCTCCCAGGAGGCCCCGAACCAGTGCACCAGGCGGACAGCTTCTGACCACGTCAAAGCACCCCCTGCAACCTCCTCCGCGGGGGACACGCTCAAGGGGTGAACTCAGTGGGCACCAGCGTCCTGCTGAAGTAAGTCCTGGTCTGTTGGTGGGCCCCTGCACAGCTGATCTTACTTGGTGGTCGCAGGCGGTCCTTGCAGGCGGTCATCTTGGGGGTAAATCTCTCCCTTTGACGTGCCAACAGCAGCCAAGGCTCAACAAGAGCAGGAGGGTGTACACGGCCCACACAAGGTGGGGGTGTGCCTCTGTGCCCAGCTTGGGTGACTGGGGAGGCTGTTGCACTGGACCCTACAGGTCGCCTAGTACATTAGGCCACTCTCCCGAGCCCAGGAGAGGTGGTAGCTCTGCATAATACTTTGAAACAAACACACGGCGGCTGCCAGCTTGAGCAAACAAAGAAACATGGCCGAAAGGAAAGAGCAGAACCACGCTCCGGAAAGAGAACTCAGCAGAATGGAGGCAAGAAATCTACTCGACGCAGAGTTCAAAACACTGGTCATAAGTATGCTGAATGAGCTTAGGGGAAGAGTCGATGAACTCAGAGAGAACTTCAACAGCATAAAAAGGGACATGGAAGCTATAAAAAAGACCCAGAACCCAGTGGTCCCTGGTCAAGGCCTGCCCCCCACTGTGCAGCCTGGGGCACCATCGGAGGATGCAATGGCCCAAGAAGGGGTGAGTGGCCCTTCCTCAGTCCAACTAGGGGCCTTCGCCCTCGGTGGGCAGCAGTCAGCCTCCAACAAACTCCTGGCTTGGAACGGGGTCCTCGAGTGGCACAAGAAGCCCAAACCTGGCTATGTGGACCCCAGCACCAGGGTGATGCGGTCGCTGCCTTGCCAGGTCTTCGTGAAGCACAGCGAGAACTTGAAAACAGAGCTGTGGCCCCAGAAGCTCTACATGCATCTCTTCCCCCAGCAGCTGCTGGCCTCCCTGGGCCCTGTGTTCCGGAACTCAAGGATGGTCCAGTTCCATTTCACCGAGAAGGACCTGGAGTGCCACCGAGACCTCTACCGCGTCTTGCGCAATGGCTTCGTGGGCTGCGTGCACTTCCCCCGCACCTCCCCCTGTGAAGTGCGTGTGCTTATGCTCCAGTACTCGTCTAAGAAGAGGATCTTCGTGGGCTTCATCCCCAACGACCAGAAGGCCTTCGTCACCGGTCTCCGTCAGGCCATCATCAGCTACAAGCAGGTTCAGCAGCAGAAGCTGGAGCAGCAGAGCGGGATGGGGGCGTAGACGGCGCCCTGCCCTGCCCTGGGCTGGGGCCATTCTGGAGGACCAGGCCGGGCCCTTGCAGAATCTGCTCAGGCACTGCCCAAGGCCCTCCTGGAGCAGCTCCCAAAACCCCCCTCCTGAACTTATATTTTGGTCCCAGAACCCTGGGGCCAGCCACCAGCTGCAGAGCCTCCTCTTCAACCCACTGCTGCCCCAGACCAGGGTTCCCCCACCGCAGGTCTCCCTCCACCACCCCCAGCCACCAGGGGCTTCCGCATTGCTGCCCCATTTGGAGGGAGTCGGGGTGAGTGGGCTCCAGACCCCCAAGCTTAGTAGCATCTGACCTTGCAGTGGAGCCCGCGGGGAAGCTGTGTGGGCCAGGAATGGGTGGGCGGTGGGTGCAGGAGGGGGCCCCAGCTGGGTGGGTTATACTCTTTATTTGTTAAAACTTAGACCTGTATAGCAAAGAAAGTAAAATTTACTGTGTATAAATTTTAAAAATGTATAAAGCACTTAAAGGAGCCTGATGGTGGAAGAACATTGTCAGGTACGAAGAACAGCCCTTGCAAAGACTTGGGGTGGGAAGTGCTTGTTCTGGAGGTCCCCTCTACCCGCACTAGTCTTGGGCCACCAGTCATTCACTACTGGACAGGTGTAGGAACCATCACCTGCAGGAGCCTCCACTCCTGCCACCCCGGTGGCCATGTAGCTCTGACCTCCAGTTACTCTGGACTCAACTGAGGGCGCAGCCAGCCAATCCCTTCACAGCACCCACAAGGTGCCACGTTTGTAGCGGGCACCTGCCCACATTCTGCGGAGCAGTGAGGGAAGTCTGTGTGCGTTTCATTATACTGACGTGATCAGAGAAGTCTTTGAAAACTGGTGGCACAAGTATTAGCGGGAAATGCGCACCACCCCTCAGCTCATGTCTAGCTTCCACAAACGGGCTAGGGGATGATGGTGGTCACCCATACGTGGGGACCTAGTCCGGTGCCCCACCAGCAGCGGTGGTGACGCACTCAGTGTGCCTGGACCCCCGACCAAATGGTCGCCCCCCTTTTCCTCCGTGGCACCTGTCCCAGGACTTTGGGTCCAAGGAAGCCCTAGTACCAAAAGGACTCTGCCCGTTCCCCCTGCTTTCAGCTCGGGGACGAACCAAAGCCGCTGGGGGATGGCGGAGATCCCTCCGCACTGGGTCCCTCTCGGCTGCCAGGCAAGACCAGGGCTGGGAGCTGGATGTCACTGCCCAGAGTGGGGAGCCCAGGCAGGGCCACCCCTCACTGAAGCCTCCCCCCCCCCCTTAAATTTCTTCCTTTCCCTTGCCCTCCCTCTTCTCCTTTTTCTTCTTTCCTAGTTCCCGCAGTTTAGCTCTTTTAAATTACTTAAGTTTTTGAGTAGGAAATAGATTAACATAATTAAGCTATTTTTTTCAATTGTTTATAAAGGCATACAGTGAAAAGTCTTCATCCCAGAAAAATACCAGATTCCCAAATTGAACAACATCCTGTGAAATACCTGACCTGTCCATAAAAATTACCAAGGTCATGCAAACAAGGAAACCTTAGAAGCTGTCACGGCAGAGGGAGCCCAGGGAGAGTGACCACGACGTGTGATTTTGATCCTGGAGCACGAAGGACATTTGGGGAAAACTACAGAAATCTGAATCAGGATGGTATTAAGTCGATAACCTATCAAAGTAGGTTCATTAATTGTAAAAAAGGTACCATACTCACCTAAGATGTTCATAAGGGAAACTGGGGGTGGGCTTTATGGGAACTCTTTCTTTGCAATTTCTCTGTAAGTCTGTTAAAATAATAAAGTTTATTAAAAAAAAAGTTCATCTTTCTGTGGTGTGCAGTTCCCACTTCCCTGCCACACATGTTGACCTTTAGTGTGCAAATAAATATGCCTCCCCCCCACCCCCTTTTATAGAAACGGTGCCCTGTTAACACTTGCAATCCCCCTTTTCCTTACTCATTGGTATCAGGCTTAGAGAGTCCATTCTTGTGTACAACTGGGAAGGTGTCATTTTGTGGCCAGTGCCCCGTTTATCGACGTGAACTGTAATTTCCATATGTGACGACTTCAGGGCATAACCATGGCTGTGGATGAGTACGCGTTGGACACCCTGTCAAGTCGTGAGACTTGGCGGACCCACGAGTTTGTAGTTGTGGGAGACAGAGACAGTGGGAATTCACACATCAGACAACGTTTCCCGGGGTCGAGATCTGGGTGAAACTGCCCTGACTACCCAAGTTTTTAGTTCGCAGGGGTTCAGGGACCTGCAAGGGTTCCTGTGGGTGTGTGCTTGTGGGTTCCTTCTGGCTTCTCTCTCCCGCCCTCTGCACTATTGCACCTGTGAGAAGGTCCTGGGGCCCTAAGTAACCTTACCCAGGAACACCTCAGTGGGGTCCTCTGCCAAGGAGCACAGGTGGGAGAGCTTTCCTCAGCATTGGGAGATTGTGGGATTCCCCCTGGGGACTGAGGGTGGGAAGTTCCACTCCGTCCTCGAGGTCTGGGGTCAGCACAACTTGCCTGCATCGAGGACAACTCCTAAGGGAACATTAGAATGCCCTAAGGACCTCACCTCTCCTCTGGCTACCTGGTGGGGGTGGGGTGGGGGCGTGGGGGCTCACCTGTCCTGGATCTCACAGGCCTCCCACTCGAGGGGTCCCCCCCCACCTCTTTATCTCTCCCCTCACTCCCAGGAATTCTAGTCGCTCGGTCTTAACAAGACAGTTTCTCCACGTCATTACACTCATTGCCATTAACCTCCCTTAACACATCCCACCTTATCTCCCAAATTCTGGGTGGTTTTTAAAATTCCTCTCCCAGCACTTTATAATAAAAAATTCAGATAAACAGAAAAGTTGAATCACACCGTCAATATCCGTACATCCACCACCTAAATCTACACTGACTTGCTACTTGCAGTCTCTGCCCTTAGGTCCGTCGGTCCAAACCGACTTATCTTTGGAAGCACTTCAAAGGTGTGTGGACATCAGTACACTCCCCAAGCCCTTCTATAAGTCTGTCATTTTAAATTTACTTTTTTAAAGGCAAAATTTACATACAGCAAAATACACAAATCTTAAGTGTGCTGCAGTCTGGCTGATTTGAGATGGTAGAAGAATTTTCATTTAATAATTATATGTTTATTTTAACATGTATTAGGGGAAAACCCCACACCGTTTATGATAGTGTCCTTAAGCTTTCTCTGACTGTATTTAAAAGACCTCTCTGCAGGGCTGGAGGAAGGGGTGGGGATAGGGAGAGATGGAGTTGGCGCTTCCAGGATGCTGATGCTGTGTCTCGAGGGGTCGCTTCCGGAGCTTCGGTCCCCTCTAGGAAGAGTGGCCTCGGCCTGGAGCGCTGGGAGGGGCCGGGGACGCGGCTGGAGCGGGGTCTGCAGTGGGGCGGAAACAGTGTGCGTGTGTGCGCGCGTGTGTGTATGTTTTCAAGTCACTGTGCTTCCGTGCGCCTCCTCCGACCGTTCTAGGCTGGGAGTGTCCTTGTGCACGCACAGGACCGGGAACACAGTAGGTGCCCAATAAGTGCTTCCCGCGATCACGAATGCTCAGACGCTTTGCAAGCACTATATTAAAAAATCAGAGTTTACCAATGCAGGAGAAATCCCTTTCTTCCGTTTCCAATCCCCCCATCCTGCGCAGCGCTGTCTAGCAAGCCTCAGGGTTTGTCGATTGATAAACAGACCCGCAGGAGGAGGAAGACCCGAGCGCGGGTGGGCGGTTCGGCCAGCGTGCCCTACCATACCAGCGCCAGGCCGGGGAACTCTTGAATGTCCCGGCCCACGGCTCAGTAAAAGCTATAGTTTTTCGAGCATGCGCACAGGACTGCCGAGGCAACCTCATTACGGTACAGCAGAAGCTTGTCCGTAGGTGCCCCGTTAGCGCAGTAGGCAGCGCGTCAGTCTCATAATCTGAAGGTCGTGAGTTCGAGCCTCACACGGGGCACAATACTTTTGCTCTCTCTCTAAGAGACCGTTAACTTTAGGTCCATACTCTTGCTAGGAAGAGTGATTTTGTTTGCCCCTCTGTGGCACTGGGAGACACCGGGCGCCCTCACTTTTGCACTTTGGGGTCACTAGCGTGTCACCTGACGCTGGGCTCAGCCTGTACCTTCCGAAGCACCGGAGCCGGGGGCGGGGGTGGGTTCACCGATTTTAAACCTCCGACCCTGCTCTGCTACTCCGCAGCCTCCCGCTTTCTGGGCCCGGGTCGGAGGACCTAACCGAAAGCGGTCTCATGACGTTAATGGGGGACGAGACACCTGCGAACGCTACCCAGCGCGGGGTGGGCCGGAACCCAGTTGGGCTTCTTTGGAAGGACCCCATCCTCACCACCTCGTGCCGCAGCGGGGCTGCCAGGAGGGAGCACCCCTGCTGTCCCGCGCTCCACCGTTGGCCTTCGCGGGGCACGTGCACAGCCCAGAGTTAAGTGAAAAATTCATGTGTGATAAATCCACTCCTGCATTCCTGCCTTCCTAAGCGTTTGGGTACCTTCGTTTACATCATGCCAGGGAAATTTGGGCATGTCAATCTGGCTACATAGAGGCCAACTCGAGTACACTATTCCGTCAGGTAAACTGCTAGAGCGCCTTGCCTGAGTGTGTTAGGTTTCTTGCTGCCTCGCAGCTCCAGTGGACCCTTCAAGCCCTTCTGCAGTGCGCACATGTTAAGCTGTCGGTAGGGGGTACTGGAGGACACGGAAGAGGAATGCCAGACTCTTCTTAGCTCCAAAGCGCCGTTTTGCTTTTTCTCGTTCCTGTTTCACGGTTCATCGGTGGTGCGAGTGTGTGGGGACACCCGGGGGGTGCTCTGCCCTAGCCCTGTGCCCAGAGTGCACAATCACGTAGTGACTTCACAGTCTCAGCCCTCTGACCACTTTACTGCAGTCCTCCCAACATGGGCATGGCATGTTCCAGGTCTAGTGCCAGCAGCAGTGCCCTGAAGCACCCTGAGCACCTGGTGTCTTCCAGTCTCGGTTTGCTTGTGCCCCGTGGCTCTCTGGACATGGCCTTTGCTGGCTGGTATGCACCTGACTACAACAACACTCAGGGGCTGGATGCCCTGACCCTATGTGCTATTTACCCAACAGCCTTGCATTACCTCCACCCCAGAGACTTAACTTCCTGAGACCTGAGGACTGTGGGCCAGCTCTGGCCTGGGCCACCTAGCAACACCTCTGCTACCCAGTGGTCTGCAACCACTTCTCCAGTGAACCCTGAACACGAGCCTTGGGGGCGGGAAGGGATCTTTCTTCCAAGTTTTGCCTTATTCTCCCTCAGTCTTACCTTGTAGAATTCTCATTACATCTTTAGCTATTCCGCTATCATAGTTCAATAACTCTTTATATTAAACTTTCCCTGTTCAAATTATCATGTGTTTTGCCTCCTGGTTGAATCCAAAGTGATACAAAATTAAATGAGGTCCAGAATCTGTGATGGTCACCCATACTAATAAATCAAGCCTTTGGCAGTCTTGGTAAGTCATCATTACCACAGCGTACTGGAGAAACTCTTTTAAATTCGATGTGGACAGGGATTTAGCAGAAGCCTCGAATTTACCCAACACTTACTGTACAATTCACATCAGAGAGAAAGCTTGTGAATGTAATAAATATGAAAAGGCCTTTAGGAACCTCTCCTTTAACGAACTCAAGGGAGTATTTGAGAGGAGCTTTTACAATGTAGCCAGTGTGGGAAGAATTTTCGCCAACCTCAAACTTCACTGAGTTCCTAGAGAATTTATGTTTTAAAGAAATGGAGGTTATGTTGAGGATACGATGTCAAGAAGGAAGAGATCATCAGAAATGTGTTTCATGAAATCTGATAACCTTTGAAATGCCACCCAAGCACATATGACCAAAAAGATTCAGTCAAGTATCTGAAATCTGTTAAGGTTGTGACTTTATTAAGATTATTACTGGGAGAACTATAAGCTCAGAGAAAATGGAGATCAAAGGAATTTATTTGGTTGAGAGTATGCATAACTCACTTTCACTGGATGAACAGAAACTTTAAACATATGAAATACTGTAATACTTAAAAGAGGTGTGTGTGCAGTTGCAAAACCAGTCAAGTAAGATGTAAGTTCTAGTAAAAGAGGACCTGAAGTAGGGGGTCAGAAACTGGTAATATACCGGATTCTGGCTGGCAGAATCACAGTATCTTTCAATTACAGTTACCATTCTTTATTATATTAGTTTCAGCTGTATAGAATAGCGGTTAGACAATAATATACTTTACAAAGTGATCCCCCCAATAAGTCTAGTACCCACCTGGCACCATACATAATTATTACAATATTATTGACTATCTTCCTTATGCTGTACTTTACACCCCTGAGAATCACAATATTCCAGAATTTGAATGCTTTTAGGTAAGCAAATTCTAGCTCACCAAAGTTCCCATCGTAGCCCATATGTTTTACATCCTGACTTCCTGCTTCCAATCATACCAGCCTGACCCAGGAAGGCATGTTTGGAACTACCTGAACATGAACAAAAAATGAGGCTGAGGAAAGTGCTCTTGGGAAACCAATGGCTCACATGGTAATGCTTTAGAACTCTGACTATTGGACAGAAAGAGTTCTCTGCTTACTGAAAATATTTGGTTTACCATTAAGATGATGTTTAGTGACCACTGGAAAAAAATATTCCTACTACGCACCGCACATTACTCTATGTCAAGCACTGTCCAGGAACTTTATGTACATTATTTTATTTAATACATCAAGTCTATGAGGGACTTCCTCCTTCCTTTTGGAAATGAGTTCAGAGAACTGCTAATTCGCCCACGGTGATGAAGCGGCCTGGCGTTCGCTGAGTGAGGGAGACGGGGGAGGAGTGGCGCTGTCGGGAGAAGCACACAGACGCTGATGTCGTGAGCACAGTGAGCGGTGGGATCACTGCGAAGAGGGGACCCTACTGCCGGGGGACAGAGGGCTGTGGTTTCGGCCATTCCACCCTGTCAGTGCCCTAGCCACCGCCGAGCTCTCTCTAGGTCCTGGCTGTACAGCTGTTGAGATGGTTTCCCACTCTTTATCTCTTGTTTTATCCTCAAAATTAACTCTCATCAACTAAAGTTACAGAGGCTCATGCTGGTTTTTACAACCTGAAAGAACCTAACACAAGTTTTAATATTTGCAAAAAATTTTTTATTATGAGAAGTACCAGAAGCTATTTACAAACCAAAAAGTGTAATAATTAAATAGAACACATAATTTTCATACCCACAGTTTTCTATACAAAAGGTTGATCTTTACAGGAATTTAAAATAAATAATTTAAAAATCAGTGTCATTGATTGCAAACGAGGTATTTCTCTCTTTGACTCTCTCAAGGTGACCAGCCTCCTATGTGGCCAAAAGATGAGGCGTCTGACGTCCGTTACGGGCCTGGGCGGTGAGTCTCCGGCGGAGGGTTCTCACTCTCTGCAGGAGACCCTGATCCAGAGCGTCACACTGTATTTTTCTCTGGTTTAAAGAAACTTGAAAACAAAATTTAAAATAATAGTTTAATCTTCTGATGTTAGCAATGATAAACAGCATTTATTGTACAGGTAAAGGGTGTAAAAATCAACAATGAAATAAATATTCTAAAAACCAAATTTCTTAAGCAAAAGCCTACTGACATATTTATTACCTAAGCCCTATGTTGTTCCATTTACGAGCTAAATATTTATTTGTTGAACTGAATGAATGCTATCAGACAATTTGTCTGCTTTTGGTTACTCAGCATTTTTTCAATTTGGAGATACAATCTTTTAAATTAGGAACAAAGCCTCTCCGAAGAGATTTTGAGTTCTTTGCAACAATAGTTAAGTTTCCTCACTAGGATACTTAATGAAGTGAGAAAATCCACTCTAATTTGCCAAAATTAACATTGTACACACCATGGCCACTCCCCAATGATTAAGTAAAAATCAAATAATCAAATTCTTTTAACAGTGGCTAATATGGGGAGAGTCGAGAATCAAGATTAAAATACAACAATGGGTCCATGTGTAAGAGCCATTTCATACTGATTTACAGGAGTTAGTAAATACTGAAATTTGAGACAGACATACCTTAAAACTATAGTTCTCAGCTACATATTCAAGCAGCTTAAATTTCCGAAAACTATTTTTTTTCTCCCAAGCAATACAACTTTCATGCTTTTTTGTTTTGCTACCAATAACCTAAATTTATCAAGTGTCAAGTCAATTTTCAAATTTAGAATGATCTAGTTAAAAAGTTCTGACATGTCGATATAGAGAAGAATTAAGAATCTCTTGTACTTTCATTTGACCGATGCATGACTTTTGGGTCAATTCCTATTGGAACACAGAACTTATAGGTGATACAAGAGTATGAGAAAGGAAGATATTTTACACGATGCTGGGTTCTCATTACTTGTTATTAAAGGGGGTGGAGGGAGAGCGGGAGGGTAAATGGGGGGATAAGTGCTGATGAGAGGAGGCCAGACTATAGGTGGTTAACAGACAATGCGATATACAGATGATGTGTTACAGAACTGTACATCTGACACCTATGAAATTAATCAATGTAACCCCCATAAATACAATAAAAAATATATAAAAACAAACAAAAACCCTAAGAAGCAAATCAAATACTTTACTGTGGAAATTGTTAGCTCCTTCATGGGCTAGCGCTGGCTGTATTTTTGTAAGATGTTTTCATCCCACTGCTTCCAAAAATGACCAAAGCCTCCAGTGAATCGAGTCAAGGGATCAAAAGTCACCTAACCAGCCATGAAGCCATTAGCCCTTGGTTGCTGTGCCTTTAGCTATCCTGGTTGTCCACCACAGCACCAACAGCAACCACGTTTCTCAATGGTTGTTCGAGGGACCCAGCCCACAACAGAGGCAAGAAAATTCAAATGAGTAATAACTCTGAAAACTAATGCTGAGATTTTCGTTTCATAAGGATGTAAAACAGTTACAAATACCATTAATTTAGTAAGAGGCAGATTTCTACTGAAGCCTCCAACTGTTGTGGGCAGCAGTGCAGGTGCCGAAGAAATGGAGATGCATTAATGGTGTTTGGCAAACTTTCTTTACTTGGGTTCTGTTCTGATCCACTTCTTTCCTCCAGCTACAAATTTGAGAATCTTGCTGCCTCTGTAATGGTGGCGGGGGGTGGGGGCAGGGAGTGAACACACCCCCCCTCAGGAAATGGAGCCACACAGGTGTGACTGCAGACGTGGCCCCCTTGCTAACTAACCACAGTGGCCTGCTGGAAGAGGGACAAAGGCAAACATGGCCGACACTGGCCTTCAGTGGTTGGAAGGCTGGACACTCCCACTGGCTTTCAGAGCGCATGGGATTCTGGGAGAGGACTTCCAAAACGGAAAGTAAAAAGTCAGTTGGTTCTTCCCCTCCCCTCCCCCGGTGGGGGCATGTCAATGGTCACCAGAGGGTCTGCCAATGGTGGCCAGTGTGGGCCTGTGAGCGGAGCTGGCGGAGCACAGACTCCGAAAGATGCCTGGAAGCTAGACAGGGACTGGAGACCAGCTAAGCCACCTGCATTCATGACACTTTTGGGTGGGGGAAGAGGTTCCTGGTGCAACCTAGGACTGCGCTGGCAGAGGCTGACAGGGTGATTTTTCTTTGGGTGTCTTCGAGGGAACGGGCTTTGAGGCAGAAGCTTCCTGTTATTTCCAAAGACCTTGGCGACAAGAATCAGCACTATGAACAGATTTTTGTTATTGTGTTATTTCCAGTTCTTGAACCTATGTAGTAGTTGTAATGACAAATACAGGGTCCTGCACACACAACACCCGCTTTTTATTACAAAATCATAAGCGTGTAACTCTATAACATAACAATATCACACTCAAGCACACCATAGGACATTTTAGGTGAAATGTTCAAATCAAAACTATAACTTATCACACCCATATTATTACCCTACCAAGCACACTCAAGCAGGTCTTACTTCTGCTGGACCCTGCATTTAAACAGCTACTTTTGATGCCACACGCTGACTTTTTCTTTCCCCTTACTTTTGTTACCCAGATATTCAAGGCAGAAACTTGCCGTTAAATAAAAGGTTCCTTTCTTTTCCACCCAACTCTGTCTTTGGAGATTTGCCTGGTGGCAAGCGGTAGGAGCCCCCGCCCCCGCCCCTGTACTGTGTGAGTTTGGTAACTGCTCCGTTACCTCCATTTTAGGATTTCCATTACCGATGTCCTGGGAAAATGGCATCGATGTGAGTTAGGATACTAAGAAGCTAGGAAGATTCCTGGGCAAGTGGAATGGGGAAACTGAGACAAGAAAATTAAGCAAGGCCAAACAGTTTGAGCACTTTATAGCCAGCTGGTGAATGGCAAGACCTTATCTCCCCTAACCGAGGACACCTGAGCGCCAACGTTTATACCTCTCCCACTAACCAGAGAACACGTAGCTTCCCTGGCCCTAAACTACAGGTGTCAGGGAAGAGAGGAATGCTAATGCAAACGGGGAGAGAGGACACGGGAAGAAGGGGTAGAAGGGGAGCCAGTTTGGGAAGAAGCTGCCGACTCCACTTTCAGCTGCCCTCCTCTTGCTCCCAAGAGAAACAGCACCTCTGCGCTCCCCTTAGGAACCCCCCCTAAATGCCCACGGTTCCCCTATATAAACTTGCTTCTGGAAACTCAAGGAGAGGAGGATGTTAGGGTTTTTACCTGCCGCCTTCTCAGACCACTGGCCTCTGATACATCTAAGTGCCAATTATAATCCAGTCCCTGTCTCTGCTTTTTGGCTGAGGGGTGACAGGCAGCATGAGCCCAGGACTTGGTTGCCCTCCAGTTTCAAACGTCCCATAAATATAACTGAAGTCACAATCTTGCTTAAATATTGCTAAACTTAAAATAACAAGATATCTTTCTTATTTATCAACTTACTCTGTGTGGAGGAATCCATCTCGGAAATGTCACTTAATTGTGAGGTTCTGGGCAAACATCTTGACGCAACCTGTTCATTTGGGCATCTGGGCACTACTGATACAAAAGGGGGAGATAAAGGGATGTTTGGGAGGGAACAGAGAGCCTTTTAAAATTCCAAATGGTCCTAGTACATTAAAAATGCCGAGGATGAAAAGCCCCTTCTGAGAAGAACAGATACCATTCAAAGGGCAAGGCAAGGCGTTTAAAATTAACAGCTGAGCAGAGGTTTTGGCAAAGTACTTTAAAAACATCTTTAACCAAAACAAAAAGCCAACAAACAACTCAAAAATACAGATGCTAGGACAGAGATCCCAAACATTTATGGGAGGGGATTATGAAATGTAATTAGCAAGCCCTCCTTGACAGCTGCTGGCTTTAACCAGGCAGGGCCTGATCACAAAATGTGCAGTCGATCAGAACCACCAACAGGCAAGTTTTACCCAAAACCTTAAGTAGTAAGCAGAACAGGGCTCCGCAAATTACTGGTACCCACCCCCATTTTTAGTCAGTCAGTCCCCTCCTTTCAGAAGTTACACTCCCCCTTCAACTGTGCTTGTACTGTCCCCTAACTCCTACAGGTTTACATACAGCAAGACAACAATGTATTTTTGATTTTTCATCCTGATGGCACTGATGACTGTCCCTTCCTTTCTGCTCCCATCTTAGGGCCATGCCTCCATGAATCAGGTGCAGAATGTTTAGGTCACACTCATCGAGTCCCTGCTTTCACCTGCTCTCAAGAGCTTTCGCTAATGGTTTTAACTCAGTTTTAGCTCAGTGAGTCATTAAGACAATTGGACTAATTACCAAATGGCTAATTTGATCTGGTGGGGGATGGATATGGAGTCACCCTCAAATATTAAAGGGCTGTCAAGTGGCTAAGGTAGGAAGTGTCATCTGCATTGCTCCAGAGAGGAGTTTCTACGGGGAGAATGAAAAGAGTAAAACAAAACAGACAAGAAAAGCAGATTTAACCTTATGTAAGAAAAAGATAACCTTTAAGTGAGATACTACCAGAAAATGGAACGAGGCGATGGGCTCGCCAGCTCCGTAAGGATACAGGCTGGGCCACCACTCCCGCCATCACCCTGCAGAGATGACTCGCTTGTCAGAGGCTGGTTCTTTAGGTCCTTCCCAACTGGAGATCTCACAGTTCCCTGCCTCGCCTCGGTCCTAAATCCATCCTGCCCATGGCAGTTTAATGTCTCTTCCCAAAGGAACATGCAGTAAATAATCAAACAGCTAATGGGTCCCCTTGGCCTACAGCAATGTTTCTCTGTGTCATCAGCACACTCCTCCTGGGGCCTCCCTTCCAGGCCCTGACTGACAGACCAGTGCTGGGCACCTCCCTTCAAAATGCCATCTTCCTGCCCTGGCTGGGTTGCTCAGTGGGCTGGGACGTACGTCACAAGGTTGTGGGTTCGATGCCCAGTTGTGGGCAGGTATGGGAGGCAAACCATCGATGTTTCTCTCTCTCTCTCTCTCTCCACCCCCGCTCTTCCTCTCTCTCTAAAATCAATAAAAAACATATCCTTGGTGAGGATTAAACAAACAGAAAGCCATTTTCCTAATTAGAGCTGATCATCTCCCAGTTTTAGAACTAAATGGCTTTGATTTAATTTATGTACCCTGATGAAGGAAGTGAAAAATCCTTACACATTTACCGTTGAGAAACGGATGACTACGAACCAAATTCTCTCTCAGGGGAGGAATTTAGTAAAGGCTGGAAAAAGTGGGTAGCACGGCGGGAGACGGCACGCGGGCAGAAGGCCCAGCACGGAGGGGGACCCCACGTCGATGAGAGACCCTTCGGCAGCTTCCTCCCTTCTGCCATTTCTACACCCACAGGCCCTTCTCTAAAAGCCTCAGGATTGTCCTCCTTCTAATGTCGGGGCGAAAGTGGCAGGCTTAGGGGGAGTGGCAGCTCCAGCGGCTGGTATCTTTTAAAAGCCAGCTTTAAATATTTAGCTCGTGTGCAGTGACATTCCGCTCCCCACTGCCCCCAAGCGCTCTGGGTGCTGGGTGGGGCTTAAATCTAAGCCATGAGAGGGAACCGGCAGTTTCGAAAGTAGGTATAATTCAATGAGGACAGAATCTCACCTGTGTTTTCACTTTTTAAAATTTGTGAACTATTAAAGTGATGCACACAGCAGCATTATTCATACAAGCCAAAAAGTGGATACAAGGCCAATGTCCGTCAACTGGTAAATGAATAAATAAAAGTGAAACACCCGTATAATGAAATATTCAGTAATAAAAAGAAATGAAGTACTGACTTGAGCTACAACATTGAGCCTCAAAACATTATGCTAGGAGAGAGACGTCAGACACAAAGGACCATACACTGTATGATCCTATTTACATGAAATTTCTTGAAAATCTATAGAGAAAGGAAGTAAATTAGTGGCTGCCAGGGTGGGGGTTGGGGGGTGGGGAGAGTGAAAGGAAATGGAGAATGACTACAAATGGATATGGGGTTTATTTTGGGGTGCTGAAATATTCTAAAATTGTGGTAATGGTTATGTAACTGAATATACTTTTTAGTACATGGTAATATGATACCATTGAATGGTAGACTTTAAAGAGGTGAATGGTATGGCATGCAAATTACATATCAATAAGGCTGTCATTTTTAAAAAAGACATATACATTGTAAAAGACCAAAATAACACAAAATACAATAAAAGTCCCTGTATCTGTACTCTATTTTAAACTGCAGTTCTGACTTTTCAGTTGACGCCATTACAGTCTTACAACACCAAGACCCAATGTTTGATTACATCCTATAGTAAGTTTCCTTGTGTTATTGTTCTAAGGACGAGCTATTGGTAAAGCATACATTTTTACACTAAAACAACTTGAAATGGCACTATGGGAACAAATCATACTCTAGTACATTAAGGGGATGCCCAGGACCACAGAACCATGGAATACAGCAGAATTCCACAGGATGGCTCAGAAGTTTTTCTTGATTGAAGCTGTTTTTTAACAGTCCCACCACCTCAGCTCACTCTTTCTGACCAAAACCAAAAAGTGGGGACTAGGGATTCCCTTTTAGCTGAGCAGTAGTGTGAATCGAAGTGCCCACCTCCAGGATTTCTCCATGACAACAGACCACGTTAAACAGATGAGTCTGTGACTGAATCTGTGCCGTGGAGAAGAGAAAGGCCTTCATGGCACTCACCTGTATCGTGGGACTGTCCGGCATGTTCTAAAGCATCACGTATCTCCTTCTCTAGAAACCTCCTTCTAGATGCATCTGAAAGAACAGAAGCTTTCTCTTCTGATTTCAACTGAAAGTCTCTTTCTTCAGCTTCCTCCCACTAAATATAAATAAGTGGAAAAAAAGGTCACATAAAAATTGCAGTAACGCAAGTGCCTGCGGTGGAATACGCCCCTCTGTTCCCTCTTCTCTACTTCCTTTGGTACATTCAAGGCACGTGGGACCCGTCTGGTGCCAGGGCAATTTGGTGCCTGCCCTGCCCAAGACAGCTGAGGACCTGGAAAGCAGAGGCACCTCTGGTATCACCCAGCAGCCCAGAGTGCCATGTGCACACAGAGTCCCCCTGCCACTGAACTGACAATTCGTTTCACTACATTTCAAATCTCAAATCCTGTAAGATGAAGCTTTACTTTTTTAAATTAATGGCAACTGTTTCATTTAACTTGAACGCTATGTCTGAATAATGAAGTCTGCAAAATTCAGAGAATGAATTGTTTCTTTTTACTTTTAGTTTTATTTAGAAATAACTGGCATACGCCACCGTGTAAGGCATACAGCATGATGGTGTGATTTACATATATTGTCAAGTGATTATGACAAGTTCAGCTAAATCCACCTTTTTATACAGATACAATAAGAAGAAAAGAAAAAAGGAAAAAGTGTTTTCTTTGTGATGAGAACTTTTAGGATTTACTCCCTTAACCACTTCCCTGGCTCTCCTGCAGCAGCGGTTAGCTATGGCCGTCGTGCTGAGAGAATGGGTTCTCTGCCCAGCTCTGCTACACACAATGACTACAGGGAAGTCAAGGAATCTCCGTGAGTCTCTATTTCCTTCTTCCTAAAGTGAGAAAGTGATAGTTCAAAGGATAACTAAAATCATCAATCTAAAATGCTCCTAAAGTTTACTGGTGTTCTAGGGATGTTACAGCTTTTCTACGCAAAATTTCTGTTACAGAAATGCTAATGAGTTAAATATGCATTAAATAACAAAAACTTGAAAGAATCATTAGGGCCCAGGGGGCCACAGAGATCCATCCCTTTCATGTGACAGATGAGGACATCGACACTGAGGGGTCCTCTAAGGCCACACGGCAGTCAAGCTAGAACCCAGGACACTAGACGCAAAGGAGGATCTCTGCATGCCGTGAAAAGTCCTTATGATTCGCACTTTACTCTCAAATATACCAGTTGACTCATAGGACAGTAATCCTGAATTTGACATCAAGCCCCAGTGCCAGCACTCCTTCCTTTCCTGGCAGGGGTGGGCTTCCACCAGTTTTCCGGAGAAGCCTCAGTGACCTGGGCATCACTCCCACCCCTCCCTGTCCTGGAATGAAAGCCTCACGCCCTGGCATGGGGTAGGAGGGAGATGAATCTGGAATAGTGACTGGAAGGAAAATTATTATGAAGAGATTTCAGAACAGACATTACGATCTAGCAGCAGAAAGCCAGTCGTGTAGTTCCTGATCTCTCCCTGCCCCTCAGTGTCCTCAGGGAGCCACCGTGTCTGCTATATCCACAGAGCACAGGTCCCACAGCTGTTCGGGGAGGATCCGCCAAAGGATTCGTATGTGTAATGTATACGCTTCAGTCGTCTCCTCAAAGCCAGCTCTCTGATTCCTCTTTGCGAACAGAATTCTAATTTTATTTGGGAAGATAATGCTCCCTGATGAAAACACTTCATTTCCAACACTGTTTGCGGCCAAATGTGGCTAGAAATGTGGTCTGGGAATTCTGGAAAGGAGTTCGAAAGGAATTGTCTAGCTGGGAGGTGGAACCTTTCGCACCTCTGTCCTTTCTTCCTGCTGAACGGAATGTGCATGTGAGGGCTGGAGCCCCGTCATCTCGGACGGTCAGGTATCCGTGACAATGAAAGGCACGCACCAGGAAGTAGTGCAGAAAGGCTGCGGAGGCAGTTTCCCTGACGACCTTGGAGTCAGGATACCAACCCCGGCTGCCCACCTCTAGACTGCTTTCATGTGAAAAGAAAAACTTCTATCTTCCTCACCATCGCTGTTATTTTGGTTTTTGTTACTAGCAACTACATATAATTCTTTTTTAAAATATTCCTCACCCAAGGATATGTTTTTGATTTTACAGACAGAAGAAGGAGGGGGGAGGGACGGAGGGAGAGAGGGAGAGAGAGAAAAAAAGAGAAACATCGAACCCACAACCTAGGTGTGTGCCCTGACCAGTAATCGAACAGGCAACCATTTTCATGTAAGGGATGATGCTTCAACCAACTGAGCCACCCAGCCCGGGCAACATATAATTCCTAACTGTTCAAAATCTTTTACATTGTTAGTATAAAGGATTAGATAAAGTAGTAATATTATCCAACGAGCCATAACAAATCCAGGAAGCTGAGAAGTTGAGACACATTAATGTAAATGAGAAAGACACTTCGTCATTTCTTAGGCAGCATCCATCAACATTGGACTTTTCTGAGCAATATGTATTAAAATTAGATCATCTAAGATATTTCCCAGCAAAAAAAAATTACTTGGTTTGATGCTTGTCATTTGATTATGTAATATTCTAAAATTTAAACTATTGACAAGTTTGTAACATCATTCTTACCTTTTCAGCTTCCTTCCCCATCATTGTTTTTAATACCTCTACTTCTTTCCTTCTGTTTTTCCGAAGGAGTTTGGCCATTTCCTGGTAACATTCATTTCGCTGTAGATCATCACATCTTTGTTTATGTAAAGCTTGAATTCTCCAGTCAGTATTTAGACATGCTTGTTCAGCTTTTGCCAAGTTTTCTTCAATTAACTAAGAAAAAAATTGTCAATTTCAGAAACAAGGTCAGATTATATACAACCATGGCAGATCCATGTAATGGACCCATGTGTCTAGGGCAGCTGTTTGTAACCCTGGGTGCACATTAAATCACCTCCAACCCTGGCTGATGAGTCAGTTGGCTGGAGTGTCATCCTGTGCATCAGAAATTTGTGGGTTCTATCCCTGGTCAGGGTGCATACGGGAGGCAATTGATCAATGTTTCTCTCACACCGATGTTTCTCTCCCTCTCACCCTTCCTCTGTCTCCCTCTAAAATCAATAAATATATTCTCAAGTGAGAATTAAAAAAGAAAAATCACCTCTGGGTGTTTAACACAAACTGATGTCCAGGACCCCCCGCCAACCCGTTAAATCACTCTCTGGAGCGGCTGGATATTGGTACTTTTAGAACATTCTTCAAGTGATTCGAACGTATAGCTGAGGTTGAGAACTTCTAGGCTAAAAGATAGGTGGGATTAAACAATTTCCATGTTTCACCTTTGAAAAGGAGTCAGAAGAGTCCATTCTTACAGACTGGACAATCGTCTTCAGGAAAAGAAAATGGTGGAAATATTCAGGGGGTATGAGCCTAGGATTCGCTGCAGAGCAGAAGGTGGGAACACTTACAATATTCCTGGCTCTTGGACCAGGGCTGGGCCCCACCACAAACCTACTTAACATTCTGTTTAAGGGGAAATAGAAAACATTCTCTCTTGAAGGTCTCAAATTCTATTCCAACTCATTTAAGCCAGAATTTCTCCACAAGAAATTCTATAAAAGAAATTTGGGAAATTTTCTTAAAAGATTCACAGTGTATCATATCTTCAAATTTGGCATGAAAAACTTTAACGTAGCATTTCCAATACTTATTTGTCATCCTCCATTTTACTAAATAATAGTTATTAATATTCTAGGGAACAGATTTTGAAACTACTGGTTTATATGCCAGGCATAGACCTGATATTTTTTAACTAATCAACTCAGGAACAATTTCTGAGACACAACACAGTAGGATACTACAATTTATAAAGTTACTAGTTCCTTTGTATTTTCTTCTAAGTCTTAAAATTCTCAAAGTATAAAAGATACATGTATATGGCTGTTAATGAAGTAAGTAACCTGCAAATAAAATACTGTGAGATTCTAGAACAGTGCTAACTGAAGCAAAGAATGAACTAACTCAACTCTGCAGAGTCCAAGTTTTAATTCCTTGATGACAGATGGAAATTTCCCCGTTTATATATACATATATTACATTGATCACATGTTTACCTTCTGAGTGTTTTGGCTCTGCGTTTGATCGGTTTCTATCAGTCTATGAAACAGGCAATCTTCAAGATCCACTTTTCGCCTATAGGCATCTGTATCTTCTCTCATTTCTTTTGCAACAGTTTCTTGATTTCTAGTAAGACTCTGTTAAAAAAAAATCACTTGTTAAAAAAAAATAATCACCAATCTATAATAATAATGCTAGAACACAAAAACGACTTCTTTCTCCCAGAATACTAATATGAACACAAATAAAAACTGTACTCATCTAATTTTCAAAGTAAGAAACAAACAGCAGTGACATCAGTGGAAGCAGGAGTAAGGACCCCTGAAAACGCTCTCATCCACAAATGCACTGAGAACCCTGGCAAAACCAACTTTTTCAGAACTGTGGAACTCAAAGGAAGACTTGTGGCAATCTGGGGAGCATTTATTCATAAAAATGGCCAGATCTTGGCGAGAACAGCAAGCATGACAGCCTTTTTCATGTGCATTATCCCTATTTCCACCCCGCCCCTATTGCTGTGTTTGCCTTGACAACCAGCGGCCTGGCAGCCAACGGAAGGGCGAGGTGGAGTGGGAGCTCCTCCGAAGTCTTTCCCAGGGAACTGCCATCATCTGGCTTATGGTGCTGAAAGACCCTCCTCCCAAGGCTGTCTTTATTTGACCTGACTCGGAACTCAGCTGCTTCCAACAGCCTTTTTCCTGGGGACATTTGCTGAAAACAACCAGAGGTAACCGCTGAATATACTGGCTACCTGAGGCAGTGGATCCCGGTTAGTACAAACAGGTCAATCAAAAAGCTTTACAGGAAAAGGGGTAACTGACGTCCACAGAAGGCTTTGAAAAGCTCCGGTAGATCCCTGGGACTCAGGAAGGCCACAGGCGTGTGTTAAGGCTGTGCACACACCAAGTGCTGTGTGAATGCTCAGGCCTGAGAAGGCCCTAAGCTGTCAACTCTGGTGAACCGAGGGTTTGCACAATCAGGAAGTGAAATCTAAGACGGAGTTGTAAAGTACCTACCTAAGTGTACACGGTGCCCCCAAGTACATGGTGTCTTCAACATGATGTACACAGAGCCCTTTGGCAAAGATTAGAGGCTTACTCTTCAAGGCATCTTAAGAAATCTCCCATCACTAAGCTGCCTGAGCAGGGTCTCAAGTGGCTACGTATGACAAAGACTAGAGACTTTACAGAATGAATTCAGAAAAATCACTTAGCAAAGAACAAGAAACTCTGGGGAGGGAGGAGAATCTGATTTGCCACATTATGTTATTTAAAATGTCTAATGTTTAACAACAAAAAATTATATGACTTATTAAAAATCAAAAAAATATGGCCCTACATACTTTTAATAGACATTAACTACATGATTTCCAAAGAAGATATAATAATGGCCAATAAACATATGGAAAGATGCTTGATATTACTAGTCATAACAGAAATGCAACTCAAAACCACAATAAGATACCACTTCACACTTACTAGTGTGGCTGTATTCAAAAGGACAGATGATAACTGCTCACGAGAATGGAGAGAAACTGGGACTCGGTACCCCTAGGTATATATCTAAGAGAACTGAAAATATATGTCCGAACAAAAAGTTGTACGTGAGTGTTCACAGCAGCACTACTTACCACAGTCAAAAAGTGAAAACGACCCAAACATCCACCAGCTGATGATGGCTAAACAAAATGTGATCAGTCCACACAAGGGGATATTTATTATTCAGCCATTAAAAAAAAAATACTGACTTAGGCTATACAACATAAATAAGCCTTGAAAACATTATTTTACCTGAAAGAAAACGTCACAAAACCCCACAAATTGTATGATTTCATTTACATGAAAAGCCCATTCAGAATAGGCAAAGCCAGACACAGAAAGATCAGTGGCGGCCCCAGCAGGGGACTGGGGGGCGCGAGCAGGGCTGGGTGCTAAGGGGTACGGTGGTCGGGTGCGGGGGTGCAAACAGCGAGGAGTATTCATGAAGATTTAAGTTAAAAGGGCAAAATACATACCAACTGTTCGTAGCAAATAATCTCCCTTATTACCCTTATTGATGGTATTAGCAGTTATTTCCTAAGGGATTTTTTTCGACTTTTTAAACTATCCATTGGCAGCATAATTTCCATATAACTAGTTAAAAATAAAAATGTTTTTCAACTACATGCAGAGGAGATACATGTGTGAAGAAGTTTACTGCCAGAAATTGTAAACCACTTAAACTACCAACAACAGAGAAAAAAAGTTTAAGTTACGGCTCATCAACAGCCACTACCAATGACAACTACAGAGACAGGCAGCATTTAGGAAAAGAACTGTATTAAGTGAAGAAGAAACACAACAAACTGTGCATTCAAACATTTTGGCTACTGTCAATCCTGGATGATACTATGTTTTTCTTAAAAAACAAATAAAACGAATATTTAAAAACTATGAATAAATACAGTCTAAAAAGAGATTGTATAAATTCCACTTTTCCTATGTTGGAAATAGCCGATTTATACCTTCTCAAAAAGTCTTTTTTGTGATTCGAGTTCCAGATGTCTCATTTCTAGGTCTTTAGCTGTGGTAGCAATTTCTCGATCTCTCATATATATCTATGGTTAAAAAAAACAAAACACCAAATTGTGAATACCAAAAAGAATTTACAAAATAATTTTTGTTTAATAGAGTGAGTAATCTTGTAATCTGAACAACTCACTACAAGTATTTAAAATAACAGGTGTTGCGCTTTTTTGAAACCAGAATAATTGACAGTTTATTAACATTAACTGTGGAATCTAGGAATAATGGGCGAGTTAAAGTTAAGCGTAATTTTTTTCCTTTTTAAAAATAATTATTTATTTTTTAGAGAGAGGGGAAGGGAGAGAGAAAGAGAGGGAGAGAAAAATCAATGTGTGGTTTCCTTTCGCCTACCCCCACCCCCTGATGGAGACCTGGCCCTCAACCCAGGGACCCTTTGGTTCATAGGAGTCAAACCTGGGACCCTTCGGTTCATAGCCTGGCACTCAATCCACTGAGCCACACCAGCCAGGGCTAAGCTTAATTTTCTAAAAAAGAAAGCACAATTACCATATGTTCAGCTACCCAGACTGGGAGAGCAGATGGCAGGTTCTTACCATATTACATTCGCCAATATTAGGAGTTAGAAAAACTTGAGCAACTTAAATTGTGGTGGATAAAAATATAGAAAATTTAATCTTATTAAATATAACATTTATTTAATGTTCTTTTTGATTAAACTTCTGTGCTTTTATACATTTAGTATGGCACTAGTAACTGCAAGTTTAAATACACTGGACTCTTCAACCTGTATATGCCCTGCCTGGATTTAAAATTACTTTAAAGTTCACCTGTCTCCAAAATTTGATTACTGGGAAGCTTTTCACATTTATATGCTAGAGGGTTTGGATGCGGTACTCTTTAGATAGAGAAATAAGAAACTGTCTTACACCTGAGTTTATGAGCAAGGGCAGTAGGAACAGCAATAGGTGGAGGAGAAGTTTGGCGAAGCAAATGATGCTTTCTAGGAATTTCAATGATAGAAGCTCTCTTGCTTGTGCATTTTCAGAGATACGAACAGCTATGTGCCAGAGCAAAAACAGGTCACCTCTGCTTGCTACTAAGAGATGTCCTCAGTCACTTACACGTCACTGTGGACTCAAGCAGTCTTTCCTGCTGCTGTCTGAACGGTGAGTAGAAGCTTTTGCAGGTTAGCAGGTTCAGGGCTCCCTGTCAGAACTGGAAGATGGAAGTGCAGGCAGAGGCCCAATCGCGCCACTGAAAGGACTTTACAGGAGCCTTTGACCAAAAGAATTGCCTTCTGCTCCCCCTCAAAGGGGTTTGACATAAAGAGGTCAGAGTTCTAAGCCTGTATTACTTTTGGAGGATATTACAGTTTTCTACAATAATGAATTATCAGCCTTACTAGATAACTAAAAGGACCCATAGATTAAAAAAGTTAAAATGAATTGGCTAGAAACAAAAAGTATGACCTCATGCTATAAAAAGAGATAACAGATTTCTAATACTGAGAAATTAAAAATACTTTAAAATATTTGGTATTTTACCAAAACTAGGTTTGAAACTCCCTAAATTAAGTCTCCGAAGTCAGGGTAATCCTAACTAAAATTCCAACAGGATGGAGGTGAGGTGGCCATTCAGAGAGAGAGTCATAAAATCTTCCAGGTCTATTTGAAATGGTGAACATTTGAGAATATTGTGGAAAACTCTGAAAAGGCAGGCTGATGGTGGGACTGAGGTCTACTAGTCAGTAAAACATCACCAAGCTGTCATTGAGTGTGGCACTGCTTAGGGAGAGACTGAGTAACGGCGGAGGTCGAGTGTCTAAGGGAATTTAACACTTAATACTCACGTGGCAAATGACTTTGCCAACGTTCAACAGTGGTGCTGGGACAGCTGGCTTGGCTGGGGAAAGAAGCAAGCTTGGTCCCCACCTCATTCCCTGCTTCAATTTGTGGACAAGTCAGGGGCTGGTCACCTTTCTGTAAAGGGTCATGGAGTAAACATCTTAGGCTCTGTGGGTCCTAGTTTCCTTCATGACAATTCACTTCTGTCGTTACAGTGCAAATGAACCATGACAGTGTGTAAACAAGCTTGTGTGACTGTGTCCCGATGAAACTATATTTATGGACACTGAAAGCTGAATTTCATGTTTTTAAAATTTTAATATAACTCTTATGTCATGAAATGTTATTCTTTGATTTTTTTTTCTTAACCATTTGACATGTTAAAACCACTCTAAGGCCCTGGCCAGGCAGCACAGTTGGTTGGAGCTTCATCCTGGTTACGCCACCGTGGTGGGTATGATCCCCGTGAGGGTACATACAAGAGTCAGCCAATGAATGCACGAAGAAGTGGGACAACATAACGATGTCTCTCTCTCTCTCTCCCCCTTAAATCAGTAAGAAAAAAAATACTCTAACTGACACGCCTTACAAAATAGACAGTAGGCAGACCTGTCAATGCACTACAATGTGTTGATCCTTGAGATACATCAAAGGTTTAAAAAACAACAGGAAAACATAAAACTAGAAAAGAGTATGCATAAGTAGTAATATAAACTTAAAATGGGAAGGCCTTTCTAAATATGACACAAACCTAGAAGTCATAAAAAACTAATAAAAGTTGGTTATCTAAAATTAACGTATTTTGCACGATTTAAAACGTGACTAGTCCACACTGAGGCGTATTGTAAGTATAAACCGACTGTTAGATTTCAAAGACTGAGTACAAACAAAAGGTAAAACATCTCATTAATTATACCTTCATGTTAATTATATATCAAAATGATTGCAAATACTGAGTTAAATAAAATGTTACTGAAAATAATTTTACCTGTTCCTTCTTCCTTCTTTAATTTGGCTCTTAGAAACCTTAAAACTACCCACGTGATTCCCATCAGATCTCTGGGGCAGTGCTGCCCCATGTGACACAAGCAGCCCACGTCAATTGACAAGAAAAAGACGGACTTGAGAGGAAATGGATAAATGACATGGATATGCAATTTATAGTTTACAAATGTGACTGAAGAGATATTTAATTTCACTAGCAAAAGGAATAAAAAAATAAAAATGCAAATTAAAATGTATAGTTTTCACCTATTGGATTGGCAAATATTAAGATGAATGTACTCTAAATTGTCTAGGGTATGGATACTCTCACACACTTAAAATAGCTTAAGTGGGTTTTTTTTGGAGGACAATTGGCATACCTTGGAATTTACTTAAAAGCATGTGTGCAAATACTGAAAGATTTGTACTGAGAAAGTACAACCGGGTATTGTTTTATAGAGCAAAAGACTGTAATCAATGTACAGGTCCAACAGCAACGGATTAGTTAAATAGGCTATGATGCTTTCATACAATGAAATACTAATCAGCCATAAAAAAGATATATAATCATTTTTTAACGACTTATGTCTGGGGATGAAATGAGAGAACAGTGGGCAAGATCCATTTTTAACTCCATTATTTCACAATGGAATTTTTTTTCCACTGGCCATATGTAAGTTTTTGTATTAAAAAACTGTATTTTCCCTACTTCACAATTAACATAATGGTTAACTGATACTGCCATTTTTACAGCAAGAGTCACCAGGGACACTGGTCCACCTGACTAATTTTCCTAGCATTTCTAAAATATTTAACCATTAATGAAATAGATAAAAGAGAATGAGAAGAACTGAGGGAAAGAGTCAATTAAGTTACAGGGGCTATTTAGTATTCATTGTAAACTCTAGGGGTGATATTTAGTTTGAAGGTGTTCATTACATTTAAATGAGAATGGATGAAGAGAATATAGAATTACTAAGATAAGAATAATAAACCTTTCTCTGGATTTCGTCATCCAGTCTTCTTAGCTCCATTTCCTGCTGATCTTGCTGAAGCTTCAGAAGGCGCCTTCTTGCAGCATCCTGTAGGTGCATTTCCTTTACCTTCAGCTCCCTTTTCACAGCAGCGAGTCTGAAAATCAAAATACAGGGTGGGCAAAAGTAGGTTTACACTTGTTCGCATGGAAAAAGACATTTGGATTATGCTTATTATGGTAGCTTTAACTCAAAAGAATGTCACACTGGTACTGTGCATGTCTTTCTCAGTAACTCCTTTAAAAAAAAGATTTTATTTATTTATTTATTTTTAGAGAGAGGGGAATGGAGGGGGAGAAAGAGAGAGAGGGAAACAGTGAGGTGTGAGAGACATCTATCCGTCACCTCCTGCATGCCTCCTGCCGGGGACCAAATGCACAACTCCGGCAGGATTGAAACCAGTGACCACCCCCGCCCCCCACCCACCCCAGGGCTTGTGGGATGATGCTCAACCCACTGAGCCACACCAGTCAGGGCTGCAGTAACTCTTTTTACCGCAGTAGAAATGTTTTATAAAGTCACACCCCAGAATAAGAATCAATAAACACAAAAGTTTCCCGGCAATGAGGCTTAATCTCAAAGCTCATCCCAGAATCTTAATTAATTTCAACATTTTACTTTAGTAAGTATTTCATACTTCTTCACCTGTCCTCTAAAGTATGAAATGCATGAGATAATCATTTTATGTTTCAATTTTGAGCTCACACAGGTATGTTTAAAATATAATTAAAAAATTTATGCTCTACCAGAGGTAATTTATCAAGCACAGTGATACAAAGCACTTCTGCCCAATGTAGAATGACATTTCTAAACAACGTCCTAGCTGGTACACCAGACCCTGTGTTACTTCTGAAGCATCAGTGCAAAGTTATAGCACAGTCAGGACAGCTTTAGAATTACGTTTTACTATACGTCAATTTTTTTTGAAAAGGGGTATATCCACAGATTTCTTTTTATTAACGTAAATATTTGCTTGATGGAAATACCACAGCTGGATAATGCCATATATAGTGTTGTTCCTATAATGAAAAATAAAAATTGTTCACCTACCCTACACATCCAGATTTTTTCAGAGTGCTAAGACGTACCTCTGTCTTTGCTGGATCATCTCCTCCTCCTCTCGTAAGAGCATCTCTCTCCTTGTTTCTTCAGCTTTACGAAGCAGTTCTTGTTTTTGGTACCAAGTTTCATCTTCAGCTCTTTGTTGGTCCACTTCAGCTTGCATGTTCTCAACCGTCTGCCTTAATAGAGAATATTAATTATTATATAAATATGCAAACAAGAAAATGGAGTAATTTAAGTCCAAGAACAACCAAAACACAAAATGTATACCTGATTAACATACTTGTTTTACTTCTATATATAAGAATTAAATATCTTTAAAGATATTTCCAGCCTTCGAATGCTGATTTTACACAAATACTGAATAATTTACATGTGTTTTTCACTAAAAATTTTCTTGTTTATATTTATAACAGGTTTTGACTCTATTGAAGAACAACTTTTCCATGATTACCTCTCTCTTAAGTAATCCAACTCATCATTCCTAATTCTTTCGCGTTCCTGTGTCTGATAGTCCACAATGAACTTTGGATATTGATTAAATACTGGATACTGTCCTTTTGTCAGCGCCACAAACACACCGAGCATACTCTCTGGGTGGATATCGGGAGGGGTGGTATCCATGAGACGATAAACTTCCCTAATTACAACGCTTATGTCCAGGTTGTTCCGATGGTGAAAAAAGTACTGTAAAAAAATTTTGTGTTTAAATCGAGATTTACCTAACAAAGCAATTACAGGTAGAATTAAAACAGGAGTTTAAAAATGTAAATGTGCATTTATCTTCAAGCGGATTTTTTCTTCAAATAAACTGAATCTTTTCTTAACCCAAGATCCAATTTCATATTTTCAATTTTGTAACTTCAAGAATTTCACAACCATCTTACAAACTTTTGAAATAACACTGTTAAAATTTTAACTCCAAATGCAGGCTTCCTGTATAATAGAAGAATGCCTCAATAATGGAGTAAATACTCCTACTCGGATTGTTTCCCTTCAAAATCCAGAATAAATATTTGGAAAAAAAAATTAGCCTTTGAAAACAAATTAGCTTGATTTTAAAAAAATATCTGAAATATTCTGACACTGTCTTGTTCTGCTGGCAGATCCAAATTCATACAGAGTGGGGTTACAAAAGTAGGTTTATAATAGCTTGTATGGAAAATAATATAATAATTAATAAATAGTAATGCAAGAACAAACTGCATTTCCTGTACTCACAACTGTAAACTTACTTTTGCCCCACCCTGCACACATGGCTCCCCTCCAACAAATGTATCTTGTGAGCATAAAGTAAAAATAAAGTTTAATTGATAGGGACCACAAAATAAGCAACAAACAACAACAAACAAACAAAACCCAAATTAATTCATCTCGTCTACCAAAAGAACCTCTCCTTTTAAAAACCACCTCTAATGCTTTCTTTCAGTCACTTTCCTGCCAAGCTTCAAAATTCTCCTCGTTACCATTCTGCACGTGTAATAAGCTTCCAGATTATCAAAGACCAGATGGGTCACTGTGATAAGGCCTCGCACAGAATAAACCCAATTGTTAAATATCCTTTACATAGACAAAAAAGCACAAAATTCCCATATTCTCATGATTCTTTTCTGAAGTGATATGCTAAGATGAACAGTCTGCTATAACTGCCTGCTGAACTGTCTAGAAACTACGACAGGACACGGATGTGGTGGGACACACTCTCCACTATAACCCTACCTCTAGCACCAGCACCTGGCATACTAGGGGGACTCAATGGTGAATGGGTTTTCAATCAAAATAAATGAAATTTGAGAACTGCTACCTAAGAACAAGGACATTTACCTCAAAATCATCTTTAAGATTACAGTTGAGCAAAGGGCCTCTAGAACAAATGTTGTAGGCTGCAACGGTCAGCAGAAGGAATGACGGATGGTTGGAAAAGACATTATCAAATAATTTCAGCCACTCCTCTCTTGTCAGGACTTCGGAGAACACAGTTTCAAGAAGAGGCCATGCATATAGCTAAAATGAAGAAGAAAAAATGTCTTAGTCTTCTAGGGAAAAGCCATTGTTAATACTGTCGTACATTTGGTTTAGTTATTAAAATGATTACATTAAAAACATAATTATGAAAAGAACTACCTTAACTTGGACCCTTCTTTATAGGCTTTCAGGAAAGCAGTTTAATGAGAAAAAAGAATGAAATACTGTTAAAAATACAATAACAGTATGTTTTTTATTATACTCTTTTAAGAAAATACTGTTTTATTTATGTGAGAACCAATGCTAGCTTCCAGAATAAGTTACATTATTCTAATGGCCTGGTACTTCTTACCTGGGAAGTTATATCATGATCTATGAAGTGCTGTAGCAGTTCCTTGTCGTGGAATGCCAAAACGTTTTCTATCATGGCAAGAATATTGATAGGAGGATTAGGAAAATATTCAAACCAGTGTTGGCACCAATTGACTATAAAGAAAAAAAAAGGAAAATTTATCTTTACCTTTCTATATCACCAAATACTTTGCAATTCTTAAATATATCCATTCTTCATGCTCGCCACATGCCCGTTAATATAGAAAAAAAAAAACTCTTTAAATTCTAGAACGATAGATTTAAAAATTCCACCATGTTAAGATAATATTTCAGGTTAATAGAAATTTGCCAATTTCTTCAGAGCAGTCAGTGAGAAACAAATAAACAAATAAAACTTCCCAAAGCATTCCTGATCCTAGCTGCAAGGCACTTTGTTGTTGATTTGTTTCTTTTTCTTTTAAAATAAAACTTCTGGTGTTATTGGCAGGGCAAACTAGTACAACCCTTCTGGACAATCGATTAGAAAATTCATATTTTATGGCCTAATAATACCAATTATGGGAATCCACAAAAAATAATATAAATATTTGCAAGTGAGGATAGTTATAACATTGTTACTTTTAATAGGTAAAAATTAGAAACAACCTAATGTTCAACAATAGATTAAATTAGTACATGTACATTATGGAATATTATAGGCAATAAAATGTTTATAAAATTTAAAAAATCAGGAAAATGTATATAAAACATTAAATAATAGTATGATCATAAAAATAAAAAAGTCTGAAAGTGTGAAAAAATTCAGGAAAAAACCCCCAGAAGTCTAGCAGTTAGGGAATAGATAGCGTATAGTACACCTAAAGATGAAATACATTATGCAGGCAATAAATTATGTTTTCCAAGAATATTTAATGATTTGGGGGAAATGCTCTGGGGAAGAATAATACTGGTAGATTTTCTTTTCTTTTGTATGTTTTCCTATATTTTCTCCAAGGATCAGTGAGAATTTATCAAAGCAGATACAATGTAACAAAATGAACAAAGAGTGTAAAGAAAGATATTCACAATATGCATGCTTGGGGCTTTTGATTTCTACATTTCCGAATGTCACTGTTACAATAAAGTGCTTACCCCCTTACTCCTGCAAATAAGAAAAACACTTTAAGTAATTTAAAAATACACATAAAATTGGTTATTTTTGCTAAAATAACCTATAATTAGAGTCCAGGTTATTCTGTTAGACTGATCTGATGTTACTAACATGGAAAAGAGGACTCACTTTTCAGAGCAGAGGACGATGATGACAAATAGCAAACAGAGGCTGCAAATACAGGCTACGGAGTCTGACTGCCTTGGTCACATCCTTACTCTGCCATTACCCTCACCTTGGGAACGTGAGCTCTCGATGCCTCTGTTTCCTCATGGAGAAAAAGAGGATTGGACCACCGCCTACCTCACGGGATTGTTGTAAGGATTAAAGGTGTTAATAAAGACAAAACACTAAGAATGGTACCTAGCAAAGTTCTCAAGTGTTCGCTATGGGTGACAGAATGACGGAGCACCAGCACTTGCCGCACCAGCCATGGCGCGTAAATGCTTTACATACTCACCACAGTCCCGTGAGTAACGACTGACTTTCAGTAAGTGATGCATCTGCTTCCTGCTGACTAACCACATTTAGCCCCTAACAATACCTTCTAAACTACAGCTACCCAAATTTTCTTGTAAATACAAGGTTTGAGTATAAATCTCTGCACTCTCCATTTTATGCTCTGCATCTGACTGTTTCACACTGGAATTGTTAAGCGTGGCAAAGGTGCACAGACGTCAGGAAAATGTACAAGAATCCACTCTTAGTTCCGTTATTTAATGCTTATTTACTTACTTATGAGAGTAGCGACAACTTCAAAACAGATGAGATGGTTGTTCTGGAACAATTTCACAAATGGAAATGCCAGGAGGGGAAGATACGGTGTCTCACTACAGATGGTAGACCAGTGAGCCAGTGCAGACAGGGTTCTGTGAATAAAACAAGGAAACAGAGACCAGAAAACAATTTATTATTCAAATTTATTTGAATAGCCAATATAGTCACATAATAAAAAATTTAATACAGAAGGTCTAATTGCTCAAAATTCTCCCTCCTACCCCTGTCATCTAGTTCACCTCCCTTAGAATCACTGTTGAAGTATAAATCTTTAAAAAAGAAAATCACAAATGGTGGTATATTACAAACATTGTTCTGCACCTTACATTTTTCACGTATTAGTATCTTGGAAAGAGTTCCTCTCATTATATTTAGAGCTTCTTTATGATATTTTACAGATACACAAGAAGATATACATGACTTCCTTTAACTTGGCCCTATGGGCACGTGAGTTGTTTCCAATCTTTAATAAACAATACTAGGGTTAATGTCACTTGTCTGTACCTCATTCTTCATGTGGGAACAGAGTTGGATAAAGTTCTAGAAGTGGAAGTGCCAAGTCAAAGGACGTACGCGTTAGTAATTTCTACAGCCACTGCCAAATTATTCTCCACAAGTGTCCATTTTTACTCCCATTAGCAGGTAAAGGGATGCCAATTTTCTCACTCTTGTCAATGTATCTGATTATCAGCCTTCTTTTTGAATTTAATTTATGTGAGAAATGGTATTTCAATATTCTTTTTAAATATATTTTTCAAGGTGGTTTAAATTGGTGTTTCTTTTATGATGAAAGAGGTTAGGCATCT
The DNA here is from genome assembly GCA_004026545.1 of Mormoops blainvillei. Lineage (NCBI taxonomy): Eukaryota > Metazoa > Chordata > Mammalia > Chiroptera > Mormoopidae > Mormoops > Mormoops blainvillei. The sequence goes on along the minus strand of PVJD01000459.1, from coordinate 124,361 downwards.
TTACATGTTTAGAAAACACTTCTATTGCTATGAACTATGTATTAATCCCTTTTCATTTTTTTTAAGTTGGTCCTTTTTACACTTATTTACATTAACAATCATATATTAAAGAAATCAGTCTTTTTTTGCCATATTTTACATATATTTTCTTGGCTTTACATATGTCTTTCATTGAGAATCATTTTACATGTGATAGTTCCCTATTTAAATATTAATTTATTTAGATTTAATTTATTAAGATTTTTATTCATATCTGGATATGTCATGCCTTATTATGGGATTATAATTCTCCCACATTTACTCCTAATACTTTAAAGGTTTCCCTTTTCCTTTAACTTTTTGTTTTGAAATAATTTTAGGCTTATAAAAAGTTGCAAAAATAGTAGAGTTCCTCTATATCTTTCACTCAAATTAAGGTTAACATCTTGTATTAAAAAAGTACAATTATCAATACTAAGGAATTAACACTGGTGCAATGCTATTATTAACTGAATTACGGACTTTATTCAGATTTTACCATTTCTTCCACTAATGTCATTTTTTCATTTCACCAACCCAGGATGGAACATTACATTTATTTGTTACCATCATCTAAGATTTGATTGCAATTACGCATTTTTGGCAAGAATACCACAACAGTCATGTGCAACATATTGATAGGTCTTATCACTGGTGGTTTTAAATTTGAGTACTTGGTTAAGGGAGTGTCTGCTGAGTTTCTGCACCATCAAATTATTCTTTTCCCACTTGTGTGTGATAAGTATTTTGGAGGAGATACACATTGCTGTGATACACTGAACATACCTCTGCAATACTCTGAGTAGTTTCCTACTTTTGATGGGGTATTTCTTCTGAAGGTTGAGAAATGCCACGTGGACCCCTTTATCTATCAGGCTGCTAAATGCAGTATGATTTTCTGGCAGCTGTAGCAGAGAGCGCCAGATGAACATTCTGAAATGAAAGTTTAAATTTATCCAAGAGAAATCTGGGGAGTAAAAGCGATTTAACATGAAAGAATTTCAATTTTACCTGTATTTCGTTGGATATTCACCATAACTTTTTAATAAGATTTGTAAACGCTTTTTGTTTAATCCACCTGACAATTCATTCTATAAAGAAAAAATATCAATAAATGGCATAACCATAAAACTAAAAAAGTAAACTGGTCCACAGTGACTTTACAACACAACACACAGAAAGAAGTAAGTATTTTTACATCATCGGACTCTCTACACACAGACACGCACAATCTCTCTCTCCCTCCCTGGCTGGTGTGGCTCAGTGCATTGAGTGCCAGCCTGCGAACCAAAGGGTCGCGGTTCGATTCCCAGTCAGGGCACATGCCTGGGTTGTGGGCCAGGTCCCCAGTAGAGGGGGTGCAAGAGGCAAACACACATTGATGTTTCTCTCCCTTTCTTTCTCCCTCCCTTCTCCTCTCTCTAAAAATAAATAAATAAAATCTTTAAGAATAAAAAAGTTCATTAAAAAAAACCCTCTCCCTCCCTCTCCATCCCACACCCTAAAGAATTACTCAAAGGTGATTAGTATCTTTGTCTTTCTTATAGAGTTTTTAAAACAAATACTTAGGTATTCATATTCTTTGTAAATCAAATTGATATCCACGTATGTAGTTCTTGTAGCTTGCTTTTTATATTTAACATACTATGATTATTTTCCTTCCCTCCTAAATATTCTTATATTTCCAGTGTATAGCTCTATCACATATGTATGAATAGTTACCTACTATTGAACACTTTGGTTGTTTGTCAGTTTTTCTTGAATGAATCTCTCTCACACACACGCATATACACACAGAGTAATAGATCATCTCACACAAGCAAAAAGATGAGTTGGTACATTCTTTTTGAAGAACAATTTGGCTATTACTATCAAAATTTTTATGCATATGCTATGACTTAAAAAACATCTACAGATACATTTGTACAAATGTTTGAAGATAATTGTACAAGGATATCCACTGAATCCCAGATTATATTAACAGAAGACTGACAGTGCAACCTACATGCCAATCAGCAGAGTACCAGTTAGATAAATAAAAGTCTATCCATAAATGCAATACTACGCAAACATTTTTTAAACATTGTGGCACTATATGTAATAATATAAACAGGTATTTAATCTGTTGAGTGATAAAAGCAAGTTATAGAACAGTGCTAAAGTATGATTATATTAATGCAAAAATAAAAAGGTAATATATGCAGATATACATATGTTCATATATGCATAGAAAACTTCAGAGAGGATATCAACAACTATTAACAATGGGTACCCTCTGGGGAGTGAGATTAAGATTGGGCTAAGGAACAGGGATGAAGAAAGGTGTACTTTTTATAGCCTTCTATAGAATCACTGCCTAACAGATAAGCATGCCACAGACATTATCTCAAATTTCCTAGGAACCACATTAAAAAAGTAAAAAAAGTAGGTAAAATTAAGTTTAATAATATGTATTATTTAACTCAATGTGATCAAAATATTATCATTTCAACAATCAACATAAAATGATTGATTATTAAGATATTTCACATTGTTTTGCTCACACTAAGTTTTTAATACCTGATGCATATTTCACACGTGCGGTACGAGTGAGTACGGACTGGCCACGCCGCAAGCACTCATCAGCTGCGTGTGGCTAGTGGAGGGCATATTGGGGGGTGCGTGTTTACACCGTGTGACTTTTTAAAAAACCATAGGCATGTATTCATTCTATATTAAAAAGTTTAAAAGCATATGATAATTTCAGTCACAGCTTTCTTCTCTTCATTTTATTTTCTTGTATTCCCTAGGAAAGGGAAAACTGACGATGATGGCTAGAAAGCATGAGACTTGTCTACGGCAGAGTCACGACAAACAGCAGTTTAATTATGATACGGTCTCACCTCTTTGTTTTCAAAACTGCCAGTCAGGTCTTGTTTTAATATTCTAGTTTGTATTTTGTTTTCCTTTGATTTTGCTGGCCGCTGTACTCTTCCTGATGTCACTTTCATCTTAAGATCACCAGAAGTCAGTTTACTCCTGGGTGAATCTTTAATCACTTTCACTAAAGGAGGAGGTGGCTAAAGGGAAAAAAAAATCCAGTGGCTATCCTTGGAAAATAGACCTGTTAACACATGATTTACAAAATTTGTTTTGATCAGTTTAATCATGTGCCTTAATATATGTAATTATTCTTCAGGCAAAAATAAAATATCCAAGAACGTTTCCCCGTTGACTAATAAAGTGGATTTCTGCCAAATTCCTTTGAAGAATTCAATAGAGATACACAATTAACAATGACAAATGGAATTTAATTATTCCATGAAAGCTGTCTTATACCACAGACCAGCCCTCTCTGCACCCCCATGATAAAGTCAGTGGTGTGACCATTTGCAGCAGGGGAGGCACAGTTAGACCTATGGCCTCTAGAATATTCTTTGGGCCCAAGTGAAATTTTTCTGAGGGAACCTGCCAGAAGCCTGGGCCCTGCTTCTCTGTCCTTGGTGACATTTTTCAATCTGCACAGAGATGGCTGCTAGTCCCTTACTGCATCACAGGCTTGAGAGACAGTTCAGACAGCACAGCTTAGATGCCAACCTGCACTTTATTGGAACCTATAAGACAGAAAAATAAACCCCACAACTCCAATTTACTTAAGGTAAAATGACTCACTGAAACACTTTCTCCATGAATACACTCTTTGAGATCAAAAGATCTTCTTTATTCAAAGAAAATGAGTAGATAAGGTATCTCAGGCTTTCTGAATTCTAAGTCGGATTAAAATATAATGACTTTCACGGGGTATTTAAGTGTTTGAGACCATTATTGCTGAAAGCTCCCATAGTAATTAGCCCAGACCCAAATCAAAGACAAGGTGAATGTATGATTTAAAAAACTGTTTTGGGCCCTGACTGGCGTGGCTCAACTGGGTGGGTGTTGTTCTGCAAAGCAAAAGGTCCCAGTTTGATTCCTGGTCAGGGCACACGCCTGGGTTGTGGGTTTGGTCTCTGGTTGCGGTGTGAGAGAGAGGCAACCAATCGATGTTTCTCACACCAGTATCCCTCTCCCTCTCGTCTCCCTCCCTTCCTCTATCTCTAAAAATAAAATCTTTAAAAATAAAATAAAAAACTTTTTTGAAACCAAAGTGATAATTCCTTTCAAATGAGAATAAGAACACAAGGCATACCCCATACGTCCAAATGAGCACATCAGATTTCAGAAAAACACATACTACACACATTACCTTGAATTCAAACTGTCATGAAATCCAGAAGAGTGTTTCTCTATGACGTATAATGAAAATAAATCACCACTCTTCAGGAAAGCTCTTTGAAGCAGAAACCAAACGTTTCTGACCTCCTCCCCTTTTGCCCCCAAAAGAAATAAATAGAACAAAGCAAATACCTTGACCCCCCCCCTTTTTTTTAATAACATAGACTACTAAAAGGCTACTTTGAGACTTCAAACGATTTTCTCATGCTGCCTCCGCAGGTTCAGGGCTTCTGCTTTTGGAACTTGCAGCACTGGCTACGGGAGACCAAAAGCTATTCCCTATGGTCAACTGTAGTATGTATGAATAACACTGGCCAGTGTAGAGGAGGTAATGAGATAATGTACATGGCATAGGTATTACATTTGTTCTAAAATTATGAAAGTATTTAAAGTTCCAACTTTATAAGGTTTTAACAGGTGTTTTTCTGGGATACATTATTATTTACTCACATCAAGAAAGGTTACAAGGGTAATACAAAGTATAGTAGTGACAACTCTGACCAAAAAAAGGACAATGACCACTTATTCAATGATGTGATTTTCCAGTTCTTTATCTAGGCAATAAAATCAGCAGTGGTCTGCCTTCTGAATACTGCCCGTCTTTAAAATCCTTGAACTATCTTCCCTCTAACCTCAACCTATTCTTCCAAATCTTTATTAAATTTCAATTCAAGTGTCACATCTTTTTCTGCTTGAACCCATGCTCTTTCGCGAAATCCAGTCTCCCAAAAGTTAGAGCCTGAGATAGGACCTGCATTGCCACACCTCAAAAGTGTCAAAACCTGAACTTGTAAGTGGCAACTGCTTCCTTCCTTAGCGCAATTCCAGAAATTCTCCAGGGGCAAGAAAAGAGGACTTGGGGATGGGTACAGGCAAGTGAAGTTCTGTAGACACTATGGACCTGGGCATTCGTGTAGGCAGCCGTGCACTAGCCTTAAACACACTGGTGGTGCTGGTAATGTGTCCAAAAAAAGAGAGAAGAGATTATCCCACTTCTGATATAAGGTAGCTTTTCCGGTCAATATGATCTCAGTTTGCCCAACAAACTGAGAGGAAGCAAAGGGGAAGTCAGTAACTCACTCCTATCTTGGTTTGTCTCAGATCTCTCTCTGCTTCTATTGATAACATTTCCCTAGCTCTTGAAAAATTCAGATAGGCTGAAAACTCTCATTAAGAGAAAATAATATATCATTAAAAATTTTAGAGTTTACAGAAACAGTAGAGTGTAACTCCATGTGTGTGAAGAAAAGGTACGCGCCCACCCCCAACAGGTTCTCCTCATCCACAGGCGTTAGTTCTATGAACTCCCCACGAACACTGAGGTAATGGATCCTGGGTCACTGCTCCTAAGGAAATGACAGAGTTGGGTCCTTATGAGTCTCTCAGGTCACGTTTCCATCAACCAATCCACACATAACCTTGCTTTGTGTGTGTGTTTATGTGTAAAAATGCTTACTTACTCGGGCCGATAGCACTCACAGTTTGTGCCTGAATAAAGTTTATCTGTCACCGGCTTCTTACGTTTAGCAATACTGCACAGCACCCGGCACTATGCTTGGAGGCTATTTGGAAGATCAGAATGACCAACGACAAAAAGCTCAAGAGTGTGAAAAACATGGCAGTAGACAGCCCATGAAAAGGATATTGTTCACAGTATGCGAGCTGAAATAAGGCAGCGTTGTCTGGTTTGACCTCAGCGGGGAACCTGCATGTTGAACAACTGAAATTTTCTGTTGCTCTGCACATGCAAGGACTGACTTTACAGTTATAGGTTCCTTTTCAGAAGTGGGTGGATTCCCCGAAACAGAATCTGTGTAAATATTGAGCATTGACTGCATACATTTACACACCTAGAAAAAAAGACTGCGAAAGCACAGGCTTCAGCATCATCTGAGGATGGTGAGATTGTGAGTCACTTTTATTTATCTATTTGCCTGTCTGTTTCTTTGATTTTTCTCTGCAATAAGACATTTATTACTTGTCTAATTTAAAAAAAAAATGAAAAGGACAAAAAGGAGCAAGCCCAGAGCAAAAACATTGTATTAACAAGACATCTGGGCCTGCTAACGACTAGGCTGGGGCATCAGCTTCTTCCTCTGTGAGAAATGGTTAGACCAGGAGGTCACTGGAGTCCCTCTTGGCATTACCCCGATACAACTCCACACCTGGAAAGACTGCGCCCGGACAATAGGACCTGGAGACAGGCTGGGGAAAATTTTAGATAAGCATAAAAAAGGAGTGGGAAGCATACTTTAGATGAAATGAATGATGCAGAGAACAGATGTGGAAATGAGAAAGGCATCGAAGGGCATGATGAGGGAAGTTACAAGTGTGTAGAAATAGGTTAGACAGGTGGAGGAGACAAGGTCAGAGAGGACTTGGAGAGCCAGGCAGAAGAGTGTGGACTTACTGCATTGGGAAAGGGGACAGGAGCCACTAGAGTAGTGCTGTTTTAGAAGTGATGATAAATATTATTCTAGAAAAATGTTATACTGAAGATGAATTGATGGGCAGTGGCTGGCACTGAGGGCTCTGAGTTTTGGCATATTTGAGTAAATTACTGTTATTCAAGAGCAGTTAATGAGGACCAATACAAGGATGGTTAATATGGACAGAGAACAGGCTGAACATAAAGAGTTTTTCAAACTTAAAGTACCTGACTTAGTATTGACTTGATTTAGGAAATAAAGGAAAAGGAACAATCACAGTGCTCCAAGGTTTCTTGAAGGAAGAGTGAGACAGAAATGGAGAGACTGGAGTTGAAGGTCTCTTTTGGGAAGCAGATTATGAGGGGCACCTTGAATGGGATACAGGGACATCAAACAGACGTCCTTCAGGAAAAGACATTTAAGAATGGAGGATAAATGAGAAACATAAAGTCTGGAGGTATGGCTTTGGGAGTATGAGGAAAAAAAAATCCAGGAAAATGGATGAGATCCAAGGAAATTAGAAGATCATAGCATAGTTTATTTTTCATGATAAATTTAAATCTTTAAAAAAATATTGATGTGCCTTGGCTGGTGTGGCTTAGTGGATTGAGCACTGGCTTGCAAACTGAAAGGTCACTGGTTCGATTCCCAGTCAGGGCACATGCCTGGGTCACAGACCAGGTCCCCAGTTGGGGGCAGGTGAGAGGCAACCAATCGATGTATCTCACACATTGATGTTTGTTTCCCTCTCTTTCTCCCTCCCTCTCTTTCTAAAAATAAATAGAAAAAAATCTTTAAAAAATTGATGTTATTTACTTAACAACATACCTTATTTATTTCTTGTGTTAAAGCCTGAACTGAATAAATGTTCAGACTTCCATTTTCCATAACAGAGGCAATGTACCGTCCATGTGGACTAATTACTGATGAGCTAATTCCTTCATCAAGGCTCCCGATTTCAAAGAGGAGTTTACAAGTCTGTATATTGATAAATCTCATGATACCATCTTGACTTAGAACTGCAAGAACCTAAGAGTAGAGAGAAACAAATTGAAAAGGCAAATGTCTGAAAGTCAAACCACACACACAAGTACGTATGGGTATGTATTTATTTATGCATTTCTTTGAGAGAGGGCAGTCAAAGGAGATTATAGTCGCAGACAACCATTATATAATTTCAAATCCCTCATTTGGGCTCATGGAGGTTTGCCTGCTCAGGTCCAGAGAAGCCTGGCTTTACCCGGAACAAGCAAGGAGTTCATGGTAGGGACTGTGGAAAGGTCACCTCAGAGCCTTCGCTTCTTCCCACAGGCAGGCCCGTCTCCACTAATCCCTACAAAGGGCACGCAGATGACAAGGTTGTTCTGAACCTTGATCTCTCTCCACACTGGCTGTCAGATGCAAGGCGGGTGGGACGTGTGTATCCCCCCACTGTTCCCACAGTCTGATCAGAGCTCACATCCCCCCTGCTGCTCCCACACAAACCTGGGCCTCTGTGAGGCTCCTCACTGTCTACTTGTTTTGGGCTGTTGTAACTAACATGTGGGGGTGGAGAAAGTCTCTGAGCTGCAAGGAGAGTGGAGAAATAAGAGTGAAGCTAGCCTTAAGGTGAAATAGATTTTTAACTCATATTTTGCAAAATTAAAAACACTAAAAAAGATTACGCAACTAGAACCTTCTGCTGCCTTCGTTTCCCAAAGCCAGTGTCTGGTAAGCAGTGCTACCGTGTGATTACTGGAAATGTTGATGTCACTCAGCATATGAAAGACTAGTTTGGAGGTAGTTGGGGACAGTTTGAAGGTGACAATATAAAAAGCATGTCCTTCTGTTGGTCAGGCTGTAGGACACCCTGTTGTTCACATGTGATGCACCCTCTCCAGAGGCCACTTGGGCAAGGTCTGTCAGGTTTACAGAGCACATAACCCCAATGGTGCTATTTCAGTTCTGGGACTTTACCTACAGACAGGCTGTGTGAGACGTTGTCCGCAAAAAGGTACTCAGTACAGCAATACTTGTAAAAGAAATGAACTAAAAACAGGTGAAGTGCCCAATAATAAAGGACTGGTTAAAAAATTATGGAATGCTACAAAATATGAAGTTCTGAAGTTCTGCAGCGACAAAGAACTATCTTCAAGGTAAATTAAGTGAATAAAAGCAAGGTGCGCAACTATATAAAAAGTGAGAAAAACAAAAGACTATAACATAGGTTATGGAGAGTGAATAATGGGGCAAATAATATATTAGCAATGTCAAATCCTTGTAACACTCAGGGAACAGTTAAATGGGAGGGCCACTGTAGTTCAGAAACTGTAGTTCAGAAACGATTCTTCTCAGCACACAGAATGTCCTGCATTTTTGTCACTAACCTGATTAGAGCCAGCATCAAAGTTGTCAGGAAGAAATTCTAGGTGGCGAACAGCTCGAACTTTAGAAGGCATCTGGATGATTCTAAATAGCTGTTTAGCTTCTAAACACCACAAATGAAGATGGTTTGATTTGCCTCCGGCAGCCAGAATTCGACCATCTCTGTATAATAAAAAGGTGAGAAAGGAACACTAGATAAGCTGTTCCTAGCAGCACTGTCCAATGTGACACAATGTGATGAGGGAAATGTCCTGTATCTACGCTGTGCAGTACAGTCACTACGAGACACGTGATTGACACCTTAAATGTGGCTAGGGCTTCTGAGGAAATTAATTCTTAACTTCTTTTTTATTAATTTAAATCATCCCACACACCCAGTGACATATGGAAAGCTCAAGTTTATAGTGTGTGTGTGTGTGTGTGTGTGTGTGTGTGTATTTTAACTCATTGTATTGAGACATCAGCTTAGCAAATATTTGTCTGATGGCTTGGGTTTCTGAGTAACATTTAGATTTTGTAGCATACTCTCAAAGTCAGTTACCACTATCCAACACTGTGCATTTCACCTGTGCCTACAATGAATTGGTACAGCATTGCTACATGAAAAACTAAAAAGTGCAGACTTTTTCCCTGCTCAGAGAAACCTCCGTTATGTTTCTAAGGTACAGAGAAGAATCAGCTGTGTTGATCTGCAAGGCTGTTGCTCATTCATTCACCAGGTTTGTCTAGTGCCCTCTATCAGCCAGGCTTCATTCCAGGTGTCAGGGACACAGGAGCAAACAAGACCCGTAAGACCCCTGCTGCTAAGGGGTTTTCAGTCTAGAGGAAGGCAAACAAACAAATGCATGAACTTGGTCTCAGCCGAGCAATTCTATAAAGAACTACAAGATGAGGTGCTGCTGTAGAGCCGGGAGAGGGATGATGGGAACGGGCCAGGCATGGGATGGCCTGGAGGAAGACTTCCACGCTGGTCAGCACTGCAGACGGGCCAGTAGAAAGCACTGAGAAAGGAGTATGGTTAGTTATAAGGAAGAGTGAGACGCCAAATGTGGTGGGAACAGAGGAAGGGGAAGGAAAGGAGACGAGGAAAGAGAGGGGGGCCTAGGCCAGGTGACCAGAGGCCTCGGCGGTACAGCGGGGAGTTTGGACGTTGTCCTAAGTGCAGGGGAAAGCCTTTCAGAGGGGTTCACTAGGCAAGGGACAGGATCTGACTTAAAGATTTGAAAAGACTGCTTTACCTGCTTTGCAGAGACTGACTTTAGGAAATGAAACTGAAAACGGGCTATTCTAGTAGTCTAAGGGAGACCAGGGTAGGAGCTGTGGCAATGGACAAAAAAGTAGACCAATTCGAGATATACTGAAATAGAGCTGATGGGATTTACTGATGACAGAAGGTTGAGAGAAAGAAGAGATAATATCTATTTCCTAGCTCTTTCCACTGAAAAGACCTGGAAAACCCGGTAAGTGCCCTTAGCATCCAGTTAATGAACCCAGGCTCCTTGGAGAAATGGCCGATTCTAGGTGTGAAAGAGAAAATATGCAAGATAAGCCTGGAACATGTTGTTAGGCCACAAAGAATCTAAGCTTTCACAGACAACTGGGGATATAGGAAAAGGGTTCAAGGCCGACTTGAAGAGCATTACACTGGTCAGAAATGAGAGAACTGGAACATCACCAAGAATAGCTTTAAAAATATCAATGTTATAATTTGCAAATTTAAGGTTTATAGAGTGTTAACTCTGATACATTCATATGTTGTAATATGATTGCTACTGAAGCAATATTTATCACATTACATCAGTATAATACAGTATTATCGACTGTGTTACACTGTGCATTAATTAGGTGTCTCCTTGTTATAAGTTTGTACCCTTAAACACTGTCTCCCAAACCTTCCACCCCATCACGCTGACCACCATTTTACTCTGTTTTTTAACAGGTTTGGCTTTTTTTTTTCAGATCCCAAATATTGGTAATATTATACAGTACTTGTCTTTTAGAATAATAACTTTAATGGATTATCATGCCAACTATATTTTAAATCTATGAGTTTACAAAAACTAAAGATAAAAAACTTCAAAGGCCACCTATGGAAGATGTCAAAAAACTGATCAATTATTTTGAAAAAACAATTATTCTAAAAAGAAGGGGAAATGTAACATTTATCCTACCTTTCCTTTACAAACTATAAAGTAACAAATGAGTCAGTGAGAGGAAGTTTCTTTCTGTAGGTTTTTAGTTAATAACAATAAAGTAATGAGAGTCAGTGAGAGGAAGTTTCCTTCTACAGAAGGTTTCTAGTTATAAGGGAAAAAAGAATGGCAGAAAAAGAGCCTTTTGCTAACCTCTAATGCAATACTGGATCTAGGTAATGATCACCAACGGTCACTAACATCAAAAGAGGAGGAGTTCTGTGTTCCTCCTTATGAAAGTACGCCAGCTGCCTATAATATCTTCTTGCACCCATGTCAAGCCTGAATCAGATCCCAATTTATAGAAAACACAGGTGCAAACAGTTTACAGAAAATAGAGATGACAGAGGATCATATTCAAGAATACCATAGGGATGCAAAGAGCAAAACCCTGAACAGAAAATTCTACAGGATAGCCCTAACTGGTGTAGCTCAGCTAGTTGGGCATTGTCCTGCAAAGCAAAAGGTAGCTGGTTCGATTCCTGGTCAGGGCACGTGCTTGGGTTGCAGGGCCCAGACCCCAGTGGGAGCATGTGCAAAAGGCAGCTGATCAATGTTTCTCTTTCACACATTGATGTTTTTCTCCCTTTCATTCTCCCTCCTTTTCCCTCTTTTTAAGAATAAATAAATAAAATCTTAAAAAAAAATTCTACAGGAAAAACAACCAGTTCTTTAACAAATAAACTGCAAGAAAAAATAAAAAGGGGCCTACATCAACCAAGACAAAGGGTGAACCTATTTTCATTCCTGATTTGAACCAGCCATAAAAACCAAGTAGTAGGCAAATCAGGGAAACTTGAATAATGACTTGATATATGACAAGGTCATATTAATACCAGTGGGATCAACTTCAGTATCAGGAAATGGCTATTTAAAAAAAAAAAAAGTGCCATGACAGTACTATAGTTATGTTTCAAAAGTGCCCTTATCCTTTAAAAACACACATAGAAATATTTATGAATGGAATGATATGCTTCGGCTTTGATTTAAGACAACGAGTAGAGAAGCAGTAGGTGGAGTTTTAGGTAAAATAAAAGTGCCTATTAGCTGATGATTATAACTAATGAGAGTACTGTAACTAGGACTTCATGTACTTTTATATTTTTGTGTATATTTGAAATTTTCCACAGCAAAGTATAACAAGTTCTATATACCATGTCTAAGTTTGAAGGAAACTATTCCTCATATGACAATAAGATACTGAATGAAAACTTATAAAATTTTACTGGAAGTTACATTTCTTAAAAATTCTCAGTGTCTTAAAATGCACATTACCTGGTCACGGCAAATACTTTGTATAATATACTAGAGCTTTCAGGTGGAGCTGGCAATTGATATTTGCAACAAAGAGTATCACACTCCCAGGCAAAGATGGAATTATCTTTAAAACAGCTGAGGATGGTATTACTTAATGGTAGAAAGAAAACCTAAAGAGTGAGAGAGAAAAGTTATTGTTCATACAAGGATCACAGAGCCCTCTTTAAATTTAAAATTATACAGGTAGCCAATTTTTCTTTTTAAAAGTTATTTTTCTTAAACTAGATAAAAATACATTCACAATATTTGAAAGGGGATAATGCTGATATTTCACATACTATTATAAACTAAAAAGAAAAGGTGAATTCTTTTAAATAAAAAAATAGGTGACTATAACAATTATGCAATTCATAAAATATTAAGTAACAATTTAAAAACAGTTAACCTTATAAAGGTTCAAATAAAAATAACGAGATACCATTTTACGTGAGTCAAATTTACTTAAAAGTAATACACACCTATATGTATACACAACTATACATATACTCGCATATGTATTACATTTATAAACTATAGACTAACATAAACACTGTATTAAATACTAACTACTGATAATGTTAAACATAATAAACAGTGCAAATATAGGAAAAGGGCGCTGTCATACACTGCTGTTGGTAGTAAAAACTAGTTAAAAATACTGTAGAATGTATTTCAACAGCCTGTAAAATATTATCTCTTCTGAACTAGTCAATCAGCTTCTAAAAGTCAATCCTTTGGGGGGGAAATCAGCAAAGTGCTTTAAGATAAATGCATATAAATGTTTGCTGAGCATTACTTGCAAAAAATGTAAAGAGCTGAAAACAAATACATGATCATATTTTCTTAGAGATTCAATTTATTAGATGGTCACGTGAAACTGAAATTGACAGCAAGATTGAAAATATTTTACTCTCATTTCCATTTTTCTGTTATATAAGCACTAAACAATGCTTACTTTTTATATTAAATTTTAATTAAAATTGACCAACATTTTCTCATAAGTTTCAATGGCCTCAAACATAACTGTATATGTCATCTGTGTAAAACACACAAAGGATGGCAGGGAAGGAAGAAAGGAAGGAAAATAAGGAAGAAATGAAAGAAACCAATGCCCTAAGGACAAAATATTCCTGCCCAGCTTCTCAGTGTAAATCCCCTCAAATAGCTTGAGACATTTCACAGGGTTTGATCCTTGGTTACATCTCTAGCTCTTCGTTTTTTGATTCCCATCTAGAAAAGCCTCCTCGACTAGATTATTTATTGTTAACACTTTATATTTGAACATATTCTGTCATTGTTTCTACTGACGTGTCTTTACAAAGTTTATTATTATTTTTAAAGTATATGACTGTTTCTGTGTTGGAAAGAGGGGAGTGGGCCTCAATGAGGAGGCCAGGCGCCTTCAGGAATCTGTGGTCTCTCGTTCCGATCCCTGGTTTGTCACGTACCTTTAGGATGTTACTAGTGTCAGAAGGAAGCCTGTTTTCTCTTGGAATTCTAGGTTCTTTGGGAACAAAGTGTTCAGTGTATTTTAACACTGGATTGGAGTGTCTCCTGAGTATTTAGAATTCGGATTCAACCAGTACCCCAGAAATGAGAGAGCAGGCCAGAACGACTCTGTCCAGGGTCGTTGACACTGAATCCACCATGGCTTTTCCCAGTGTTGCAGAAATAGTGGGTCCATAAGGAACTTACATGAAATACTTCTGCAACCTTGACTCTAATTGGTGTTACTATTACCCAGCCTATTACATACATACAGTTAAGAAATGATGCTAATAATTAATGATATGACTATAAAAATTTCAGGAGATTGTAAGCCACAATTTTAACAAAAGTTGTAGGTTGTTACCACAAACACTCTGTTTCTCATACATGTTATAGTGTCTCTTTTTTCAATAATAAACAGTGCTAAAAAAAAACACCCTGATAAAACATACAATACATAATGTGCTACGGAACATACTGGTTAAATTTAAAAAGTCTACTTAGGGTTAATACTAATAAGATATAATAGAAAATGCTAACTCAACTACTGCCCTCGCCTGATCTAGCTCCTCATTTTTGTCCTTGGTTCCTTTGTCAAAGACAATTTCTGGTAGATCTTTTGCCAAAAGATTCTGGAAGGCATTTATAATATGAAGGTCATATATAAAGAATTTGCAACAAATACATTACAATCTATAATGAATGCATTAAAACATGGTTTCAAAACCAATGTCAAAAAAAAGTGACTTAAGCCCTGGTTGGTGTGGCTCAGTGGATTGAGCACTGTCCTGCAAACTGAAAGGTCACTGGTTCGTTTCCCAGTCAAGGCACATGCCTCGGTTGCCGGCCAGGTCACTGGTTGGGGGCATGCGAGAGGCAACTGATTACACATTGATGTTTCCCTCCCTTTCTTTCTCCCTCCCTTGCCCTCTCTCTAAAAATAAATAAATGAAATCTTTAAAAAAAAGTGACTTAAGATTTTTATTATAATTAGCGGTATTTTTCTAGAAAAGTAATAAAGCTTATTCCTACTGAGAGAAGCAAAAGCTTAACAGTTAATGAGCATCAACTGCTATTTTAGGAGACTAGCTGTGATAGATAACTGCCTACATGATTATTCATTACTAGATCTGTGATTTTAATTGCCAGATTTTAATGATTATAAAATTGTTCCTAATGATCATGCCACTATTTAAATAGTGTCATCTCTTGACAAACATAAAAAGCTTAGAAAAAACTTTAAAAGCACTAACAAAAGTACAAGGAGGGGGCTGTCATTTTTCCTTATAAAATACGAAAATTCTATGCTTTCCAAATCCAGTTTTAAAAGGTATGTGAGCTCTTTTCAAAGTTTAAAGAGTTCAGGATGGTAATAAGGGCAGGTTAAGGCCAAATGTAAAATTCAGCAGCCATTTTAGTGAGTTCCTACTGCCTACAGAGACTAGATTAGGTTTAGCAATACACGCTCCATTAAATGTTTTCTGATGCCCATCATGAAATCTTTCCTGATACATACTGAACCAGAGTAATCAGAAATTCCAGGATTTATTCCAAAATTCCTAATGAAGGGATTAAATAATCTACCTCCAAGCAGCAAAAAAAGAATAAAAATTTACTAATATAAAGAGGTGTAACTAACTTGTTTACCTGAGAGGCAGGACAGGATAATGGAATAACTCTGGAGTAAAACAGGTCTGCATCCAAGGTGCAGCTTCTTTCCAAACTAGGTGACACTGGGCAAGTTACTAAATGTTTCTGGACTTCGGGTTCCCCATTTGCTACAATGAAGATAATGGTATCTCCCTTTTAGGGTTATGTAAGCTTAAAAATAACAAAGTGTCAGGTACATAGTAAGTACTCAACAACTGGCATCTATTAATATTAATTACTGCTATTGCTAGGTAAAAAATATCAGTGGAAAGATGTTAGAGTGGTAGGTTCTTTAAAAACACTTGAAATCAAAGGTGTATGGTTCTTCATCTGAAACCCTTGGGTTCCAGAATTCAGAGTTACTTCTGGTGTGAGAAAGGCGGTATGATGCACAGTCTTAATTTTATGTGGAACCCCTAGGTCACTGGGAGCAACATCCCATGCTCAACCATTAATATTTCAGTTTCAGGTCAATTCAGGCCAGGCTTGGCTGCTAGATGAATTCAGGTCAGATCAGATTTTGCTACCAAGTGAGTTATTCAGCAACTTTTGGCTTTTGGAATTACTAATAAGAAATTGCGCATCTATTTAATGTATTTTTAAAAATAATTACCTTACAGCTTTTAAAGATATGTAATTGAACAGTCCCACAACACAACTAAATAACAGTTAACAATAACAGATAATAATAGCAACAGAAAAAGTGGCAGCTGCAGTGAACTTTTATTAAGCACTTATTATACGGCAAGCATTGTACTGAATACCTTACACAGGTTACCACATTCAATCCTGAAACCAACTGTGAGGTTAGTATTATTACTATTCTCACCTTATACATAAGGGAAGTAGCTGGTCAAAAATGTTTAACATGAATCCACTCAAGCCTTTATACTTCTAGTTTATAAGAAATATAGGCAAGGGATCAAGTTAAGTGACGTATGACAAAACAGTAAGATGAATACAGAATACAGGGCACTTTCTAAGACAACTAGCCTGGCCTCTCTCTCTCTCAAAAAAATTTGATGTTATAGAAAAAAAAATGGTGGGTGGCTGTTTTAGATTAAAAGAGCCATCATAAAATGAGACACAGCATCATCTGTCACCATGTGTCATCAAAAAAAATCACAAAAGTTCTGCTTAAAATATAGAATCAGAAATTGGAATAAAATCTATTTTTGATAAAAATAAAGGTTTTGCTTTAAGATTAGTTTATAAATATCTCCTGTTTTCAACAGAATAAGCAAGGAGTGCAACACCTGGCCCACTGCCGGTTCTTGTGTAGCCCGTTGGCTAAGAATAGTCTTTACATTTTAAAATACTTCATTATAGATGCTTATATAAGTATATTCATACTATCCTCAATTTTGTTCTTGGTTTGCAACACCAAAAATATTTACTAGCTGGTCTTTTGAGAAAAAACGTGTGCTGGTCAAAGTGATAGACTATGCTGTTTTATTTTATTTTTAAAAATATTTTATTTATTTATTTTTAGAGAGAGGGGAAGGGAGGGAGAAAGAGAGGGAGAGAAACATGGATGGGAGACAGAAACATCTATTGCACAACAAATGGGGATTGAACCTGCGACCCAGGCATGTGCCCTGACTGAGAATCGAACCGGCGACCCTTTGCGGTTTGACAACCAACCAACTGAGCCACACCTGTCAGGGCTCTGCTGCTTTATTTTAGAACAATCTGCATTTACACATAATGCATACTATACATACATTTAATTTTATATTCATATCACTAACAGTTGAGTCTTATTTTTCAAACTAAAATGTCTTAAGAGTCAGAGCAAGGTTAGAATTGGCAACTATCAAGTGTATACTAATTTTAATTTCATGGTAAAAAGAACAGATGGTTTTTGTGTCATTGTTTCATAACTGTTTCCATTGTGGGTTCAACTCCCAGTGCTCTCTTCTTTAGAATTTAAAATTCAATTTAAGTACTAAAGCAATTAAAGAAACAACCTACTAAGACATTTGCCCTAAATCCCTGATGAATAAGCTGGATACAACTTTGGTCTTCTTTTTAACTATCAAAGCCAAACTAAAGAACTCTGGGATTTCCATGGAGACTACGAAATAAATTTTTGGCTGACATGCACTGCTAGCTGTTCATGTTAATAACCAAGAAATTAAAAGCAATACTGCACGTATAACATAACCTGAAGCAAAATTATTAATCACACAGGAACTCAGACAATCCTGAGAATAGTATTTAGCTAATCAAATAGAAGAAAATGAAACCTTAAAAGCAAAAGGAATGGATTTTTTTAACAAGGTGGTTGGTATATGTATAAAATAGAATACTGATCAGCCATAAAGAGTAGCAAACTACTAACACATACAACAAAATGGATAAATCTCAAAAACCTTATGCTGAATGAAAAAGCTTTATACGTGCCATTAATGACTGTGTGAAATTTTAGCACAGAGCTAATCCACGCTGGAAAAGTTTCATAGTGCTCACCTGGGAGGGACGCAATGGAGCCTTCTGGGATGATGATAATGATAGGTCTGCACAGGCTCCAATGGTGTATGTAGTTGTCAAAACGTAATAAATGAATACTTAAGATTTGTGCATTTCATTATGCATGTATGTGTGTGTGAATATATACATATGTGTACAAAACATCAAAACATACTGAACCCTAGTCAATGAAAGGTTAAGTGTATTAATTGGCAAGTATACTGATATCTGCAATTTACTTTTAAATGCAAAAAAACAAAAGGATGAATTAGTAAAGAGAGGGACAGGAAGATGGTTAGGTCCACCATATAGTGTAGTAAAGGAAAGTCTAATACCAGGAAGATGTTAATGACAGAATCTAGGTGGTGGGAGTACATGAGCTCACTGTGAAATTCTTACAAATTGGTTGTATGTTTGAAATTTTTCATAACAAAATGTTGGGGGTGAGGTTAAAAATTTAACCAAAACCAATCAGCTAAATAAAAACTATCAACTTGCTAAAGCTGAAGTTCACACAATAATAATAGTTAAACAAAAGAAAAAAGCTCAGTGAGTTATAAGCTGTAGCCACAGGCAACGGCCTCAATCCTATAGGCCGCGTTGCTCGGCTTGTTGCTGAGTGACGAGAACATCGGTATGTGGGACAAAGTGCATCATTACCCTTAAATCATCTGTAAATCCCGTTGCCCAAGAAACTAGCCTGCGAGGCACAACAGACCCAAGATGTCACCTCCCACTGACCTTTTGTATGCCCACAGACTGGAGGATATTCAGCTTTCTTTTTCTCTGAAAGGTATCCAAATCCCAGAGCTGTGCAGTGTCAGAAGAAGTAGTGATGGCGTATCTCCCTGAGGCGTGCACGGAGATCGAAGACACTGATGACTCATGTCCTCTCATCCAGCTCACTAGCTCCTTGGTGACTGTGGTATAAAGTGAAATAGTTACACGGGTAAAACACTATACATCATCCAAGAACTAACCCAGCTGATGGTTAGGTGCTATGAGGCGCCTCATTTAACTTCAACGATAATGGCAGCTGGTGGCTCGTTAATGAAATGCTCTATGGGACATGTTAGAAATGTGTATGGATCACAGAGATATGAGGACAGGAGGTGGGCCAAGGATCTAAGAATAGACTTCGGGGTGTGCCAGGGAACTTGGGCTTTCTCCTGTGAGGAGCACTCTCATTTTGGAGAGCACCACATCCCGCTGGTGTTTTAGGAAGAGCATTTTGAGGTATAATGTGGATATTCTGGAAAGAAGGAAGAGGTTAGACAAGATGACTTATTTATTCACTGCTGTAATAACCCAGGAAGGAGATCAGCAGGGTCTAAACTAAGGATGTGGCAATTCGGAAAGGACAGACTCAAGAGGTATGAAGGAGAAAATCAAAGGTCTTTGTGATCAAATGGGTGTGTGGGGACGAAAGAGGAGTTAAGGCTCCAGTGGTCCTAGATTAGTTATGCAAACAGATGGTGATACCATTAATTAGCATGAGAAACACATAAGGGCGAACAGATTTAGCAGTGTGGGAAGAATGAGATAATGAATTTGATTTTTAAAATTGATTCTGAGGTACATGCGTATGCACGCATGTGTGTGTGTGATAGACAAGCAGAGAAAACAGCACGGTTAGGAAAAATACCAAAACCGTTCATGATAATTATCACTGGGCAATAAAAGCATAAGTGATCTTTATTTTCTCTTTCCATTTTCTGTGCTTACCAGTTTTCCATGGTAGGCATATTTTAATCAGATTTTTTTTTTCCTCCAGAAAGATGGAATTGAGAAAAATAGAAAGCTAGATGTAAATCTGGGAAACATTAAAATACAAAGTAGGTCAAAACCAAAGACAGAGGAACAGATAAACCCTTAGGGAGACAGCAGCGGTTTCCAAACAGCAGTCTAAAAATTCTGGCATTAGTTAGCGGAGAATTTTTCCACTGGGCTTCGGTAATATGAGAAAAATAATAATGAGCTTTTCATAAAGCTACATTTAAAGTACTACACTTTATAATCTAGTATTATATCCTTCTAAGTTTCTTTATGTTAAAAAAATCCCTAGTTTTATGAAGTTATGTTTTTTCCAATGTCAATTAGAAAAATAAAAGTTGACAAGCTATGTGGGATCTTCTACTTTTTCTTTTTAATTGGGTCAAAAATCCAAAAGCCTAGGAACCACTAAAAGAAGCAGGAGAGAAACACTACGAGGCTGGCAGAGAGGCAGGAGGAGAGCCGAGAGAGAGAACTGTATGAAAACTAAGATTCTTAAACTAGTCCACGGTGTTAAATGCTACTGAGGAGTAGAGTGAAAGTGTATAGAGGGTTTCAGCAATCGGGTTACTCATGACCTTGGGGACAGAGAGCTCAGTAGCATGGAGTAGGGGAGCAAGAGGCAGAATCCACTGACGGAAGCTGCGAAGATGCAGGACATGGCAGCGAAGACAGGGAGGTAGGGACGACATCTCAGGAAGGGGCTCCATGGTGGGGGGCACTGTCAATAAGACAGAAGAAACTATAAAAAGATGGAACTAAGAAGGAAGAACAGAGTGGAATCCAAGGAAAGCAGTCACAGGTGGGCATAAAGACTTAGTTTTTCCAAATTTCTGTGACAGTGGTGTTTGTAATACCAAAAATTGGGAGCAGCTGAAAGTCCATCAAGAGGTAGTAGGTTAAGTAATTCTCGTAGTGCAAACATCCGTAGAGTAGAAAATTTGGTAATGATGTTAAATATACTGTAGGAATTTTTAGGGTGAGAAAAAGATTGCACAAAATGAGATAGACAGGGTGATCCTCTTTGTTAGAATGTAAAGAGGGTACATGCATGGGTCTCTGGCATGAAAACACTGACTGAAGAATGACTGCTTTTCCCCTAGCCCGCCCGGTAGTGAGTAAGAGCAGGGACCCTGCAGCTGGACTACGAGATTAGGAATCCTTTCCCCTGCTTAGAGACTGCGGTGCCTGGGTCAAGTTACTTCTGTGCCTCAGTTTTCTCATCTGAAATATGGGGATAATAAGTCTCCGTATCTGTGGGTTATTATGATAATTAAAATGAACGAACATTTATAGTCATAGAACAGAACCTGGCAAAAAGTAAACATTATATGAATGTTAGCTATCATTATTATATATTATTGTTATAGTTTATATGTATTTTTTCTAAATATTATAACACATCGATTACTTTAATAACAAGAAGAAAACAATACAGTTGAGATACCTTTTTTCTTAATAAGAGGTTCAGTTTATAGAACTCTACATTCTATAAAAAATATATTGTATAAAATACAATAGGTTCTATTTAAAAAGTATTATTCTTGGCCTTCAAAGACATGTATGGGCTCTTGGGAGGCAACCTGTAAATCCCCGGGCTTTCCCCGCCATGAGAGGAGTGTCTTCGTTACTCGCGGTAGGTCTGTCAGACAACAGCACAGGGTTTATGCAAAGGAGAGAACCTCAGAGTGGGGGCTGGCCACACCAGAAAGACCAACCACGCCAGAGATTAGAAGGTTGAGGGTTTGGGCCACTGGACATCAGAGAGGAGGTACGGATGGGAGCTGTGTTCAAGCAGGCGGGGAACAGTGCAATCAACCGTGCCTGCACAAAGAAGCCCCAGGAAAAGCTCCGGATATCAAAGCCTGGCTGGGTTTCTTGGTTTGGCAAGGCTCGGCGAGGATTTCCACACACCGATGCTGAGAGGGCGATGCAGCCCTGAGGACCATGGAACTTTGGCTGGTTCTAATTTCTATCCTTTTGCTACATTAAAACTATAATCAGAAACACCGTGCTTTCCGAGTTCTGTGAGTCATCCTAGTGAATTATCAAACCCGAGGGTGGTTGTGGGGAACCCTGAATTTGTAGCCAGATGATCTGATGGGAGGATGTTCGGCGGGGCGGGGGGTTCGGGGGGGTGTCCTGAACTTGTGGTTAGTGTCGGAAGTGAGGGTTGTCTTTTGGGGACTGCTCCCGCAGACAGTACAGATTGTCAAACTCCTTGCACTACTTCTGTAACAGGGGGTCCCCAAAGGGGGATCTGTAACGGTGTCCAAAATGTGGGGTGTCCAAGAAAAATATAAGATATTCTCCCTCCCCTACTCCAAGGCGGGCCACCACTGGGAAGGGAGCAGCGGAGCAGGGCCTTTCAGAGTTACTTTGCACATCAATAACAGGCCAGTTTCAGACCCGCAGTGGAGCTAGGCCATTGAGTGTCATTTTGCATGTCAATAACAGCAAGATAGTGTCATACCTGATATGCAAAGACAGTTATTTTGCATATTAACGAGGATAACCAGGAAGGTTAGCTCAGCTTAAACCCAGGAGTTGACTGGGAAGAAGCTCCCCGAATTACAGAGCACCTGTGCATGAGAGCTGGGAGATGGTTCTCCCCACGCCTAGGGGGAACAATGCGAAGACCATACAGGAGGCAAAGGGAAGAGAAGACTCTTGCTAGTGCGCCATGAGAAGGTGCCACGTGGGTTTGGATTACGGACTGGAGAGCGCGGTGACAGAGCTGATGGTGCTGGGAACCGGGAGAGGCCTGCCCAGCCGAGCTCCGGACTCCTGTTCTTTTCCTCCGAAGGACGGTGCCCCCGACTGGTCTGACTGGGCAAAGGGGGTGAAAGGCAGGGCTGTGTGTGTCGGTGGGTGTTTTAAAAGGGATTTTGAGATTTAACGGTGACGTTTAGCCATTACTCAAAACCCTGTATATCTTTTGGGTAAATAATTCCTTTCCTTTTCACCAAACTCTGGCATTGAGAGCCATAATTTCTAAGGGTGGTGGGCAAAGAACCTAGAACAGGAACCCTGGGGAAGGTGGGGCGTTGTTTTGCTAACAGTATCTGAGCCCGCCCCCGAAATGGGTCCGCATTCCATAACACTTCAAAAGTGATATATTTTCTGCTTCAAAAGATAAATCAGAGGATTTCTTACCTGTATCAAAACATTTAATAGAATAATCAGCTAACGCCACAAGGAATTCTGACTTCCTACGAAGATTAAAGGCCAGAGCTGTGCAAGCCTGTGTTGTTCGCTGCACAAGATTAAACCTATTAAGAGATGATTGCATTAGTATCAGAAATTCTTCCAATAACCATAAATTTTATGTTGGAGGAGTCTTTAGAGATGAAGGAAATGAAACCTAGAAAAATGAGTTCCCATTTTGGTAGGCCAAAAATAGACTGTAACAAGTGCTAAATGCCACATAAAGGAGTCTGGACTTCTTACACAGTGGGGAGCTAGCAGTTACGATCAGGCATGTCTTTCAGAAAGATTACCTGGAAGCAATGGCACATGGGGAGGGACAAGGGAGACGAGATCATGAAGAAAGCTACGACAGAGGATCTCAACCAGGGTTCTAAGTATAAAACGAGAAGGGCAAACGGGTGGGGGGGGTGTTGTTGTCAGGAGTCAAGTGGAGAGAAACTGAGTGGTCACTACCCATCTAACACAGGGCGAAGAGGGAGAAATCAGGAATTCTTCATGTGTCAAGTGAAGATAACATATCCCATAAGGTTGTTGTGATGATTAACTATATGAAGACTAAGTGGTATGTTATATATGTTATAAGTGCTTAGCAGAGTCCTTGGCACATGGCTAGAGTTTAATTTGCAAAAAATAAATTTTTAAGCTTGGGCAAAAGACGAACAAGTTTGGGGATGGGAAAAAAAATAAGTCTAGTTTTAAACATGTTGAATTTAAGGCCCTTGCAAAACATCTAGAGCTGTGTTGTCTCAAAGAAATATAGCGTGGGCCATATGTATAATTTAAATTTTTCTAGGAGCCACATTAAAAAAGTAAAAAGAAACAGGTCAAATTAATCTTAATACTATGTTTTACTTAATTCAATATATTGAAATGGTAATATTTCAACATTTAATTAAAATATTCATGAGATGTTTTACATTATTTTTTTCGTACTACATCTTAAAAACCCAGAGCATATTTTACACTAAGGACATACGTGAATTTGGACCAGCCATGCATATTCAGGAATTCCATGTGTCTGTGGCCACCACACTGGACGCCAACCCAGAAGCTACCCAGCAGCATTAGAAGTAGATCTGAGTTAACGGTATTTACAGGGCAGCTGAATAAAGCCTGAGGCTCGGCGGTGATGAGCTTGTCAAAGAGAATACCTGGAACATGCAAGGAAGCAGGCCAAGGACAGACCCCAAAGTAGCACAACAATGGGGCAGACGCTGGAAGAAGCGTCAGCAAAACAAGGGAAAAAATAAACAGGTAGAAAAATCAAGAAAACATTGTACCTTGAGGCATAAGAAAAAAACTAAAGGGAGGAAGGGAAGTCGAGAGTATCTAATCAAAGGGGAATTCAGGAAACCACTGGGTTAGGCAATTAGGAAGATTTTGAGGAAGCCCAGTGTAGTGGATTTTAGAATCACACAGGCCTGATTTCAAGTCTCATTTCTGCCACTTAATTCCTCTGCTCAGCTCTAAATATTTATAGGGAGAAAATGGAGAGCGGACAAAATAAAAGAGAGGACCTCATGTCCCGGGAGTGGCTACAGAAGACAGATTAGCACTAGAAGGAATCAGGATCATTATTTTTACACATAAAGTGACACAAAGGTATGGGTGGTGACCTTACAGATGTATTTGAGGTTGCAGCTGGGGAGGAGGAGGGGAAGCTTGAAGGTGGCAGCGAGAGTAAGGGTAGGAAACTGATAAGGGTTCAAAACACTCAGAAGAGAATGGGAGAAGGAAATAACAGCAAAGCAAATGAAGTGCCAAGCGTCGCTGATGTTGAAGTTCATTACCACAGTTATTTAAATTTCACTTAGCAGCGGTGGAGCGGGCAAAGAAGAGACTTGTACTGATACAGGACTGGGAACTGGCAGGGCAGGTTAGGCAAGAGTAAAGGGTGGGAGAATTGTGACCATTACTTCTTTAGTAAAGAGCAGAAACATGATTAACAGATTTCTACCTAGTAAACTACAGATAAATAAATTACACATGAACTCTTCTTCTCAACTTTCTGAGAAGGTTACTGAGATCACGTTCCCTACAAGCAAGAAAATTCTCCCGTATGGCCACACCACCACCAAAATCAGAGAGCTGTATCCATCACCACCGACTAACCCCAGGCCCACTGTTCCAATAATGTCCTTCGCAGTCAGGATCAGCTCCTGTGCATCGTGCCTTTACTTGCCATGGGCCTAGTCTCCCTCTGTCTGGGACAGATCTTCGGTCTTTCCACACTTTCATGGCCTTGACCCCAGTAGGGATTATAGGCCAGTCTTGTTACACAATGCCCTTAACTGACCTTTGTCGATGATCAAACTGATTACATTCACGTTCCTTGTCCTGGGTAGGAATACCACAGAGGTGACACTTTGCTTTTTGCTGCATCCTCTCGGGTAGCACACAAGCTCTGATTTGTGCCACTACTGGTTAATTTAACTTTAATCATTTGATAAGGTGGTGTTTGCCAGGCTTCCTCACAGTAAAATTACCCTTTTTTCCTCTGCAATTAATAAATATTTTGTGGGGAGTTAATAAATAACTTTCTGGCTACATAAATAATCCGCTCTCATTAAACTGTGTTGACTGCAGTGCAAATGTCTGGATTTCTATTTCATTCAGTGGGTTATGACCCATTACTACCATTATTTTGATACTCAAATGGTCTACAGTCTGGCCCATGGGAACTCCTTCAAGCAGACAATGGTGTTCTTGTGAAACATCCCCATTATTTTTCACATGATTCCTTCTGTCTGGCTACAAAATGTCCCAGGCGCATCTTGCACTTTGCCTGCCTCCATCCTTAAAGTGGCCATTTCTGCAAGAATCCCTGGTTCCTTTCAGCAGAGTGGTACTTAGGAAGGAAGAACTGGGCACTGAGTACGTTCACTGTTAAGAGGGAGAGGGGGCTGCTGCTTCCAGGTCCTACGAGCGGACAAAGCTGGGAACTATACATACAACTAATTCATTCACTCGCTCTTACACACACCTTTATTTCTATGTCTCTCGACATATATTCAAAACCAGAGTTCACAGAGACATCCAGTTGCAGTCCGGCACCACAGGCTCATTCTAGTTTCCTCCCTTTCCATGTCTGTAACCGCCCTTTCCAACAGTAAGAAACCTGGTCCCCATGATCCTCAATATATTAACTCATTTGATTCAAGTCCCCTGTGTTTCTCATGACTGACCTGCCCCCCATGCAGGTACCTTCTGACTCTGGCTGGGGGACGCAGGCCTCCATCCCGCCTACCCCACTGCGCGAGTGCCTGCTGTGATCACTCAACACTTTTGTACTCAGTTGTTCAGCAGAGGAAGAGAAGAGGGAGAGAAAAAGAGTAAGGATCAAGTCTTTAAGATTCCTAGATCTAGTGTTCTGACGACAGTGTACAAAGAAGTTGTGTTCTTTATAAATTGCCCAATGAAGTACCAGGCAAATGACAAATTAGCAGTAATGAATTTTTCAGTTTAAGGAAAACACACTGCTAGGGAAACTGCTAAAACCAGAACTTTAATTCTCTAAAAAATCTAAGCATGCTATCTTTCTATCCTTTCCCACTTTTTCTTCTGTCAGTATTTATAACAGTGTTCGGCAAGATACATGAAATATAGTGAGAACTTAATAAATCTTTCTGGGTGTGTAAGTAATAGGTACTAAAAGTCACTGAATTCATAACATTAAAGAAGGTAAATATCAAAAGTATCACTCACCTATTTCCAGACAAGTCAAAAACATAGATATTTCCTTGGTGGTCCCCAGCAATTAAGCAGTCACCTGAGCTATCGAAAGCCACATTCAAAAATCGCAAAACTTTGGGGAGGTAATCGGAAGTGGTATGAATGATGTTCACTATAATTCTGTAAAACAAACACACACATTAAATTCAATGCCAGGCGTTACTTGTTATTATGAAACACACGGCTTCTCTAGCATACTTCACCAATTTTGAAGTTTTTTGCCTTCCCATTCTTCCCTCCTACTGCTCCTCAGAAATCCTACAATGATTTCTGAAAACAGTTCAGAAAGGTATTCACTATCCAAGTAGCTGTCCGTTTATTCATCAAATACCTGGTAAGTCACTGCACAACAGACACCGAACAAGCCAGGAACTAAGAGTAACTGATAGACATGGGTCCTGCCCTCATGGGACTTTCAGGTTACTGGTAAAGACAGATTTAAAAAACAGACACACAAAGGAACAGATTTATAAATTGTCATTAAGTGATAGACAACAATGGGATATAAGAGAATGCATCTCTGACTTAAATTGTTGCATTACAACAGACATGCTAAAAACAATGATGTAATTAGTGAAAAGTACTTTTTAAAAAAATCACAAGCTTCCATATGTAAGGAAAATTGATTCAATATCCCAGTTTTAATGTATCCTGATGAGATTTTGTTTTTGTGATACAGTGTTCCAAAGCGAAAGAGAACATGAGTTTTATTTTCAGCTATATTTGGCTAAAGCTACTTTTTTTGAGGAAGATCATGTGTAATACATTTACTGAAAAGAAAGCTGTTATAAAACTGACAGTATAAAATAACTAACTCCTTAAAATAAGATGTGTGTATATATATTTGGGTCATTAACCAGAATAACTCATTATTGCAACAGTAGTTTCCAAATCATGATAATTTTTATCTTAGTTGACTTTTTGGGAATTTTTGAATTTTAATATTATAACATCTATTTTCCACATTATCACTTCATTAAAAAATACTAAACTGAATTAAGTATATTAAACATTTTCTTTCCTTTTTAAGATTTTATTTATTTATTTTTAGAGAGAAGGGAAGGGAGGGAGAGAGGGAGAGAAACATCACTGTGTGGCTGCCTCTAACGCACCCCCAACTGGGGGCCTGGCCCGCAACCCAGGCACGTGCCCTGACTGGGAATCGAACTGGCAACCCTTTGGTTCACAGGCTGGCATTCAATCCACTAAGACACAACAGTTAGCACAAACATTTTCTTTAGTTTATCTAAACAAGGCTTTTGAGACTCCGTGGTTGCAACAGCAAAATTCTTACAATGCTCACTTTTATCTAGTCCCTGACAAAGATTCTTTGCTTGACCAAACTTCAGTCAGACTCTTGAACCTTCTCCTACGTCGCACTGGTGCGCTTCCTTGTAAAGTCTAATTTTAGCAGGAATCCTGCTCAGTCAGTTTAATCAGAGCCCCCTACCCTCCATACCTGATTGTCCTTGATAGGTGATCTTGCTCCTCATCCTCCATCTCCCAGGTGACATTTTATCACCATGGCCTGTCTTCAGCAAGAATCCTGTTAGGTCGGTTTCGCCAGAACCCCTCACCCCAGATGCTCTCTTTCTAATTTTCCATCCACTGACCCCTGACCCTGCTCCTTGATATAAATTCCCACTTGACCAGCCTGTATTGAGAATTAAGACCAGTTATCTACTGAGGTCTCTTTCCCACTATTGCAAGAGTCCTGCATAAAATCTGTTTTGACCGCTTTACTGTCCAGTTCTGGTTCTTCCCTGCTATCCCCAATGAGAGGGGAGGAGTCAATGTAGTGAAATGACAATAACATCAAAATGTTACCTGGCAAGTAAACTTAGAGCAAATGACTTTCCCCTCCAGTCTTTTTTTCTATAACATTTTTTATATATTTGGATTATAAAATTACATGATCATGGTTCAAAATATGGAAAATACAGAAAAACACAAATATGTAAATAAAATTGGTTACAACCCCGCCATCTAGATATGATCGCAATGAACAGCAACATTCTGCCCTTCTGATTTTCATATAAATCACTCATACTAATATTTAGAAAAACTGCAATTGCTCACAGGTTGCCTGACAGACTATCTGAGTCCTTAAACATAATAAAAATAGTAAATATTTGCTCAACATGAAGATGCATAAGACACTATTTTAAAGTCTTCATAATACCCTATAACAACGCTGTCTGGTTGGTGTGACTATCTTCACTTAGAGTCTTGGGGATGAACTTATGCAAGGTCACAGAGCTGGTAAGTGGACATTTACTACAACTAAAGTCCATCTGACTCCACAGTCAGTGCTCCTTGCTCTCAACACCATAATGATGGGTTTTAACAAACGAAAAGAAAGCTATGTTTTAGTGGAAGAAGCAAATAAAGAAATTTGCACGCGGACTTGTTTGTCATTTTTGGAATCTTGCATGTGTATCTAGATATTTTATGACAGTAAAAAAGACAATTGTTGTGGGTTAGCAATAACGTTTAGAATATTTACAGAGCATCAGAAGTAAGGGTGGCATTTATATAAACTCCAAATTTGAAAACAAAAATCCGTACTAAAGAATCCCAACTCAGGACAAAAAGTGTTATTTAAAGGAGCTGAAGGATCACCAGCACTGTAAGGGGACTGACAACCGGAAACCAAACAAGCTGTGCAACGAGTAGCCTCGCGCCGTGGCTGGGCAGGCACAGCTGACACTTAAAGTCTGTTGGTATGGCCTGGCTGGTGTGGCTCAGTGGATTGAGCGTCGGCCTGTGAACACGAAGGTCATGGATTCCACTTCCGGTAAGGTTACAGGCCAGGTCCCCAGTTGAGGGCGTGCGAGAGACGACCAATGGCTGTTTCTCTCGCACATCAATGTTTCTCTCCCTCCCTTTCCCTCTCCCTAAAATATAAACAAATAAAATATTTAAAAAAATCTGTGGATTTGTAGAAGAGCAACCAAAGAATCAACAGAAAAATTACAAGAACAAGAAACACACTGAAACATGAATTCGAGTGAAGAAGCAAAGTCCAGGAAATCCTAGGAGATTAGAAGTAGTGAGATCAACCCGTGTGCAGCAATCGGAACCAACATGGCATCGCTTTGGGGCAAAGGCTTCCATTAAAATCACACAGGAGAGGCTGAGCCTCAAACAGGACAGATACATGGGAACAGAATGAAAGGAGGGCTGGGGAGAGAGGGGTAAATAGGCAGAGCACAGCGGATTTTTAGGGTACCGAAAATATTTTGTATGGTATCATAGTGGTGAATACATGTCACTATCCATTTGTCCAAACCCATAGAATGTATACAACACCCAGAGTGAATCCTCACGTAAACTGTGGACTTTGGATGATAACGATGTGTCAATGCAGAGTTCATCCATTGCAACAAATGTGTCCCTCTGGTGGGGGATATTGATATTGGGGAAGCTATGCATGTGTGGGGGTAGGGGGGTATATGGGAAATCTCTGTACCTTTCTCTAAATTTGGCTGTGAACCTAAACTGTCCTTTAAAAAAAGAAAAACGTCTACTAAGAAAAAGCAGCAGCAGCAGCAGCGGCGGCGGCCTTACTAGAAGGTTGTCCTGCACTGCAAGATGTGAATCCTGCACCATTATCCCTAAACAAGCTAAAATGTCAACTTCAGGGAACCGGAAGCTTGTTTAATTCCATTTCTGTCTCCCGGGGCTTAGTAGCTTAGCATGTTGTAGGCGCTCAACAAAGTTGATGAATGCATGCTTGCCTGAATACAGACAAGGATTGAAGGATGGATAAACTGCTGCTTTTCGAGGGGGTGGTGGCGCATTGTTCGCCATCCCCCTCATCTCGAGGTCTTTTTCGGCTGCAACGGCTAACCAATATTTACTGAGCATCTACTATGTGCCAGGATGGTAAAGGCAGGGAGAGTCCTGGCACTCATTAGGAGCGCAAATTCTCCCACGTGTTTCTGAGAACCATCTCTCTCATGCTCCATGCTAATCCTGGTGAAACCTCTGCTCCAGGGCTGAGAAGGGTTGTCTCCAAGCCTCAGGCTACTTGTGTTTTCCTAAAGTCACCCAAGCCAGGAGTCTCGGGCAGACCAGAGCCAGAGCCCGAACCTCTACCAGAGGCCCCGCATCCCTTCCAGCGATCCTCTCCAACAGCTCCTGGAAAGCCTCTCCAAAGACGCGGACGAGCCCCTCGCCCGCCGTGTCCACCACCCTTCACAGCCCGCGCCCCCGTGCCGCGGCCTTTACCCGTCCCGAGTGGCCGGGGATGGCTTGCGGTGCCATATCTTGCCGCTTTCCTTATTGCCCAGGTCGGTGCTCTGCATGTCGAAGTCCACCGCGGCTGCCACCCGCCAGGTGACAACTGTCGGATGCTTTCCCGGTAGGCCCCGCGCTCCCGCCCGGGAAATTTGACCGCTGATCCGCGACAGCCGCGATCTTCCTCCGACTGTACCAACCACGCGCAGGACACAAACCTTTTTATTTACAACCAATCAGAAGGCGGTTTCCTACCAAGCTCCCCGCCCCCACAACCCAGGCAATCCCTCCCGCTTTGGACAATGGAATCGGCCAACGACCTTTTAGACTCCGCCCCCTTTTGAGGTCCGTCCCCCCAGGAACCAAAGCCTTCTGGGAACCGTAGTTTTGTGCAGGTGGGACTTGGGTGTGAGGGATAGACTTGGGGATTCTGCATTCCCGGGTCCTGGCGGAGTTTTAGGCTCCCAGCAGAGGCACTGAAAGTGATTTTCTCTTGTGGTCCCTGCAGTCCGTTCTACATTGCGTT
The DNA here is from genome assembly GCA_004026545.1 of Mormoops blainvillei. Classification (NCBI taxonomy): domain Eukaryota; kingdom Metazoa; phylum Chordata; class Mammalia; order Chiroptera; family Mormoopidae; genus Mormoops; species Mormoops blainvillei. The sequence continues at coordinate 92,718 of PVJD01000459.1, read as the reverse complement.
TAGGGGTTAAGGGGTTGTAGAGACAACTAACAGAGAAGCAAGGACTCAAATACAGAGAATTGAAGTGTTCCTTTCATAGAACATTTGGGCACAAAAGAACATTTGTAGAGTCCACTCTCCTTGCCCTTTTCACCATCATCATGATTTTTTTTCAATCCGTAATCTAACAAAAGGCTCCAATATTCTAGTGTCCAGGCCACCAGTCATGAACCAGAAAAGCAATGTCATCAACTAGTAGCATTGGCCTCACTTGTTTTTTAAAAAATTATATTTCAGTGATTATGCTATTACAGTTGTCCCAGTTTTCCCCTTTACCCCTCTCCACTCAGCACCCCTCACTCCCTCCAGCAATCCCCTCACTATTGTTCATGTTCATGGATTCTGCGTATAAATTCTTTGGCTACTCCATTTCCTACACTGTGTTTTACATCCCATGGCTATTATGTAACTACCTCTTTGTACTTTTTAATCCCCTCGCCTCTTCACCTATTCCCCCATACCCCTCCCATCTGGCAACCATCAAAATACTCTCCATATCCATGATTCTGTCTCTGTTTGTTCGCTCAGTTTGTTTTTTAGATTCAATTATTGACATATTTGTTGCCATTTAATTGTTCATAGTTTTTATCTTTTTCTTAAATAAGTCCCTTTAACATTTCACATAATAATGGTTTGGTGATGATGAACTCCTTTAGTTCTTTTCTTGTCTGGGAAGTTCTTCATCTGCCCTTCAATTCTAAATGATAGCTTTGCTGGGCAGAGCAATCTTGGCTGTTGGTCCCTGCTTTTCATGACTTTGAATATTTCTTGCCAATCCCTTCTAGCCAGCAAAGTTTCTTTAGAGAAACAGCTGACAGTCTTATGGGAACTCCCTTGTAGGTAAATTACTGTTTTTCTCTTGCTGCTTTTAACATTCTCTATTTATCTTTAACCTTTAGCATTTTAATTACAATGTGTCTTGGAGTGGGCCTCTTTGCATCCATCTTGTTTTGGACTCTCTGTGCTTCCTGCACTTGAATGTCTATTTCCTTCACCAAATTAGGTAAGTTTTCTTTCATTATTTTTTCAAATGGATCTCCAATTTCTTGCTCTTTCTCTTCATCTTCTGGCACTCCTATGACATGAATGTTGGACCTCTTGAAGTTGTCCCTGAGGTTGCTTATGCTATCCTTTTTGGGGGGGGTTCTTTTTTCTTCTTGTTTTTCTGGTTGGTTGTTTTTTGCTTCCTTATGTTCCGAATCATTGATTTGATTCTTGGCTTCATCCACTCTACTGTTGTTTCCCTGTGAATTGTTCTTTATTTCAATTAGTGTACCCTTCATTTCTGACTGGATCTTTTTTATGCTGTTGAGGTCCTCACTAAGTTCCTTGAGCATCCTATAACCAGTGTTTTAAGCTCTGCATCTGATAGATTGCTTGTCTCCATTTTGTTTAGCTCTTTTTCTGGAGTTTTGATCTGTTCTTTCATTTGGGTGTTTCTTTGCCTCCTCATTTTGGCAGCCTCCCTATGTTTGTTTCTGTGTATTAGGTAGAACTGCTACGATGCTCTGTCTTGGTAGCATGTCCTGATGTGGTAGGTATGTACTGTAGAGTCCAGTGGTACAGCCTCCCCTATCACCCAGGTTGGGTACTCAAGGTGAGCCCTTCATGTGGGCTAAGAACACCATACTCTTGAGGTTGAGCCTTGATTGCTGTTGGCAGGTCAATGGGAGAGATTTACCCAGGCCAGTCAGCTGCAAGGGCTGGCTGTGACCACTGACCACTGACCACCAATCTGCACTCTCCATGGAGGATCAGCTGTGCCGGGACAGGATGGTGGTGCTCTGAAGTGGTCTATAGCTGTCCACTGGGTGTGCTGGCCCTTGGGTTTCCCAGGTGGTACAGGACAGGGTCAACCCCCACCTGTGTTTTGCCCGGGGCCGCCCTTCCTGAGCTATAAAACAATCTGAGATGGCTGCTACTTGTTCTGTGCTTGGAGATTCCCAGGAGAAGCCAAGCTGTGAATCCGGTCTGGCTGCTGCTAGTGCTGGGCCTGGGGTCCCTTAGCAAGGGGCATGGGGGATGGGTGCTGGGGGCTCACTGAGGCTGGTTGTTGCTTGTTTTGAGAGGATTTAGGAAGTAGTGAAACTTGAGCCAGGCCAGCCATTCATACGGAAAAGCAGCTTGGGTGGGCCTGTAATTTGGGTGGGACAGAGGCTCAGGGGGATCTCCAGGGTGGGGCAAATGGCGTAGCCAGGTTGATGGAGTCTCGGATATGGCACCAGCCTGCTCTGTGGTTCTGTGGGGGAGGATTCAGAAAAGGGACAATGGCCTGCCTTTCTGTCTGGGAGAAAGCTGTCCCCCAGCTATTGCCTTGATGCCAGACACTTCAGTTCTACCCTGTATGCCACTGGTGCCTTTTAAGCTGCTACTCTGGTGCTGGAGCTCGGAGGGAGTGAGTCTGAGTAAGGAAGTCTGTGTGTGCATTCTGTAAGAGGAATTGTTTGGGACTCCAAAAGTTTCTTTCACCAATTCAATCCTTGCTGGTTTATGCAGCCAGAAGTTATGGGGGCTTATGTTCCTGCACTAGAACCCTGGGCTGGAGGGCCAGGTGTAGGGTTGGTACTCTGCTTCAGAGATAGCCCTCCCAAATTTTTATCTGCCACATGTGGACGTGGGACCAGCTCGTTCCACGTCTGTGCCCCTCCTACCCATCTGGATGGATGTGTTTTCTTTAATTCTGTAGTTGCCAGACTTCCATTCAGCTTAATTTCTGATGGTTTTGAGTGATGGTTGTTCTATATTTTAGTTGTAATGCTGATGTGGTTGTGTGAGGAGGGGAGCCGTGTTTACCTATACTGCCCTCTTGACTGGAGGTTTCTTTTTTGTAAAAATTCATTAAGCATTTCAATAATGCTTGCTAGGTATCAAACACCTTTCTAAGTGCTCTACCAGTATTAACTCATTTAATTTATTTAATCTTCACAGCAAACCTACAATGTTGGTGGTACTATTATTTCCATTTTTAGTGCTCTGTGAGGTCATGTATTGGTTGCCTGAAGCTGCAGCAATAAATTACTACAAACATTGTGGCTAAGAAAACAGAAATTTATTCTCTCACAGTTCTGGAGGCCAGAGTCTGAAATCATGGTGTTGGCAGGGCCTCTTCTGCCAGAGGCTCTGGGGAAGATGCCATTCCTGGCCTCTTCCAGCTTCTAGTGTTTGCTGGCTTTCTTGGCTTGTGACCATATCACTCCATTCTCTGCTTCCATGTTCACATCAACTTCTTTTTTCCTCTCCTCTCTCAAATCTCCCTTTACTTTCCTGTCTTTGCATTTAGGGACCACCTTCATTTCAAGATTCCTAACTTAATTATACCAGTGAAGACCCTTTTTTCAAATAAAGTAACATTCATAGGTGCTGGGGATTAGGGCATGAGTATATATTTTGGGGTCCCACTATTCAACTCACTGCAGGGAGGTACTTCTATTATCCCCACTTTGCAGACAAGGAAACGAGTTAGCAGAAGAGCTGTGATTACATCTTTAGTCTTTTCGTTCTCGTGGTCCATGTGTTTGTCTACAACAGAAAATGACATTTTTTCAAAATGATATGGCTGTGATATTTGAAAAGCTTAATCTCTATCAGAAAAGTAAAACTTGCACAAAAACTTACCCATGCAGATCGTATAGCTTTTTATATTGTTACCCCGGGGTAGCTCTGAGAGATCAGACAACTTTTGATAATCTATTGCAGAGGAGACAACCACATTCCACATTTTTACTAATCAGACTTGAGATGGTAACAAACAGTGTGTATGAATATTAGTATCATGATTCAGGAAACTTAGGGTGTTAAGCTTAGGGGCACCTAACTTGAAACACAGGTTATTTCCCACATTTCTACCTAATACAAGTAACCAAACAATGTTGTTGTTGCTTTTTAAAAAAAATCAATAACAGAGATAAATCTGCTGAATGATTTCCTTAACCACTGTGATTTAACCTGCCTGCAGTTCAGTTTGAACAGCTATTGCAGCCCATGTAGCCATCTTATTCAATTTCATATATTTGGTAAGTTTTCCATATTACAGCTTGTCTGGACTCCCACTTCACACTTATCTCTGGATTTAATTGGGCCAAATCTCAAGGTCAGGCAGGCAACTGAAGAGAGGTGTACCCCCGGCTGCCAACCTTCTTCTCATTATACTCTTCCAATTTACATAACCCAAATTGGTAGGCTGTTTACTAGTTTTTTCCTGAATCATTACTCAGCCAATATCTGATGCGTCCTGTACAGATATACCTTTTCAGTTTTATTTAGGTGTAATTGACACTCAGTAAGCTGCGTATACTTAAATTGTATAATGAGTTTTGACATAAATATGCCACTGTGAAACCATCATTATAATAAAGAAAGAACATATCCATCACTCCGAAAAGTTTTCTCCTGTGTCTTTGCAATTTGTTATCCCCACCCGACCTTGCTCACAGGCCACCACTGATCTGCTTTCTGTCTCTTAGATTAGTTAATATTTTCTAGAAATTTATATAAATGGGTCCTGAACTATGCACTCTTTAATTTGGTCTGGTTTCTTTCACTTGGCATAATTATTTTGAGAGTTGCCTATGTTGTTAGGCATATCAGCTCATATGCTTTTTACTGCAGAGTAGTCTTCCATGGTATTGATAAAGCACGATTAATTTATCTGTTCCTCTGCTGATGAACATTGGGATTGTTTCTAGTTTCGGGCTATCACAAAGAAAGCTGTTAGGAACATTCCTGTACAAGTCCTTGTATGAGTATGTTTTTATTTCTCTTGGGTAAATTCTTAGAAGTGGAACAGCTGGGCCACATGGTAAGTGTAGGTTTAACATTTTAAGAAACTGTTGAATGTTTTCAAAGTAGTCACACCATTTTACACGCCATCAACAGTACAGGAGAGTTCTAGGTGCTCCACAAGCACGATGAATCTTTGTACAATAATTAGAGCCATTCTAGGAGTGTTGTGGTACCTCACGGTGATTCTAATGTGCATTTCTAGAGTGACAAATGATGTTCAGCATATTTTCGTGTGATTGTTTGCCTTCTGCATTTATCCTTGGTAAAGTGTTCACATTTTTTGCCCAATTTTTAAGTGGACTCTTTTCCTATTATTGAGTTTTGAGAGTTCTTTATATATTCTGAATGCAGCCCTTTTATTATATATTATATATGCTTTGCAAATATTTTCTCCTAGTCTGTGACTTGTTTTTTCATTCTCTTAACAGTGACTTTGAATGAGCAGAAGATACTAATATCGATGAGGTTCAAGTTGTCATTGTTTTCTTTTATGGACTGTGTTTTTGCTGTCACATCTGAGTAACCTTTAACTTAATCCAAGGTCACAGAGATTTCCTCCTTTATTTCTTCGTAGCTATTTCAAATTCATTCTCAGAGGAATGGCAAGTTGTGTGTGTCCAAGGGATTTCGGGGGTTTTGCTTTGCAAAATCCTTTCTCCCTTCCCTGTCACCATTGAAGGATGCCTTCCTTCTTATGGTGACGATATATAATCTGGAGAGAGAAGTACTTCCGCTTTGTTTATTTTGCCAGAGGGAATTTAGAGGACATTTGGATTGCTCAATATCTGTCAACACCCTTTCTGTCTGGGAAAGATCCCAGGATATCTGGAAGGCAGAGGGCAGTCATTCTCTGTCCCAATTCCTTGGCAACCAACTTGATAATGCCCCCAAATCTCGGCCAGTGCAGGGATTAGCAAGCAAATTAAACTAGTACAATGACCAAAAATAACTAAAAAACAGTTCAAATATTTACTCCGATCTCTCAAAGAGCACAAAGTGGAAAGCAATTAATAACCTGTAGCAAACTTCTTTAGAAAGCCATTCCCACCTAATTCGGTCAGGTTAGACTATGTTATGCCACAGTAAGTAACAGTTCCAAAACCTCAGTGGCTTAAGACGACTCCTTATGGCTGGGTGTTTAGCTCATCTTAGTCTGTAGGGGACCCAGATGGATGGAGGGGCCACTATTTCAGAAGGTTTTGGTTGCTCTGTCAGGTGGAGATGCTCTTTCTGAGAAAGGTTCCCAGCTCACCGCTTACTGGTCATATGATTAACTCAGGGGTGGGGCCTGACTCAGCCAAGCCAATTAGAGCTCTTTCCTGGGATTTTTAAGTGTGAGACCTAGGAGGGCAAGTCTCAGTCACTCTCTGGTAGCAAAGGTTGGGAGCTGCCGGAAGCAGTAGCTCCGAGTTTGTCGTGAGGGCAGGCCTGAGAAAGAGTGGCCGAAACTGAGAAAAGCAGAAAAAAGGAGATGAGAACATTCTAGCAGCATTTATGACCCTTGTTCTGTCCCAGAAGCCCATCTGGCCTTCTGTCCTTCTTGTCCTTTGGTTACATGAGCTAAAACATTGCTTTTTATCCCTAACATAGATGCAATTGGAAGAAAGAAAGACTCAGGGAAAGCTTTAAGAGCTGGTGATACATGAGCTGAGTCTAGGAGGATGAACGGGGGTACACGTAAGAGGAAAAGTTAGGGATGTGGTGGGGGAGGTTGTGAAACAGCATGAAAACTGCTAGAAACGAGTGGTGTGCAGTGTGCGGATAACACACAGGGAGTCATTATCATGTGAAGTGCTGAGCACCTAATAAACCTCAATAGTAGTAACTTTATCGTTACTACGCGGGCGAGTGGCAGGAGAACCAGAGTAACACATATTACAAGCCAGAATGTAAAGGTCGGGTCTGCCCTTCTAAGGAGTTTGCATCTTATCCTGAAAGGCTCTAGGGAAATTTGAGGTTTCGAGATACATCCTTCTGACTACAGTAGAAAGATCACTTAAAAGAGCTTGCGGTCTGAAGCAGAAAGAGGGTGGGGGCTGTTCCGCTTGAGACAAAAAGAGATGAAGGGTTTGGACAACGCTTTATCCAAACAGGCAACTGTTCGATGACCACAGTGTGTTGACATATTGTGTAGGAAAGCCGACATTGCACAGGAAAGTTCTGTTTCATCAGTAAAACCAAAATGGCTGTCATGCTGCTAACTGATAAAACTTAGGTAAGGTTTTCCAAGACTAGATAGACAACTCAGCTATCTTGTCTCCTAAAGAGGGATTAGGAGGCAGAAGCCATTACAGGGGAGCTATGACAGTGCACCTCCCCCGCTCTTCTAATATGGGTCAGGGCAGAAGGGGAAAATCTAAGGGATGTAATCCCAGGGCTTAAATAAATATTCGCACCTCGGTGTTCTCATGAAACACGCACGAAGCCAACCATGGGTAGTGTTTCATGTGTAATCAAAATGATTTGGCCCCTACAGCTGAAATGGTACATTATCAAAGGAGGGGGGAAATGTGATGTTCCACTCGACAGGCAGTAAGATTATTCCCACCTACAATTAGAAAGTGCTGACATAGACTAGGGTTTCAAAAAGGCCCTCTCCCGACTAAAGGAAGGAGGAGACCAGAGGGTGAAGCTCCTGGTTTCATGGCAGAATGGGAAGTGGCGGCAAGTTTCCAATCTTTACAGCCTTTCCCCGTGGCCAGGAGAGGAGGCAGGTGTGGAATTCTTGGCTTCTGTCACATCCAAAGCTGTCCTAAGAAGCAAGGGCTGCCTAGAGCCACCTCTGCCTTAGGCACAATTTCATAATATCCTGTCTTATGGATATGGCATAATTTTGTAATTCCTCTAATTGTAGGTATTTGGATTTTTAAAAATTCTTTGCAAACTTGACGCCAGAGAAATTAATACCGAAGTGTGCTATTGCAAGCACTAGCCAGCTCAAGCACTATCGGGAGGCTTCAGCCTTCAAAACTATGCTGTGCAGGTAGGGCGTTTTTCCAAAGGCCTTCCTGGGCAGAGAGCTGTGGAGTCAGAGGATGCTGGGAATATGTCCCACAGGACTGAATAATTAGCCTGATCACAGGCTCCTAATAACATACGTGGGCTGAGAGGTCAGGCTATCAATCAAGCAAGAAAGGACGCTGGTAAACCCTGAGTAAACGCCTCTGATCGCCGTCAGGGAGGGAGGCAAGCTGGTTGAGCTAAGCGTTTACTGTCAATTAAAATATTCTAGGGCGGTGTCACGTCCTTCCGCCAGGGCCCGCTCTGGGCGGTGCGTGCAGAGGGGCCCCTGAGCTGAGGGAGGATGACCTGCAGGAAACCTGCACCTAACAGACCCCTTCTCCACCGAACTTCATCTCATCTCAGGAGCCTTCCGTCTCTTCTGATTTCTATGTGGCCTTACCCAGCAATCACAGCCATCTTTCCCAAGCATTTCATGTTTTTAAAAAGATTGCTTTTTTTTTAGGTTCACAAAAAAATTCAGAGGAAGGTATATATACATTTCCCATCTACCTGCTGTATTCCATCATGCGTAGCCTTGGCCATTATCAACCTCCCCCAGCAGCGTGGGCCTTGTTACAACTGATGAACCGATGCCGACACATTATTACAACCCAGAGTCGAGAGCTTACATTAGGATTTACTCTTGGTGGTGTACATCCGATGGGTTTGGACAAAAGCATAATGACGTGTATCCACCACTGGAGTATCACAGATAGGGTATTTTCACTGCTCTTTAGATTTTTAAATCCTCTGCCCTCTGCTTATTTGTCCCTCCGCTGTTCTCCCTTACCCACGTATTTCTGCTGTTTTCATTTTACAGATGGCTTTGAAAAATACTGCAACTCGCCACGTGGAGAAAGAGAAAGGTGGTGTATGCACGATGGATTGTCTGTTTCACCTACAGACCTTAGAAGCATGTTGTCTCTGTTAGTGAACTAGTACCCCAGAAACTGGTTCTGTCTGCTTAACTCATCAGAGAATTCTGTGCAAGGAAGTAGGTGGGAACATGTGAGGGTGGGGTAGGCGATGGAACCAGCATTGGCTGGGCGCCTGTTCAAGGCGTATGCTGGCTGCTTTGCACTTCGTTAGTGCAGGTTGTTCTTTGATCTTGCCTGCTCTTGTTTTTAAACCTTCAGAACGCCTATTTGAACTCTGCGTTAAGTTAAAACCTCTTAACTTGAGTACTGTGAACTCGGAATCCCAATTTCAAGTACTCTGCCCTGTTCTCCCCATAATTACATTGCATGTATTAGATCCTGTACCCTGATTAATGGTTTGGAAAAGATAGACAGTATACGTAAAGACATGGGACCCCAAATGCCTGAGTTCCGTGCCTTTACTGCTTAGTGGTACTAAAACCTTGGGCGAAGTTCCTAACTTTTCTGTGCCTTGATTTCTTCACCTGTAAAACCGGGATAATAATGGTACTGACCTCGGAGATTTGTAAAGAGTTTAGAATGGCATCGGGTACACAGAAGTCCTCAATGACCGCTAGCCATTTCATTGCAATCGTTTAAGCCCTTCTAAGGCGAGAATACCAGTGATGTGCTGATAAATTTAACAACTGGCTTTCTGGACAAAAAAGTGCCCTGGTTTGACAATGAGATATCACCTTATGCCTGTTAGAATGGCCAGCATCAAAAAGACAAGCGATAACGAATGCTGGTGAGGATGTGGAGAAAAGGGAACCCCGGTGCACAGTTAGTGGCACTGTAAATTGGTGCAGCCACTGTGGAAAGCAGTGCGGAGTTTCCTCAAAAATTAAAAGGAGAGCTATGATATGATCCAGTGATTCCACTTCTGGGAATACACCCAAAGGAAATTACAACACTAACTTGAAAAGATATCTGCACCCCCATGTTCATAGTAGCAGTATTTACAATAGCCAAGACATGGAAACAATCTCTGTCCATAGACGGATGAATGGGGAAGGAAGTTGAGATATACATATACAATAGGATATTACTCAGCCATTAATAAAACAAGGAAATCCTACCATTTGCGACCACATGGATGGACCTTAAAGTCATTATGCTAAGTGAAATAACAGAGAAAGACAAGTACTGTATGATCTCACTTATATGTGGAATCTAATCCCCCCACCTGCCCAAAACACCAAACTCACTGAAAAAGAGAACAGATTTGTGGTTACCAGAGGTGGTGGGAGGTAGGGGGAGAATTGGAGGAAGGTGGTCAAAAGATACAAGCTCCCAGTTACAAGATAAATAAGTACTAGGCATGTGACGTGCAGCACGATGACCAGAGTGAGCAGTGCTGGGCAACATACAGAACAGCTCTTATGAGAGCTGGTCCTAAGAATTCTCATCACTAAAAAGTCATTTATTTTTATTATATCTAAATCGGATGATGGATGTTAATTAACCCTAGAGTGGTAATCATTTCACAATACGGGGTGTGGCAAAAGTAGGTTTGCAGTTGTTCCTATGGAAAATAATGCAATCATTAGTAAATAATAATACGAGAATAAACCCTGTGTTTTGTGTACTCACAACTGTAAACCTACTTTTCCCCCACTCTGTATATGTAAATCAAACCGCCATGCTGTACAACTTAAACTTATACAGTGATGAATACCAATTATTTCTCAATAAAACTAAAAAAGTTATTCGAACATTTGGCAAAAGAAAAAAGACCTGGTTTGTAGCATTTGGCAATTTCTGTGGTGTAAATACTCCTACTATGGCCAGTTTCAAGCTGCTCGTGTGATGTCACTGAACGCAGAGTTGTAAAGAAGTGAGCAGTAGTACGCTATTATACAGTGTGTTCACCGTAGGGACACGCTAGAAACAAGAATCTCAAGAGCACAGATAATAGTAAAATGTAGTGCTATAATTAAGGTATGATGTGTCTTCCTTTTTTTGCTACCTTGAAAACTATAAATTATTTGAATCTAAGTTTATATAATTTGATTTTTAATATTGGCTGTGGTTAACAATTGAGTCACAGAATTTCTGGAAATTTAACAATTGGCTCTTGTGAGCTCGTATGAGCCAGCCCTGACACTGTACTGCTTCTTAGTCACTTTCACCAACTCGGACATGTGATATTTCATAGGAGGCCACTACATTCTTCCTCTAGGTTAAGTAGACGTGCCACGGTAATAAACCTTGCGCTGTGCATCTCTTCCATTTGGCTTTCCCCGAGTTGTATCTCTTATAACACACTGGTAATAAGCGGTTTTCTGATAGTGATGGGAACAGGCCCCCAGCCTTTGCATGCCCTGGCTACTGGGCCTTTCTCCAGATGTGAAGGCCTTCTGAGAGCTCTGCCTATACCTTAATTCTAGTGGGATGTCTATGCCATGGGTGGTGACGTAGGTCCAGGTCAAGTGATAAGACTCCTGCGTTTAACTACATTCCAACACTGATAAAAGCTTGAACAGTTTTTTTTTTTTTTTTGTAATGCAGAAGGCAGGCATTTCAGATCCTTGTAGGACTTCCTCGAGTCCTGTCTTGAATGAATATCATTCACTACTGTTCTGATTATAAATGTAAACTATTGAATTGATGAATATAAATTATGAATAGCAAAAATTATTGGTTGGGTTATTGTTATTCTGATGATTTTGGTTTTTAGATTTGTTAGTTCAGGGAAGTTTGATATTATTTTCTTCCAAATACTTCCTATATAATCTCTAGTCCAGCCAGTCTGGTTTACTCATACATGAAACATTGAGTGCCTCCCATGTGCTGGTCCTTGGTGTGGGTTAGTAGAATAAAACTAGTACCTGCAAGATGCTTTGGAGTTTTTTAAGCGCCTTACATTGGTCACAGAAGTGCAGCGGAGCGGTTCAAAGATGGTCTCAAGTCAGGCAGACCTGGATTTAAATCACTACTTACAGTTATGTGATCTTGGATAAGTGAGTTAATCTCTGTTTCTCAGTTTCCAGAAAAATAGCACCTAACAATGGGGTTGTTGGTGTGAACATTAAATGAGATGATGCATGAAAAGCACAAGCACAGAGCTTGGCAAACAGCAGGGTCTCAATTCAAAAACAAAACAAAACAAACAATCAATCAAACAAACGAACAACCTCTTGTAGGCAGCGGGTAATACTATTTTCCCACTGGGATGCGTCAGTTAAGAGGTTAATGACTCGCCCATGGTCACACAATCAGCAAAGGACAGAGGCAGGACTGAAATCAAGACTGATTCCTTTACAGCGTGTAGAAGACTGCCTTTATTTAGTATTCACGCATGCACACACCTCCCCACATCAGAATAACAAATGGGAAATGATGTACATGCTGTTTAGTAACCCTCTTGTCCCCCAGCCTAGTGTGCCAAAACTTAAACAATTTCCCAAGCTTAGGAATGACTGGTTCTGCTGGGCTTGACAGAGAGAAATGATCATTCCTGCCACAGTTTCTTCATCTGCACGATGGTGCTAACAAACCTGTCTACTCGTTAACGTAAGGATTAATTACATCTTTGCAGTGTGCTTTGGATTTCTTGAAGAAAGGGGCCATGTACGTGGCAGGCATCCCAGTAGGATGGTGAGCCTATATGACTGTTATGACAGAATGGTATTGAGTCATCACCCCCTCCCCATCTGTTAGCATCACTCAGCAGCTCAGTGCCAAGCTCCGTGCTGCGCAATACCGGGCCCTTAATTGCTGGTCTTTCTCAAATTTCTTAAAGTTGTTTTTTTTTTTAAAGGAGAAACAATAGGAAATATACTTCAATTATAGCAGGAAAGCCATTGTTAAGGTCATGTTTTCTACTTCGCAATCTTTCTAAAGTTTGTGACATTGAACCTGTTCCTTTCTGAACAAATCTTTCTACATATTTTTAAAGTTAGTTTTTAAATACATAGGACATATAGTTGGGGCAACATTAAAAATGCAGAAAAGGATATGCTATAAAATGTCTCTTTCCCACTCTGTCTCCCAGCCTGAGTTTCCCTTTTCAGAGGTAACCATTGTTTCAAGCAAATACTGGGTATATATTTGCGCATGTGCCTTCTGTGCAATACGACTGTGTAATAGCGTAGTATGCACCTTGCACTAGCACTCTTCTACCCTTCATGCTCTGTGTTATTAGAGATTGCTCCATTTTGGAGTACACAAAGTTATTTTTTCACAATAAGCTTTGCATAGTATTCAATTATATGGATAAAGCGTAGTTTATAATCAGTTTCTTATTGACAGATATTCACCTGTTTCCAATCTTTTATTTCAAAAAATGAAGCAGCGACTATGCTTGCAATTAAAAAAAAAAAGCTGGAGTCTATCTAAAGCCTAAATTCCTAGAAATACACTTAAATACTGCCAAACTGCTTGCCGGAAAGGCTGTACCAATTCATACTCTTCTCAATAATTCATAAGAGTGCCTATTCCCCTCACATCTCTACATTTTTTCCTAGAATTTAGCCTGGTGTCATTGCTTGATGTTAATTAACCCTTTTACACACAGCCCTCCTTTGCTCTGAGGCTATTAAAGTGAATTTAAATTTTATCAAAACTCCACTGTGCCTCATAATCCAATAATGACCCTATTCTCTTTTGTTTGGTGAGATGGTACAGGTTCCTCTGGCATGCAATCTCTTTGGCTGCAGCAAGAGAATAAATCTAACTGGGCTACTGGTGTGTTCCTCGTGGTCTTTACTGAATAGCTTAATCAATCTTAAACTGCAAGACCTACATCTGAAAAATTCTATTCCGTATCTTTTTTGATTCTTCTAAAAAGAGATGGCTTCTCATCTACCTGTATTTTAAGTCCTGTCTCATTAACTAGATCAGTGATTTACAACCTTTCTCATCTCATGTCATATAATTACTAAAATTCTGCAACATGCCAAAAAATGTTTTTTGCCGATGTGACAAAAAAGAGGTATAATTTTGATTCATTCACACCTGACAGCTATTGTTGTGTTGGCTGTTGTCATTTTTTTTTTATTTGACAGTCGAAGAGAAAATTGGTCAGTGCCTCTAAATAGGTATTACATGTTTCAAAAATCCTTGCGGCACACCGGTTGAAAATTGAACTAGATTAATAGTCAAGATCATTTCTGCTTTCGGTTCCTTCAACATTTCAAGTTAGTTGGAGTGGCTCTTGTCTGCATGGAAAACTCTCCAGATCTTTGCCTGGGGGGCTGGCTCAGCTCCTCTGAAAAATTCCCCTGATCGTTCTCAATTAAGGTAGCTAATCTCTCTCCTCAAACCTCCCCGCTGCCACCCTGTCATTCTACCTCATCATCATTCTATGTTATTTTCCGTATTTTTCTTATTACTCTCTAAAATTATCTTAACTCAATTGTTCATTATCTTCGTAAACCCATGAGAAAGAATGTAAGCTTCAGGAAGGAAGGTAACCCGGGCAGCTCTGATAGCTGCAGCACCTCCAGTGTCTTAGGATCGCACCCGGTACCCAGCCCTCGACAAACATTTGTCGAATGAATGAACAAATAAGGAATGATGTGCTTTATTTTTCTCCTTCCCCTTTAAACACTCTCCAAGTGGACCTACCTGAAATTCCGCGAATTAGGTGGGGGGCGATCAGTCTCACCATTGGCTGGAGTATTAGCCGTTGCTCCTGGCAACTACTGTTTTCCACCAGTCGTGTCGGCACCCCGTCTGACCCCGTCCCTCATCGCTCACTCCCCCCGACCGTCTAGCTTCGTCCAGTGGTAAAAAACTGTACTTGCCCTTTAAGTGGCGGGACTTCTGGTCAACGTCCTCCTCGGCCGCCGGAAGAGGAAGTTTCGCCTCCGAACGCTCCCTCGCTCGTCCGAATTCGGTGGCGCCACGTCCGCCGGTCTCCGCCTTCTGCACCGCGACCCGGGCTGCTTCCGCCTCGACACCTTCCACTCACGAAGCCGGCCGCGTCGCGAAGGGGCTGGGACAGGGAGTCGGGCGGCTGTACGCATCCTGGCCAGCTAAGAGGCGAAGATGTCGGACATCGGGGACTGGTTCAGGAGCATCCCAGCCATCACGCGCTACTGGTTCGCCGCCACCGTCGCAGTGCCCTTGGTCGGTAAACTCGGTCTCATCAGCCCGGCCTACTTCGTCCTCTGGCCCGAAGCCTTTCTCTACCGATTCCAGGTACTGACCAGCGACCGGGGAGTGGAAACTACAGGTCCCAGGCGGGTCCGCGGCGGCGGAGCGTAGACCGGCAGGTTGCGAGCGCGCTGTGCCTCGTGGGATTTGTAGTGCGACCGCTCCAGCGGTTTAGGGCGGGGTCCTGTGGTCCGGGGGCGGGGTGGCGGCCGGGGGCTCTGGAGCAAGGGGCTGGGTATCTGAAGGCGCGGAAGCTTCGGTGTGGTCCGGCGAAGGGACTGATTTCGTCCTTCTTTTAAGATTGTGCTCTCGGCTCTCTGTAGTCAGAGAGGGAGGCTAGTGGGCATGTGGGTCTGTGATAGTTGTCAGTGTCTTGGACGCCGGTGATTAACAGCGTGGGTTTACCTGGAGCAGGTGGCCTCTGACCTTTTTCTGCCACGTGGGTGGCCTGTGGCTGTCAACTTACCCAACATCCAGCTGAGTTTCTTTTATGTAAATGAGGTTTTCCCCCTGGTAGGAGTGATTTGAGGTCAGAGGTGCAAAGAGTGAGTTTTATTTATCTGCATTTCCATGCCCTGACTTAGTATCTGGCATGAAGTGCTTGAACAAGTGGAGGAAGAAGTGAAGAGTTAATTACTCCGGAAATGGAAGACCTTGTTATTTATTTATTTACTTACTTATTTATTTATTGACATGAAGGGAACAGTTCAGAGTAACATTACTGGCAAGAGAACATTAGTTTTCTGGATATTGTCTTTATTCACTGGATTCTGTGATTTAAATCTTTAATCAGTGGCAGGTCAGATACTAAGATCTGACATTAATTTCAACACATTACTTGGCTTGTGGATAATATTCTTTTGTTGCCCCCCCCCTTTACTGACTGTTTTTTAATCTCCTTTGCTGGGTCCTCATCTTCGTGACCTTTAGATGTTGACATGAGCCCCAGGGACCAGCTATAGGACCTCTTCTTTACTCCTTGCTGTAGGTGATCTCATTTAGCTTCAGGGCTTTAAATACTTTCTATAAATTGAAGATTCTAAAATACAAATATACGTATTTGTAGTCGAGATCTGTCCCTCGATTTCCAGATTTGTATATCCAGCCATCTACTTGAAATTATCACTTGGATGACTGATAGGTTTCTCAAACTTAATGTGTCCCAAACTGATAATCTTTTCCCCCTTTGCCGCAGAAGTAAATAGAAACATAATTATTGCAGGAGCCAGGCTCACAGCCACGGAGTCATCTTTGACTTCTCTTCCTCTTAGACCCCTCGAACTGTCAGCACATTCTGCTTACTTTAGACACAGAACCAGAATGTGGTCCCTTTTCATTTTCCATTGCAAGCCATGATCATCCCAACTTGTTCCTTTTGATCTTTTCTGTAGTCAGTCGGAGTGATCCTTCTAAAACGTAAATCAAGTCCTGTCAGTCCTTTGCCCAGAACCTTCCAGTTAATTTAACTCGAGTAAAATTAAGTCCCTTCAATGGCCAGCAGTGCTCCTACTGCCTCTGGCCTCATCTCCTACTGCTGTCTGTCTTGCACATTAGGCCCCACGAAGGAATCCTAGCGGCACCTCAGCAGCTAACTCGATCTCTCCTCGGGGCCCTTTGCACATGTTGTTTCTCTGCTTGAGAGAGAGAACCATGGCTTTCCTCCTTACCACCTTCAAGTCTTTTCCCAAATACTTCTTTTTTAAATTTATTTTTAGAGATGGGAAGGGAGGGAGAAAGAGAGGGAAAGATCAATGTGTGATTGCCGCTTGTGCGCCCCCCTCCCCGCCCCCACTGGAGACCTGGGCTGCAACCCAGGCATGTGCCCTACACTGTGAATGGAATCTGCGATCCCTTGGTTCACAGGCCAGCACTCAATCCACTGAGCCAAACCAGCCAGGGTTAAATACCACCTTATTTGGAAAGGCCTTATTGATTGCCCCACATAAAATAGTACCTCTCCTTTACTTTGTCTCCCTTACCCTTTATATTTTTCGCTTATTACCACTTGGTATTTGTTAGTCTACTTCCCATCAGAAAATAAGGCTTCATTAGAGCCAGGTCTTTGTCTTGTTTACCAGTGTCTTTGTTACCTAGAATAGTTCTCAGCGCACAAGCAGGTGTTTGTATATCAGTTGAATGCATGAAAATTATTGGACACTGGAGGTACAATAGTGAATAAGAGAAAAAGTTCCAGCTCCCATGAAGAAAATGAGAGTGGCATGCACTGGGGAATGACTTAAGAGGTGTATCATATGATAGAGTGCCCCAGAAAAAACTCAAGATATCTGAACTGAAATCCTAATGATGAGCAGTAAGGTTTGGGAGGATCTGGCTTTGGGTCAGTCTTCCAGGAAGAAGGGATAATAGTAAGAGGCAGGCAGTAGAAACAGAAAAAAGACCGGATAGCTAGTACACGGTCAGCTGTAGGGATGAGGACTGGAGAGGAGGGTGGAGATAGCCAGGGGTGCGTGCAGTAAAGTGAGGGGGAAAAGATAGGTTGGGGCTAGAGCGTCTAGGGCTTTGTTGGTTTTGAAGACACCAGGAGGGCTTTGGAATCTCTGAACGGAGGGCTGACGGATTGCCTTGACTGCTCTGTGGAATGGACTTGGTGTGGGGGAGAGGGAAGAATCAAATTAGGAAGCGAGAGATGGTGTTTTGGACTTGGATAGCTGTGAAGGTCGGAGTGGATAGGTTTGGGAGTTGGCGTGGACAAGATTGCAGCTGAATGGATGTGAAGGGTGAATGGGTGAAGGAAGCAGGGCTAAGAGATGTCACTGTTTTCACAGTGGGTGGGCGGGGCCCTGTACTGAGACCGCAGACATTTAGGGAGCCTTAGGCTTGGGGGCAGGAGGGTGTGGGATGGGTAGAGAGTTACCTTTGAACGACCTGAAAAGACTATTAAAATACTCCTCCCTTTCCAACTACGGATCTGTGTGGGTCAGATTTTATTCCTATATTTCAAACAAAACAGTATATCACAACAGGTCGAATGGAGAAGATGTGAGAATCCAACTGTCTTCTATGAAGCAAGACGTTAAGGAGAGTTGTAAAAGTGTAAAACATCACTCACTCACTAATTTTATTTTTTGGAAAATTAGTTTTAATTTTAAAATGCTGTTTACATTAATGAGTAATGGATTTATTGTTGTTATCTTAAATAAAAGCTTAATTTTTTTTTCTCCATGGTAAAAGAAGAAAAAGTTATGTTTTTGTCCATGTTAAGGCTAGAGATGCTTTTCAGGCACCCACGTGGAGGAGTTCAACAGGCAGTTGGCTGTTAGAACATGATTTGGGTCTGCAGCCAGAATTGCATACTCTTTTCTACTTAGTTACTTTGCCAAATATTTGTTGACCGAGTGAACGTTGTATACTCCATGCCTGGCGGCCTGTTGGGTGATGTACGTGCCGAAGGAGCAATGGCCGTCAATCATTTTGTGGGAAAACCTGGTCAAAACTGGCTCTTTATCCCTCCTTGCAAAATCTTGCTCACTTGTGTCGTCAGATTAGTAAAAGAAAACCTTTCTAACAGACCACAGGTGTGTAACGTTAAAAGTGGTGGACTGGTTAGAGTCGTCATTTGTGTCACACCTTCCACGATTTCTTCATCTCCTTGCTTCGCTTCTTGAGGACTTACTATCCTGAGACTGGGGGAAGGCGGGGCGGGACAATGCACTGTGTGCCCAGGTGTGAAAGGACCTAGCTTTATACCTTCTTTCTGTGGCTGTGACTCTTCTCCATCCTGGACAAGTGTAGCTTTCAGATCCTCCTAGAGAAACTTGTTTGCAAATGAAGCTGTTGAAGGAAAAACTGCATCTGAGAGGCTGAGGTGTGAGGACAAACAGCATGTGGTGTACTTCCTGCTTCCTGCTAGAAGCTCATCTTTGCCTTAGAAGCTGGATGTTTCACAGCTTAAATAAAGATGGGATGACTGATTTAGAATTGTGGATTTATGTTGCAAGTGAGAGGTGTTCTTTTTCCTCCTTATCTATGTTTCCTCTGAGTAGCTTGTCGGTTTGGAACTCCAAAGTTTAAAACATTGTTTCCTCACTTGGGATATAGGTGGGAACACATGGGAGTGTTGTCCACTGCTCCCAGTCCCTCACACTCAACACCCATCCGTCAAATAGTTCGCTGTGATGAAATGTCTTTGCATCGGTCTCTGCTGAACTAGGAGAGAGGGGGCAATTTCCTGCTGCTCCAGTGGTTTCTGGGATTATGTCTCCCGTGGCTGCCTCCACAGGGATAGTTTATTTCTTTGGACAAAATAACATCACCCTCTTCCATCTGGATTGTGCTTCTCCATATGTCGTCTCATTGAGCTCCCTCAGTCACCTGATGTCAGTGTTACCTCATTTCACAGACAACTGCAGTTTCAGTTCTCCTTCCGTAAGTTGAAGATCTGAGCTCTCACTTAACTCCTTTGCAAAATAGCCACGAAAACACATAGGTAAGCATTAAACAGTATTGAGGTGATCTCTTGCCACTCAGTCACAGCAGCTTGTTTTTCTTTTTCTGTAAGTGTAGAAAGACTGTGGGATTTCCCGTAGTTGAGTCATGGCTTTCGGGCCTACCTGGTTCAGCTCCTTGCTGGTTGTACACCCTTAGGTAAGTTATTTACGCTTTCTGAGCCTCAGTTTCTTAATCACTGAAGGCAGGTATATAATGAGCACTCAGATCAAGGAACAGAACATTACTTAAAAATGGGTATAATTTACTGCCATATTAACTCTGCTGTAATGGTTCACTCTGTTGTAACTCCATTGATTATAAGGTGCTCCATCAACTTAATACAACTTTGGAGAGGGAGGAAAGCAGAATTTACATTAAACGAATGTATTGATAGTAAGATATATCCTGATTTCAGAAACACAAAAATGATGTGTTCAAATTGAGGAATATATTACTTACTTTACTCCTCTGTTATATAAAACACATAGAAAAATATTTGTAAAACCCCAGTAAATACTCTTATAAATAATTTATTCAGAAATAATGCCATTTTAATTTATTAGCCTGTAATAATTCCTTTATTACTGCCTTCTCTCCGTGGGCAGTAAGAGGCTAATTTTAACTTGTAATTGAAATTGAAATGTATCTACTGGATTATTACCTTATTTTTTTGGTCTCCTTCCGAGTGGCCTGACTAGAAACGGGAAGATAGGACCTCTGCAGTTGTTTCTTAATTTGTTTCCAAGAATAGTAAGAAATGGCACGAACCAAACCTGTGATTGGTCCTTGGCTTATATTTGCCAAGCTTTTACTTGCGTTGTTACCCCTAACCTGTGACAGCAAGCCCAGCTGATTGATAGAAGGGTGTACCAGGGAAGAGAGACGCGCACACACGTAACGGACAGGGGGATAACTTGGTCTGCAGGCTGAGCAGAGACGTAGCCCCGAGGTTTGATTAGGACTTGACTGGCAAATGTTTTGGTACGTAGTACAGCTTGCAAATCTTTCTTTAGTGGTCCTGTCTACATTAGACAGTTCTGCTGTGGTTCATAGATGAGGTTGCCCCTTTAAACATAGCTTCGTTCTTTAACTTTTTATTGAATTACAGTGTATAAGCATGAAAGTAGATGTGCTACATGTTTGTAGCTTGTTGAATTTTCAAAAACGGAATATATGTATTTGACCAGCACCCCCCAAACATTCCTGCTGCTTGATCCCTTCTGGCCTCTATTTCCTCCAAGGGCAACTGCCATCTTGACTTTTAATACCATAGGGTGTTTTTGCCAATTTTTTTTTCATGCCATAAATGAAATCGTACAGAATATATTCTTTTGTGTCTGGCCTCTTTTTTCTTTTCCAAGCTTGTACCTTTATTTTTCTTGCAGTGCAGTGGCTATAACTTCCAGTACAATGTTCAGTAGAAGGAAGGTAGCAAACTTCCTTGTTCTATTCCCAACCTCAGGATTTGAAATCTGTCCGTGATTTTATTTATTTACTCATTGAGGTAACATTGATTTATAAGACTATGTAAGTTTCAGGTGTGCAATATTATGATTTGACCTCTGTATATAGCACATTAACTCTCCTATTAACCACACGTTTGAGAATCACCCATGTTTTTGCATGGGGCAGTAGACTGCTCACCCCATATTGTTCCTTTGTGGGAATAGACCACCATTTATTTACCCATTCTGTTGGCATTGGACCTTTTGGTTAGTTTCTAGCTTTGGCTAAAATGAATAGTGCTGCTAGGAACATTCTGGTACATGTCTTGGTGAACACAGGAATGCATTTCTGTTGAGCAGAATTGATGACTTTTAATAGCTCTTTCAGCACCTTCAACTGAGATTGAGTGCCTTTTATTTGTTTTTTTTGCATACCTAGTGTGTATGCAAAAAAAAGAGAGAGAGAGAGTCACAGTTTGCAAACATCAGCATTTGGCACATGGGTGCTCTTTCTTAATTGCTCAGTGACCCATGCAGACTTTAAGTCCAGTCCTTATTGTTTCAGAAAAATCTTTGTTTTTGATAGTTAAAAAAAAAACAACACCTGCTCTAGATTCTTGATGGCCTGTGTGATTCTTTCAGTAACGGACTGTTTGGGAAATTTTAGTTCAAGGGTAGCCGAACTATAAACATTCTCTCAACAGAAGTTCTTGGACCAAACTAAAGAAGTGTCTTGTTTTTTGAAGGTCTTTTGTGCTAGTGAACATCTGGCTTCTTGCCCTTGTTAAGTGAGGAGCTCTGGGCGGATTACCTGAACTGTAACGAGGGCCTAGCTTTCCTCATGAAAAAGCTGGGTGACTGTGATTCTGCTTGGGATTGCTGTGGGGTTAAAATGAGACGCTCCCCTCCAAAGCTGCTGGCACACGAGCCATGCAGACCTCTGCCTACAAGTCCTGGGTTCTTTGTGCTGCCACTGACTGCCTCCAAAGGGACCCATGAAGGCTTTCCAGGGTTGAAAACATCCCTGCAGCACCCCCAGCCCTGAAAATAAGGCCTTTTCCTTATCGTAACTGTTTACGTATCGATTAGAGGAAAGGAGAGTACCCTCCGCAGGGATTTCGGAAATACTGTTTTGCACTGTGTCCTTCTAAAGAGACAGGCTACCTCCTTGTCTTTTCAAATTATGATTTTAAAGTAATACAAAAATAATAAGATTCTTAGATCAATGAAAGCAAGTGTAAACTCAAAGGGAAGCTTAATGAACGGGGAACAGAAGTGAGGTGTTTTGACAGACACTGATTTCCAAACAGCAGGTGCACACAGTGGCTTAAAATAGTGTCATGTTGTCAGTGTTAGTGAAAAATGTAGTCAGAAAAAAACTGAGGGTTTTTTTTGGGGGGGTTTACCCCCCACCCCCAAACTTGGGTCTCTAGTAACTTATAGGACTATGGGAGTGGTTTAAAATGTGCGTTTGTAAAAACCAGGTAGGTGTGCAACTCCTAAAAGGTTATAACAGTCATACAGCCACACAGAAGCATCATTTCTGCAAAGCACCTTTTGAATCCACTTTCCTAATTCCCAGGTTTTACAAAATCTGTGAGATTAGGGAGGCGGGAGTCACAGGGCAGCTGGCATTGGGTAGGTGAAGACACAAACTCAAAGGTCCAGACTTTCCTAAGGCCCCATCACTACTCAAGGCCAGGGCTTGCTTGCTTCTTTTCTTTACCTACAATGTTCTTCACAGGCAGGAAGAATTGGGATTATGGAAGTGCAGCAGTGCTGAAAGTGTTCACTAATGGTCATTTACCTTGTAATGGTGATGTCGCGTGTGAGAGGCATTGTAACATTGGGGTTTAGTGTCATGGACTCTGGAGTCAGGCTGTTTCTTAACCTTTTCTCATCCTGTTTCCGCATCTATAAAATCCACCTCTTGATTCAGTGCATGAACAGAATGGCACACTATTAATAAAAAACAAACCCACTTAGTCAAAGTGGGGCAAATATTAGCATATCCCCTTTTACAGTGATTGAGGCTCAGAAGTGAGAATTTGTAAGCTAAGACTTTAATCTAGGTCTTCTCAAATTATTTCTTGTGTTGTTTTTTTTCCGGTAGGCTATACTGTTTCTATGATAAAATGGCGCATAAACCAAAATGAATGCTAACTAATTTCTGGTTTAATATACAGTTCTTGCAGGTCACGATTTGGGGATGTAAAGTGCATTTTCCTCCACAGGCAGTTAAGCTCTGAGGCCTCCACTACTTGGAGAATTTAACTTGCCAGCTCTGTGTATGGCCTGGCCCCACCACCACTGTCTTCTGTTCCAGCCGCACCCAAAGTGTTGGCGATGCCCCTTCATTTATTGTGCTCTTGCCATTCTTTGGGCCTTCGCAGTCGTTTTTCCCGGACCGCAGTTCCCCTCCCTTGCATCCGGCCCTGCTTCTCTGGGCAGCCTACCTCGCTGCTGAGGACTCCTTGAGCGGTGGCTGTGGCTCGTGTG
Source organism: Mormoops blainvillei (assembly GCA_004026545.1). NCBI lineage: Eukaryota > Metazoa > Chordata > Mammalia > Chiroptera > Mormoopidae > Mormoops > Mormoops blainvillei. Next base: position 69,482 of record PVJD01000459.1, on the reverse strand, counting down.
CTGGTGCAAGTGAGACGGGTAGCTCTCAGGCCAAAAGCCAGCGTTATACTGGCACTTCCTCAAGCCTGGGAAAGCCGTCTGCTTCCACCACTGTTGTTTACTGCGTTGTGGAGGTACTTGCCAGTGAGCTAGACGAGTATGGAGGCAGATGTACAATTTTATTTACAGATAGAGTTCTGTACTTGGAAAGCCCAAGGAGCTCAAACAATAAGATAATTCAGCTTTGATGGTGGGTGTAAGAAAACAGCAGTTCTATGGAAAGCTGTAAATGCTGCGAAAGACCTCTTCCTGGCTGGTATTACAGCAGCGTCACATTCATATAATAAAGATGTTGGTTCTGGTTCATTTAGAAACATAAAATACTGAGACTAGCCAAGAAAATTGTGACAAATGTGGAAGAAAAACAGGAAGGAGATTATTGAATTTTGACTTTACCAAGTATGAAAACAATATAGAACTAGAAATTAAAATAGGTGGATATCGGTATAGCACTTCAGTTCCAAACGGAATAATCTAAAAGTAGACCATAATATGAAAAGGAATAAATGTATGATAAAAGTACTTTTTCAAATCCATTGAGAAAAGATGGGTTACTCTGTAAATAGGATTGGGAAAGCTGAGTGACCGTCAGGAAAAATGAGTTGGATCTCTTCCTCACCCCTTAGGTAAACCACGCATGTGCTAAAATAAATCTCTGAGCTCGTTTGTCTTCTTGGAGAGAAGTATCTTGTCTCATGGTACATTTGCCTACGTTAAATTAAATGTTTACATGGCAAAATTGTGATAAAAGCATACATCCAATAACAGTCCAGAAAATATTTGCTGCAGTGAGAAATTTCCATAAAAATATACAGACCTAGCAGGAAAATGAAGAAGGGAAATGATAAAGTTTTAAAAACATGATTGGTGAATATGAAATACACCAACTGGTGAGAGGATGGAGAGAAGACATTAATCTACATTTTAGGAAGAAGTGTAAATTGGCTAAACATTTTTGTAGGCATTTGGCAAAATCTACCAAAATTAAATGCGTCTGTCTGATCCAGAAGAATGACTTACAGGCATTTATCTTACCTGTATATGTATAAAGAGGATATTCAAGGATATTCATTGTGGCATTGTAACAGTTTAAATGAAGTTTAGATATCCACATAAGAGGAGTACTGTGAAGGCAATGAATATATTTTTCAAGGGAGTGAAGCAAGTATAGAACAGTGTGATATAAGGTAGGAAGAAAGGGGATGAATAATAGTAACACATACTATTATTTCTTGAAAGAAATACTAAGAATCAGATCTGTTGTTGCTGTGAAGGGAACTGGGAGACTGAGGATCAGGAGAGAGGCTTACTTTTCACTGTAGAACTTTCTGTAATTTGTTTTTGTTGTTGTGGGGAGGGTTAATAATGTAAAGTCAAGTGTCTATACTGCCTGAAAAGCACAGTGATTTGGGGGGGAAAATCTTACTTCTACCTTTTGAGTATGACATTTTTTTTGACAAGATTTGTCATCCAAGTAGTGTTAATATTTTTCTGAATAGAGGTATTACTGTATTGTTGGAAATTGTCTTTGTAATTTATTTTTGATAGGCTTAACTGTATGCTTGATCACAGTAAGGACTAACCATATACTTCTATAGTATTGATTTTTTTTTTAACTTGAGTAGAAATATTCATTGCTTACTTTATTATGTGGTTTTATTCCGGTTGATTTGCATACCGGTGTGATTGTAACTGGCATGAACTTTTCTTCAGTTGTTTTCTTGAATGATATTGGTGGTGTCCCCTCAGTAGTTCTCATCTTTGAAGAGAATGTTTTGCAACAGTCGATTTTGTGTAGTTAAAAGAAAAAACAAATTAACCAGGCTTAGAGAAACTAACAGCCATGTTTATTTTGATCTGGACAGATTTGGAGACCAATCACTGCCACCTTTTTCTTCCCTGTGGGTCCAGGAACTGGATTTCTTTATTTGGTCAATTTATATTTCTTGTATCAGTATTCTACACGACTCGAAACAGGTATGTTATCCAAAGTTGCCTTAAGTATTGTTTCTGTTTAACTTACTAATCCATATGTTTACTTGGAGGAATTCTTATGTGAAGAAAGGGCATTGTGATAGTAAGTTCTCTACTAGGCACTTAGGATATTTGATTTTCAGTGCTCACCACACCATCACGAGGTGTAAGTAGCAGTGTCCCCATTTCTTAGATGGAAAAAAACCCCCAGCAATCCCAGGAGTTTACAGATCTTGCCCTTGTCCTTAGTGGCTATGCTGTTTGCCTGTCACTGAATGTGACACCTCACTCATTTCTGTCACACAGCGGTGCTTGTCCTTTAGTTGGGCTGAAGTGTGCGTATTTCCTAGATTGAGGTCAAAAAACCCTACCGTATGCAATTAAAAGCCGAGACTTATTCTCTGTAATTGAATCACTGAACTTTAAAATATACTCATGTAGCAGGGGCTTAGTAATGTGATAGTTTATCAGACATGACTTCCTGTATGATGTTATGGATAAGCTTTCTTGTAAAAATCTTTTCTTACAAGGTTTCTTACTGATTGTTATTTATTTCCTACAATATATTGCAGGCTGTTTTGAGTTGCTTATCCTGAAAAGCAATAAATTGATACTGCTGTGTCAAAATGTGAATATAATGATTTTGAAAAGGCTGGCTGACTCCAGACTTTATAAACCTGCTGGCCTTAGCTCAGGATGGAGAATTATGAACCACCCTTAAATCTGTCAATTTGACCATTGCAAATCAGTCTCCTAACTGCAGGGAACTAGAAGAGTGGGCATTTATGCGTCAAATATAATCTTTCCTTAAATTGGCATTTGCTACTAGGTGCTTTTTAAAAAGAAAGAAACCATTACATTAATGCAAGTGTCAGACCAAAGACTATTACTGCTGGGCGGTACCTTGCCTGTTGTCTTAGTTTTATGGAGGAAAAAGATGGAAGTAAAGTAAACTTGGCTGAGGTGAAACTCACAACAGGACTTTTAGCACCGTATCAAGGGTTTGATCCTGAAATCCACCAGAACAGATGATTTTCCTTCTCCGTTGTCCCATCGGGACCTGGTTATGAGACTGACTTGTTTTGTATTCTAACCTTGTGATATAATTTAATTGAGGATTAAGTTGTTGGAATAATGTTTTGTTCTGTTTTTTTCATATCAGTAGTAAACTCTTAGGTATAGATGACCTATGATGAGTTTTTAAAAACTTTATTATGGAAAAGTTTCAACATTTATAAAAGTAAAAAGGATAATGAGCCTTTTTTCTTTTTATAGAGAAAAATTCATGTAACATGAAACTCACTGTTTTAACCATTTGAAAGTGTGTAATTCTGGATATTTCTTATAAACAGAATCATATAATACGTGGTCTTTAAAACTACGTTTCACTTACCTTCCTTCTTTCACTTACCATAGTGTTTTCAAGGTTCTTCTGTGTAGCATATATTAGCACTTACTCCCTTTTATTGCCAAATAAGATTCCATTGTATGGAGTTTTACCACATTACATTTTTTTCCATTTGTCAGTTGATGGGCATTTGACTTCATTTTTTGGCCCTATGGGTAATGCTGCTCTGGACATTTGTGTAGATAGGAACTTTTAAGATCTTTTCCATTTAAATAAGATTTTATAGATAAGAAAACAGTGGTCCGGAGAGGTATTAATATGTCCCACAGGTCACAAAGCAGTGTGAGAGAGCACAACTAGGGCTCCCAGTCTTCATTTTACCGTACAGCCTCAAGGTTATGTTTTGGCAAAATGTTTGGCACGTGCATATTTTCCTGCCTGGCTAAATTAAGTATATAGCAACGTTGGCTTATTTATATTTTTTATTTAAACTGAAGACTGCAGTTCAAGGCCAGTTAATTTGTAAATTCCCAGTTGCAAGCTTGCCAAATAATAAAGTACTGTAGTTTATGTGATTACAGTATTTTAAATATTCAATCTAAAGAATCCTTAGAAATCATAAAGCCAAAACCACATCAAAAAGAAGCAAAGCTATCATTAAAATTCAGAAGCATTTGTTAGAATTTCAGCTCTGATTCATCTGAGGGATCCCCTACCATTAAGCGTCCTTCACCTGGTGGCTGAATTGTGCCTTTCAGTTAGCAGGTGAGAAATAAGGGAAAAAAGGAGAGACATTTGTTGGAAATCTTTTTTTTTTTTTAGATCGATATTTTTGTCTTCCTTTCTGACACTTGTCAGGATTGTTTAAATTGGAAGGGAGGGAAGGTAAATGCTTGAGCTCAAGTGACCTCACAGACATGTGTTTGCTTTCTCGGTCTCTCTTCTGGGTTTTCCAGCCGAAGGCACGAGGACTCTCCCTTAGAAGGGAGAGCTGGGCCTGTGGTGATTTTTCTGCCCAGTGATAACATAGCACCTGGTTTATGGTGTAGTGTCAAGAACACTAAACCAGTAATTAGTCTCCACTCTGCTTCTTACTAGCCATGTGACTTGGCTCACGTAACTTTATTTTCTCATCTGTGAAAAGGAGATTTGGTCTTTCGATTCTTCCCAGATGTAGTATGAGGGTTAAGAGCCAGAGGCTTTGGAGAGGTTTCGCTGCCCCCTCACCTCACGCCCCCCCCCCCACCCCCCACCATTTTTCCCTTGTTGGAATGTAGCTTCTCGAGGATGGAGACGAAATCTTCTCAGTCATCCCAGTGCTGGACTAAGTGGTTGTGTGTGTGTGTGTGTGTGTATGTGTGTGTGAATAACAGTAAGTAGCTCCCAGTGTAGTTGTGCTGGAGAAGACACAGTGGTAGGCCAGACGATAGGGTTCCTCCCCTGACAGAGTTTATGGCCTAGTGGAGGGAGAAGGGATTGACCGAATAATCACAAGTGTGTCATTGGGTTGTGATGAGAGCTGTGAAGGAAAGGCTGACAGGCCGTGGTGGCATCTCAGTAGCTGTGGAATCGAGTCCTCCCTTTGGGTCTCTTTCAGCCCGTCGTCATCAGAACACGGTACTTACTGGGATTCAGTTGGGAAAACACAACTTAGCCTTCCTGGGTGACCGCAGCTCAGGGCTTTATTGAGACACAAATTTAGATATTTTAAAAAATTTACTCTTACTTGAGAGGAGTGATTTAACAATATTCTTATTTTGACTTCCTCTATAATTTTTGAGGCATTTCTCTACATAGAGGTGATGTCTTTTGTTCTGAAATTCTGAACCATGACATTTATTTGGCTTATTTTTGTTTCTAGGTGCTTTCGATGGGAGGCCAGCAGACTACTTATTCATGCTCCTCTTTAACTGGATTTGCATCGTGGTATCCTTCAGCCTGTTACTCTGGGCCACAAAGAAACCAGTATTTTTTTTTCCCCCCCAGGTTTGGGAAAACAGTATTCTGTACAACACTTCAAATGACAGTATTTGCATCTTTGTTTACTACAGTTAATAATTAAGAACTAAGTTCTTTTTAAATGCTGTAGTGAATCATAGAGCCCCTGAGCGGCGCATTCTCTTGCCATCGCCTCTGCGGGATTTTCCCACGTTTGGTTGAGTTTTATTACTGCTCCCTCTTCTTGTTCCCAGTTCTCTGTGTTCTCATGTGTGACAGCTTGTTGACTGCAGCACAAAGAGGTTCTGGGCCCTCAGACAGCTTTTGAAATCTGTGGTCCTGAACAGAAAATTAATTTACAACCAGAATCCTTTTCTGACTTCACTGCTGTCCTTGTCTTGGGGTGCTAAGTAGCCCTGCAGTTCCTCTGTAAGTACCCGGCCCCAGGAAAGGACAGGGTGTCTCTGCTGTGTTTCAACCACAGTTGTCAGCGGCCCCTCAGCCGTGGACCTTCACAGATGGTGAGAGCTGCAGAAGGGACTTGGTGGCTCAGGTCCTTGCTTTGGGGCTTAGCTTCTACTGACACATGGCCAAGAGCCAGAAAATGTGGCACTTTGGATTACTTTCTCCTCTTTAAGGGAAGAAAGAGAATGTTTTGGACTTGAGCCACGCTGTGGATCCCTGACCCTGTAGAATCATCATTTGTTTCAGAGGGCACAGGCATCTATCTCCTTGTTCTGACTGAAGGAGAGAGGCTGAAATGCAGAGGCAAGGCCAGGAAGGACACAGGTGACCAAACTGAGTATGTGCCGAAGCAGGTAATCTCTACCCTTTCCTTGTCATTGTGGAGTCTGATAGAATATTCATAATGAAGATTATTAGACACCTTTGTGCCCTGGGATGTTTTAAACCACCTGAACTATAGAACAGTGTGTTCCTTCAGAACACTGGAAGGACACGAACTTCTACTGGGTGCAGAATGCTTTGTTTCTGTCTGATCTTTAACTGACAAACCAAGATTACTGGCTTAGCAATGGACATGCAGGTGAGTTGTAACTCTCCATCTGCTCTTTTGTGTATTTCAAATATATAATTAAAGGCCTTTGACAGAAGTTTAAGCTGCATTAACTATGTGGTTAATTATGTGGTATTTTGAAATGATAGAATTATAGCTGTTTTATTTTGAAGACCCTACGTGAGTTAGCTAAACCATTACTTTGCTTACTCATCTCTGGCTCCTTTATCATGTTTGAACATTGAGAACGATGATTGTTCAGTAGTTTCTGTGCATGTGTGTGAATATACATTTTTTAAAAACTAGAATACACAGTAAGTAAAGCTTTATGCCAGCTTTTTCCAAATAACAGAACTTGACCCTGATATGTATGAATCTATCTAAAATAATATAATTGTGTTGTATTTTATTATGAGATTTTATAGCATATACTGTATGATTCATTAGAAGGATTAATTTATAATTCTAATGAGTTGAATTTCTTTTTGCTTTTTGAATGGCTGTGTGAGAATTAGTTTGGAGGGGAGAGGTAAAGAACAGTGGTAGACTGAGACTAAGCCTCTGTTTAAGAGTCTTGGGAGCCTTGTCTTCACATGTTGATTTCTTTTCCAGTTGCTAATGATTCCTCTGATCATGTCAGTGCTTTATGTCTGGGCCCAGCTGAACAGAGACATGATTGTATCATTTTGGTTCGGAACACGATTTAAGGTACTTTCACCTAGTTGGGAAATTTTTCATTTGCACAAATTCCTCTTCAGCCCAGAGGTGTACTTTCTGACTCGTCCAGAAGAGGTCACTGCAGAGCAATGTACCATGGGAAGCCCCTTCTCTCCTCAGTCCCTCTATTTCCTCAGCCAACCCAGAGTCCTTTGCTGATGATTATCACTGCTCACTCCCTCTGTACCTCTGTCCCCTCCACATGTATCCCTGAGTGATCTTACGTAGGTGTGTGTGGTAGAGAGAAAGAAGGAAAGATACTCATGTGAAATCCTCCCTTTTAAAACCTGTTCTTATCACTCCCTGTTATATATTTTATACTTTAGCCAAAACATTTCTTTTTATCCTGCAGACACTTTCTTTTGTGCCTTCTCCCACAGTTTTCCACCTGTAACATTTTTCCAACATTCTTCTTCATGCAGACCCTACCCATTCTTAATTCGAGTTGGAACTAAACATACTTATTTCCTGAGTCACCTGCCTGGAATTAGTTTTGCCTTTGGGCTTCTGCAGTATTTTGTGTTCCTCTTGCAGTACTTACCACATTTTGCCTTCTAGTTATTTATGTGCAACCCTTTCTTCACTAGTTTGTAAAGTTCCTTGTAACTCCCTTAACTGTCCGTATGATGTCTTGAATCTGGGTAAGGTGCCCAGCTGTTCAGTGCATCTGGAGAGCTGTCTTATTTGGAAGCGAATTAATTCAAGATATTAATGTATAAATAGATAAAAATTCAAGTAATTTTGTGCAACAAAGAGAGCCTAAAAAGGTGGGGTATTTTTAATTTACTGATAGCAGTATGCTGGTTGGAATATTTATGTGATTCAGTTATGGACCATGTTTTTAGTTTTATTATTTTTTAGAGAGGGGGAGGAGAGGGAGAGATATCAATGTGCAGTTGCCTCTCATGTGCCTCCTACTGGGGACCTGGCCTGCAACACAGGCATGTGCCCTAGACTGGGAATCGTACCAGCGACCCTTTGATTTGCAGGCCGGTACTCAATCCAATGAGCTGCACCAACCAGGGCTGGACCATGTTTTTAATAGGATAGGACACTCATCTACTTTTTGGAGCTCTTTGTTAATATTAATTCAGTGGGACATGTGTTGCATTTGAAACTGTCAGCACAGAGCTCTGTCTCTCTAGTTACTAATATATGAGTAAGTATAATTTTAGATGGGAAGTTTTAAGTACAGTAGGAATGATGCTATACTGATCTGAGAAAATTTTGGCATGACTTTCCAAAGGATTTATAAAGCCTTTGTCCCTGTGTCAGCACATCCTTACCCATTCCCACCCCCTCTAGAGGTGTCCCCCTGAGGCGTGGTACTCACGAGTGTGTCTGTTCTTTTCTAGGCCTGCTATTTACCTTGGGTTATCCTTGGATTCAACTATATCATCGGAGGCTCGTAAGTGATAGTAGATTTTTTTATTTTTTGAGAGGCAACAACCAGTTACTTGAACTCAAAAGAAAAGCTGTTTGGGAAGCACTGATTCAGGCAGAAACCCAAATTGTGTTCCTTTTTTGATTTATTTAATTGGCAACTAATCCTTGGACAACTTCCATTCTTTTTTATCTTCCTTCTCTGATTTTTATGGAACTTTAAAGAATCTCAGCATTGAGGTATTGAAACCCTATATTTGCAAAATAATTTCATTTTGATGTAGTTGATTAAATTTGCAGGGCTTTCAGTACATATTAGTATTGAATGATTTTTTTTGTTGTTGTTAGCTCTTTATTACAATAGACTTCCATCTTTGTGTTTTTGAATAAATATTCAATTCTGGATTCCCTTCTAAACGGAGCAGACACAGATCTAATTTGTGTCTGAACTGACTCCTCTAAGAACTGTGCCTATAATAACCATGTTATTTAATCTTAATGCCTTGGAAACTACCCAGCAGTCATAGACGCAGACTCTCAGATGGGAAGTAGCTTTGTAAGTAGTTGGATAGTACAGAAGTTTTGACCAAGCAGAGTCAAATTTCTAGTCTGGAATCAGCATGAAGACGTAGGAAACCTTGAATGATCCAGTCAGAATTCTAGGAGGAGGTTATTAGCATGCAACTGTTTTGAGAACCTCCATTTCTTACACTACACAATCTTTTTAATGTTTTAAAGGATTTTAGTAATACTAGTTCTTAGTACATCTGGTCCTGACTTCTACTGTATATTGAAATGAATGAACCAAGCAAGTAGACTGTTTAGAGCACAACCAACTCTGAGCTTGGCGAGGCTGCCCTGCACCGCCCTGCACCCGGAAGGGCAGTGCCTGGGAGCGTTTGCATGTGTTGCTTTGTCCCTGCCAGGAATCATGTTGCAGTGAAGACAAGGAAGGATATGTAATAGTAAGAGTGGATGTATAAAACCTTGAAGTGGCCTCTGTGTAAGCCCTGGGAAAACTGAAGAAGGTCATTGCTTATTTTAGGATTACAAGGTGAAGATTGCCTTTCTGAAGTGATCTGCCTCTGTGATGTCTTACCCGGGGGTACAGGAGGCGAGGGGGCAGTGCTTCCTGCCACCAGGAATGGGGAACAGCCTTCGGGGCCCTCGTTCCTAGCTCCCATGCTTCTCTCCTGCTGGCCTGCCTCGTTTGCCCAGGCTTCACAAATACAGTATTCATGTTTGGAAGGATTCAGAAGTTTGTAGCTTTCCCAACTCTTAAGGCAGGAAGTAGCAAAAACAATATTTTAAGGTTGAGCTGGGGTTTGAAAGAGATGTCAGAGGGGCAGCTAGCTGGCCGTGAGGAGCACCGGTGCCCTTGGTCCAGCAGGAATGGTTTCCCTTCTTCCTCAGAATAAATTTTCCACTCAGACTACAGAAGAGCTCGTCATCGAGCTGTCACAGACCCCCAGGGACCAGAAATGGGCCTTCGTGAAGGATCCCTTCCCTGCGCTTTTAGTTAAAATGTGCTTCACCTCCTCTGTGTGAATGTCTTTGAACTGATTTCGTTCTCTGTTTGCAGGGTAATCAATGAGCTCATTGGAAATCTGGTTGGACATCTTTATTTCTTCCTAATGTTCAGATACCCAATGGACTTGGGAGGAAGAAATTTTCTATCTACACCTCAGTTTCTGTACGTGTTTTTTTTCCTTCTCCCATTGAACAATCATTTTACTGCCCATTTTCTTATGTATGCTGATAAAAACACCACGAGGGGTAGGGTCTACCTCTCTGTCCCAAGAAGCGGGAGCCAACAAGGTCACAGGAAGCTAGGGATGGAAGCCCCAGCTCAGTCTTCTTTAGAGCCTTCTCCTTCAGAGCCTCACCAGAGGCCACTGAGTCCTGATTCAGGCATCACAGGGAGCTGAGAAGGTGGGACACCTGTGTGCGGCTCAGTGTGTGTGGCAGTGGGCCAGGACGAAAGGGCCATCAGTGTCACCCGAGAGTTTGGATGAGGAAGGTGAAGAGGGGTAAGTTAGCTTGTTGGCCAGCCGTGTAACACACTTTTCTGTTGGAGATTAGACTATTTGTGGGACTTTTCAAAGTTAAAATGAGACTTGAGGCTTCTGTAGTCCTTAGCTTTCAGAGTTCACCGAAGTGCAGCGGCTGCGGGCGCAGCTTTGGTTCTGAGACAGACTGGGGTTGGAGTCCAGTTCCCCTCATTTCCCAGTTTTGATGTTGGGAAATTTTCTTAATGAAGCCTCCAAGCTTCCATTTCTGAGTTGGTGGGTTGGGGGGAGGCCCCGGCTCAGAGGATGGCAGGAGGGACAGCGCACCGTTGGCGGCACAGTAGTGGGTACTCAGTAAATACACGGTCTTAGCCCGTCCCTGTGGCCGGGGCTGAGGGCGGGAGTGTGACGAGCCAGGAGAGATGCTGCCACACTTCATCATAGGAGTAGTAGTATGGCCGTTCTGTTGGTGACGCAGAAGGCTGTGGAAGAAGGGACCAGTGCAGTCGCCATCTGGGTGTCACAGCCTGCCTGACAGTTGCACCTGATCTCCAGCTGGGGATATGCAGAAATAGCTTGCACTTAAAAACCTAAACACACACACACGAAGCCCTTTCACATCTTGCTTGTTTTAATGTCTTGAAGTTTGTCATTCTTCCAAGCGGTGCGTGAGGGCAGAGAAACTTGCGTAGGCTTCCCACCCCCGAACTCTCTCCCTCTTTTCTAGGTTAGGTATAGATTTTTGAAATAATTTTGTTATGAAATGTAATATACATGCAGAGAAAATACAGTATTGTTGAAATTTTTTTCCCTTAAGAGCATAAGAAGAAATTTGTTTCTCTTCTGAGTCTTGAGTTGCCTCCAGGCTGAAAAAACAAATGACCAATCTGCTTTCTAATTATCAAAGGACACACAATAACAGCAGGCTTGGATTTTTGATCTAGGTCTATCAAGTCAGATGGCAGATGCATTAGTTCAAACAAACAACGAAAAAAACTTGGTGCTTTGGGGAGCAGCCAACAGTTATTATACTTCAAATGGCCATATTCTGACTTAACGGCTTGGCGATGTTTCTCAATTGTGGGCAACAAAGTATAGGAGGTTCCAGTGGCAAAATCAGCAGCTCGCTGGAGCCTGCCTTTTGAGCTCTGTCTGTTGGTGGAAGCCCTTCTGTTACATTTTGCATGAAGATCAGATGACAAAATGTAATTCCTTGCAAAAACAGTAACTGCTTTGACATTATCATAAATTTTTGTTGATTATGTATAATTGGGTGTCTTTTTATACTAATTACTTGCATTTAATTTCACTATCTGTTTAAGCAGTGGAGATGGCTTCCATATTGTCTTATAGTAAGAACCAAAGCAAGACAGCCCCAGCACTGCCGTTTTAAGTGTTCTGTTTTATTATATACTCTGGCCCTGGCTGGTGTGGCTCAGTGGATTGAGTGCTGGCCTATGAACCAAAGGGTCGCCAGTTTGATTCCCACTCGGCACATGCCTGGGTTGCGGGTCAGGTCCCTGGTAGGGGGCGCGTGAGAGGCAACCACACGTTGATACTTCTCTCCCTGTCTTTCTCCCTCCCTTCCCCTCTCTCTAAAATAAATAAAATCTGTTAAAAAAAAATATTACTATATACTCTGGAGGAATATTATACCAGAATGTCATGGATGTTGAGAAACGGTGCTTGGAAATACATTTCACTTAAAGCTAGAGCAGTATTTGTTCAAAGGGGAAGATGTGAATTAGCGAATTCTAAGATACATCACTATTTCACATTCCATCTAGAAAAGTAGACAGACCGTCTTCTCTGCTCTATGCAGTTATTTTTCTGTTTAAAAGGGGGGAGTGTGAAGGCACAGGGGTGATCTAAACAAACAATGACTCCAGTCCCTGACAGCTGTCACTTGAACTGTGCTGTGTGTCTCACCTGCAGCACGAGACCTGGAGTGTATATAGTAAGCGGTGCAGGTCCCAGGCTCCAGGGCCAGGCCACCTGGGTTTGAATCCTGACTGTCTGTTTAGAGGAGCTTTACTCAGTCTTGCCTCAGGTTTCTCATTTATGAAGTGGAATAAATTTAAACATAGATAGTCTTAGTTTACTAATAGTCAAGGAAGGGAAATAGTTGGGAAAACTGAGAACCTGGACTTGGATTACGTGTTCTGAGCTGTTTTGTGACTCTTAAATTATGAAACTTTAAGGTGGGAAACCAGCAAGTCTTCTTGGGCTCCAACTTTCCTACCACCTGTGAGATGGAAAGAGTGCTGTTAGAGGACAGATTATGAATAGACTTTAAGAACATACCCACAACTCCAAGACGGAAAGCCGCCTTCTTCAGTCGCCCGATGGACACTGTGGGACCCAGATGCAGGCATGGCGGGGACTCCTTCAGGGCCGAAACACACAGGCTGCACATTGGTCCTTTGAAAGTGGATTTATTTTGTCTCCTTTGATCCACGCGTAGATATCAAAATACCATTTATAGGTGGTTTTTTTCCTAGTGGTCAGGTTTGTGGGAGTCATATTTTTCATATTCTGCATGAATTACTTTCATAATCAGAAAAAATTTTTAGAGTGTGAATTTAGCTGAAAACTTAATAAATTTAAGAAACCTGAAACGTGAGTGCATTCTGTGGTCAGGGAGTTGAGCTCAGTGCTGAAAAGGCAAGTTAACGAGACATTGTCCCCAGCCTTCCATTGGCCGTAGACCAGTATAACCCAGTGTGACAGACCGGGGGACTCCCGGAAAGGGAGGTGTGCCAGTGGTCTGATAAGTGTGTGGCAGTGATCTTGTCTTCTTTCCCTTTGTTCCCCTCTGCTCCAGGTACCGCTGGCTGCCCAGCAGGAGAGGAGGGGTGTCCGGATTCGGTGTGCCCCCTGCTAGCGTGAGGCGAGCTGCCGATCAGAATGGTGGAGGTGGCAGACACCACTGGGGACAGGGTTTTCGGCTTGGGGACCAGTGAAGGAGTGGCCTCTGGCCTGCCCACCAGCCACTCTGCTCAGATGAAATTTTCCTCCCAGTGCTGGGCGTGCTCAACACCCGAGTCTAGCAGACACTGGTGGACCCGATCCACACTGAATGTAGTCTCAGTACAAGACAACATTTTTTAAATGCTGAAGGAAAATATAAGTGTTCCTCAAGTTTCCTGATTCTCATTCAAGTCCTTACTGCTATGAAGAACAAATGTCAAGTGTGCAAATTTCAGAAATGACTCTCCTCTTCCTTTTCCATCTGAATAATGGGTTTTGGTAGGTCCTTTTCTGCTTTCACCAACCTGGGCATCTGGGCTTGGGCCACCAAATCTTTGTCAAAGGGACTCTTACCTCTTCCTTGCACACACCTGCCCCTCCTACTTTTTTCCAACCCCCAGACTTGCAACTAGAGGAGGTTGCCCATAAACTCGATCTGCCGTTGACAAGCTCTCTTATTTATTGACTTTTGCCAAGGCCTGGTCACAAAAAACTTGTTCAAATCTTTCCTCCCTTGGGTGGCAGAACTGTAACAATAGGGGAGAAAACTTGGAACAGTGGACGAAGAGCTTTCTCTTGGCTTTTGCAATCGCTGTGATCCGGTATCAGTTGCAACCACTTGCCACCTCTTCAGAAGTTTTTATTTAAAAAAGCATCACTGGTCAGCCAGGGCTGCAGATTGGTATTAGTAAGGCATGAAGGTTGTTGCTAGGCATTTCTTTCCTACGTGATCACAACCATAGTGGAGTTGCATCTTACCCAGGTTTAAACCATGGTGGGCATAATATAATCCCTTTGCATCTCATGTGTAAGGCATACTGGCCGTGTGTGTACCCAGAGTGTAGCCGGATTGTATTGTGTTAGGAAGCTCCAAACCACATTTGCCACAGGGAGATGCTGTCTTTGAAAGGCCCCTGGGCGTTGATTCCTTTTCGCTCTCCTGGATTTATGTTTATTGAGTAGAGTGGCGGGGAGAACCTTGTACCCTATTTAAATTTTTTTTTGCACCCCCCCCCCCTTTTAATGGCCAAATACTTCAGTTAATTGTGAGGAGGATATAGCTCCTTGTACGAAGATCATATTTTAAGAGCTAATAAAAGCATATCTAGGTGAGTCACATAACTTTGGGTTGGGCTGGCTTTAGAATCATTGTGTTGAGGGTCTGTGTCATTTTGAGTCTCGAATATACATCAGACCAGCGTATATACCTGCAACTCCTTTCTCATAAGTGGGCTTCTCCATCAGATCTAAGCTTGTTGCAGAATTAAGTTTTTTGAAGGCTGCGGGGTTTCGTACAGTTTCTTATTTGATGTTTTTATTCCAAAAGCAAACTGCTAGGAGCAGTGTTGAGTGGTGCCTGTACTACAGTCAACTAAAAAGGCTTTGAACATTTTGATCAAGTTTCTTTTCAGGAACATTATGCACTAACAGGATGACTATTCTTTGCCCCGCTCTTAAACCGTGATGTGTGTCAACTTCAGGAAGTGGGGATTTGAAAACAGCTCCTCATTTTTAATAGAGTTTGTGTGTACTTCTCCATATTTAATTTATATGGCAAAATAGGAGGTGGGAAGACTGAACCTTAGCTGTCATACATTCTGTTGTTGACCTGTGGCCACAATAAAATGTACTTGTACATTTCCCTGTTACGTTGCTCGTGCACTCATTGTACAGGAGTGGACCCTCGTCGGCAGAAGATCTCGTGGTAAGTGAGCTGGAGTCTCGCGTGCGCCCTCGTCGCAGCGCAGCTGCCTGAGGGCTGAGGTTTCTCTACAGGTTGTTACAGAATCCTTCAGTTCAAGGCAAAATGTCCATTACATTCTTCCCCGTAAACATATTTAGAAAGCTGATTATTTTATTAATCTTGTCTGGATTACCTATCTTGGGAATAATTTTAGCTAAGCAAGCTATTTGCAATTTGATTTGGCAAGGCAAGACATGACAGTGGATTCTCTTTATGAATGAAAAAAATTCCTTATTTTGTATAGAGAAAATTTTTTTGTAACTAATTGTTTTTATTGGTAAACATTGTAAATTAAAATGTACAACTTGACGATTGTCTGTCATAAGTTTCTGTACCTCTCCCCCGCTCCCTCTTTGAGATACTGGGTCGTTTCTGTGACCAGCTGTGTCTCGGGCGTTCAGGAGCGCCCGGTATTGCCATTATAGCGACACAGCAATACCTCTGTTCACGGGCCGGAGTATATTTGCAGGATTCATTGCTGGAAGTAGAATTTCTGGGCTTTAATTTAATGAAGCAGGATGCTTCGGAGCACTGCGGGAGAGGGCTGCAGAGCAGAGGACGGGTTTTGCGTGGGCCGCTGTGGTGCAGGTGGGAGATTAGGTGCAGGTCGACGGTTGGACTGAACCCGGGCAGTGAGGTTGGGGCTGGGGGCTGGGTTGAAGAGACCTCTGTGAGAGGATTGCTGGGACTTAATGAGGGAGAGGAGGGGCTGTGAGCAGAGGTTTCCATTGGACATCAGGGCTCGACACAGTTTTCCCATAGAAACAAGACTAGTTAATGCTATTTATAGGTATTGTTGGTGCAGTGCATTGTAAGCGATTGGGTGCTAGTGGGCCAACTGGAAAACCTAGTCACTGTGTGTTTCTGTGGAAAAATACATTATGAACGCTAAACTCATGAATTTGAAAATGAACTTTTAGCATACACTTTCTTCCTCGTTTGGGGACAACTTGGCAGAAGGCCCCAGTGAGAGAGAGACAGTTCTCGATTCCTGTTTACTCTGTCCCTGTCCTTCAGGCCCCTCCCAGCTTAAACATCATTTCGTCAAGGAGAGGCCTTTATAACTCCCTAGGTGGGGCGGGAGGTCCCGCACACGGTCCACTAGCACCCTGATCTCTGCTTTATGACATCACACCTGCAATCATTTGTGCAGTGTCCTGTGGCCTTTCAGCATCCTGAAGACAGTGAAGATGCCACGCTGTACTTGTATTCCCTGTACAGAGCCGAGTGCTCGCTGCGTACAGGTGCTTATCTGCTTGTGGCACTGAACTGAAACCGGGACTGGGTAGGGCTGGGGAGGAGTCCCGCCTGTTCAGGGAGAGAGCTAATAGCCTGGTCTCCCAGGAACCTGAAAGGATTTTACGTTCATACAGGGGAGTCAGTCTCCTGCAATAAGATACTAGAAGAGGTTGGAGGTATTAGCATGGATTAAAAATTGAGATACTTTAAAAAGATAAAAGCTAAGCAGCTTCAACCTATAGTGTATGATTGTCGGCATGGGTGTGAATACTTGGGGCTTTTTAGGCAAAGGAGACGCAGTATAGACTGAAGGCAGGAATGAACGTTTGGGAAGAGTAACCGAAGGAATGAATTTAGCGTTTTCTCCCCTGGGCAATTCCCCTATGGCCTGTACAAATGCATATGCATTGAGAAATGAGAAACCCCTGTCACGTCGCTGTCATCCAAGCCAGAATGCCCCACAGGGAGTGTGGAATTGGATTTAGGCGCAAGGCTTAAGGATCACTTAGGAACTGTCTACTAAGCGCAAGTTGTCACTTGAAGCCTTAAGCTGACCCAGATGAATTTGATCCTTCCCTCTCCTCTGCCAGTGTGTTGGCCTTTTCCTGAGGGCTTGTGCTGACACGGTGAGTGTTCCTGCTAATTAAGGGCAATCGCGGTGAGCTTACGGCAGACTCTGGATTTCAGTGGGAGCTGTCCTGGTAGAGAAGCAGTAAACCTGGCTTTTAGGGTAGAAGACGCGTCTGTCCCCAGGGTAGGCCCTTGTCCCCAGGAGGTGCCCAGACCTCTTACTGGCGGGGAAGGATCTGAACTTTCCTGATCCCTTCCATCACTTACGGTTCTTTGATTGCTGGGACCCCAAAAAAGTCTCTGGTGAACTTCAGCCAAAGGAATTTATTAGAAGGATATAGAACACCCCACAGATCCAAGGGCCTGCTGAGGAACCTGACATGGGTAGGGTCCCTCGGATTCTGGCAGCAGGAACTAATCTTACCCGGTCTGCTGGGCTACACTAGCCCTGCCCTGAGTCTGCTCCCATCTTCCTCCTCAGGAGCCAATGCCTGAGGCTTGCTGGTCCAGCTTGGACTTGGTGCTTTTCCTTGGCTGGGAATTCAGGAAAAACATTCGATTGACAGTCCCTTTAGAACTGCTTGTAATGGGGGAGCGGTAATTTTCCAAAAGCAAATCAAAGCGCTCTGGCTTCTTAAGACGTGGGAAGTAGCTGCTGAGCGCCTGTGGTGTCCAGCTGGCCCGGTAGCACAGGTTAACCACATGGGGGCCTCCTGGAGGAGCCTCTGGGTTTCCCTTATTCCAGCCCAGGAACAAGACTGCTTCCTCCCATCTCCACCCTCAAGCTCACCTGCAGAGTTTGAAAAAGTAGATTTTGCTGAAGATTTTGGGGGGAGAGGGAGGAGAGGTTGACACCGAACATCACAGGGAAAGTGACGCCCACACTTGAGAGCAGGGACCACGTCTCTCTGTTCACCATCGCATCCCCGGCACCTTGCACAAAGCTGTGCTTGCACGGGCTTCTTGAGATAAGCGTGCATGGAAGGACGGAATCCATTTCATAAGCTAAATTCTCTTCAGTTATCAACCGGCTCCCTGGTGTTCTCTCCATCCTTCCCCATGTGGCTTTTCCCGTCTCCTCTGATGTCTTGGTCAGTGCTGCTCTGGCTGTAAAATGCTACATGCAGCGAAATAAAAGCCCTGCCGCTAATCAGACCTACCCACCATAGAAAGCCTTCTCAAAGGTATTCACCAAATACAAAGCGAGACTGGACCAGGGAAGCAGAGCAGTTGTGCTAAAAAAATGTGTTTATTTCATCATGTTTATTATTTCAAACATTATTTCAAACGTTTGATTATTACATACTCTCCAAAGTTCTGTTCTCCCTATAGTGGGTTGAATGGTGGCCCCCCAAAGATATGTTCATGTGCTAGTTCCCAGAACCCACGAATGAGGCCTAATGTGCAAAAAAGGCCTTGGCAGATGTTATTAAGTTAAGGATCTTGAGGATGAGGAGATCATCCTGGATTATCCAGGTGGGCTCTAAATCCACTGACAAGTGTCCCGTAAGAGGCGTGCAGGGGATATTTGACAGAAGAGAAGCCACAGACACGGGAAACGGTGATTGGTTGCGGAATCAGAGATTGGAGCAAGAAATGCAAGCAATAGAATTTGGGATTTCTTATATATACACTCAAATATCCTTTAGGCTCGGGGATACCTAAAGGATTATCAAAATCAGAGATTTTCAAGTAATTTTGAGATATGGAGCTCTTTGCTCTAATGAAATCTTAAATCTTAATATGTAAAAGACAAAAATGAAAGTAATCTAAAATTGGTTAGGAAGAGAGGGACCATTGCCATTTCAGTTTCTTTTGGTCCCTATTAAAAAAAAAAAATCCCTCGAATTACCCTAACTTCTATTGTTAAAAGTGATTTTTCTAAGCTGGCCTTGTTTCTGGGCTGTTGGTACAGAGGGCAGCTCCTTTCCTAGTCTTTGTTGGTTTTTTAGGGGACTGATAAAATCACTCTCCTCTTTTCCTCCTTAGTTTGGAACCAACTGAGAGATAACCACAGTTATTAGACAGAGATAAAAATGTTTGCTTTATTACTGACAAGAGCTGGATCAGAACATAGGCTGTAGGGGTGAATTCATGTGGCTGTCCCAAAAGGGAACCCCAGAGCTTGACACTCCCCTGGTCGCTGCCCAGGTTGGCAAGGGCAGCATGAAGTCCACGGCTACAAGCTTACCATGGGGAGGAGTGGGGAAGGCAGCTTCCAGAACACTGACGAGGTTCACAAGGGCTGAACTCCATTCATCCGCTCACCAATTATATGTCTTCCCCTTGCGGGGGGAAATGAAGAATTTCTAGTTCACTTTTCCTTCCTGGGAAATTCCCTGTCATCTATGGAAAGCCAAGGGGTAAGGAAACATTTCTCCCTAGGAAGGCATTTTTCCCTAAGAATGTTTACGTCCACTCCCATGTGCAAGATAGAGAAGGCTCTGATTGGAGACCCAGGACCAGACAGCTCCTTTCAGTAAGGCGCATTGTGTGTTAGCCAGCAGTCAGACTAGGGTTAGCCAGAGCACACAACCCCCCAAGCCCATTGCATATCGTAGCAGAGAGAGAGAGTTCTTGTTTAAATCCTAGTCCGACAGGATTGTGGGTAAGCAGGTGGGATGGTGAGGCAAGGAGGGGGAGTGGGGAACGAGGAGGGGGTTCTGCTCCACGCACTTATTCAGGGACTCAGTCTCCTTTCAGTTAGTGCAGTCATTTTAAACTTTACTTTGGTGCCATGGGAGGAATGATCAGTCACTTCATTATCTCCCAAGACCGCAGCATCCTCCACTGAATTCTTTGCAGGTGAACAGATTGAGGAAGAGCAAATGGAGGGTCGTGCCGGAGATGTCAGGAGCCAGGCTGAAAGCAGCCTATGACATTTTGACCCACATCCTATTGGCTGGCACTCAGTCATGTGGTCCCAACTCACCACAAGGGAAGCTCAGAAACATAGATCTCGTCTTCCTGACGGCACAGGAGGAAACGTTAATTGAAGTTGAGAGAACACAAAGCATTGTCTCAGCACAGTGTCACATTCACATAAACACCACCCAGCCAACCAAAGCAGTTTTACAGTCCTTCGGACCTTTCTTTGAGAAGTCCAAAGAACAGGTCCACTGCAATGCTGCTGCTTTAAAAAAAATAAATGTTATTGTATACTGCATGTTCAGAAAATTGCACACACCCTGAGTGTACAGCTTGATGAGTTTTTATGATGGAACACACCTGTATAACTAGCATACCAGTCAGAATACGACATCACCAGCTCCCCAGAAGCCCCCCGAACCCCTGCCAATCCCCAGGCCCCCCATGTGAGCCCCTATCCTGACTTGTAGCCAGGTAGATGAGTTTTGCCTGGTTTTGAATATTCTAGTGGTGGAATCATACCATATGCACGAAGCCATATGCGTCTGGCTTCTCTTATTTAACATTTCACTTGTGAGTCATTCATATTGTTGTGTATAATTGTAGTGCTTTCGTTCTCTTTGCTGTAGCATGTTCCGCTGTATGAACACACTGTGATTTATTTGCCCACGTTACTGTTGATGGGCACCTGGGTGGTGCAGGATATAACAAGCAGGGCTGCTGTGATCACTCTAGGGCTCGCCTTCGGGTGAGCATATAGACACACACCTGTTGGGTAGGTGTACCTGATTCCTAGACGTGGGAATGGCTGGACCACGGAGGATATGCATTTTCAGCTGTAGTCCCCGCAGTCCGAGGTTTTGCTTCCAAAAGTTTCAATCACTTGCAGTCAACCACTGCCAGAAAATACTAAATGGAAATTTCCAGAACTAAACAATTCGTAAGTTAATTGTGCATCTTTCTCAGTAGGATAATGAATTCTCTTGTCCGCCCCCTCCGTCCCACCCTGGGATCTGAATCATCCCTTTGTCCAGCATCTTCCTGCCGCTAGCCAGTAGCTGTCTCGGTTACCAGAGAGAGAGGGAGACCCCAGACTCTGTCACTTTGATTAGAGTATATTGTTATAATTGTTCTGTTTCATTACTCGTTACTGTTGTTAATCTCTTCCTGTGCCTAATTTATAAATTAAACTTTATCACAGGGATATATGGATAGGAAAAAAGAGTATTTATAGGGTTTGGTTTCAGGCATCCTCTGGGGGTCTTGGAAGGTAGCCCCTGTGGATCAGTGGGACTATTATAGCAGTTTTTCAAAGTGGTTGTACCAGCGATTTATACCCCACTGTGGTGGGGCGTATGAAGGTGCCACTACCTGGTCGTCCTTCCACTTTGTCCCTCGCACCTGAGCTGTGCTGGAACCCCTGATTCCCTACCCCTAAGAAAACTGCTCCCCGACCCCAAAGTTTTGAATGTCAACTCCTCTCCCCCTTTCCTTTTACTTCCTCGTCTCTAGTTTGGTTCCTTTTAGCCCATTCTCCCCATTGTGCCTCCCCCAATTGTGGGAACAGGTCCGGCTCCAAGAAAAGGAAGTGGAAGTGGTGGGGGGAAGGGCTGGATAGGCAAAGAACATTTCTATGGAGACTGGGGAGGGAGAAAGCTGGGAACACTCACTCATTAATAATTTTGTATGCGTCACACAGAGAAAACCCTTAACAATCATTAAGATGAACTATCGGGAGGAGTGGAGGGGTCTTATTAATATGCACATCCACTTGGCCTGTGATGGGGGGAGTCAGGTGCTAAACTGAGGAAGCAAATTCCCCAGGCCCCCTCCCTCTGCCTCTTATGGAAGGGGGTGGCAGAGTGAGGGGCCAAGCACTGTAAGGCTGGCTGAAGTGGGTGTTGAGCAGGGGCAACTGGACCCTAAGCGTGACCCCTGTGCTGGGGACCTGGAGGCTCTTGCAGAGAGGTCACTGGTCACAGCTCCGACTTCACCTGTGGCTGCCCTGATGAATGAGCACTTGGGTGGGGGCGGGGGCACCGAGGCCTGACGGAAGCTGAGCATCAACTCTCTTGAGAAATGCATTATCATTAATCAACATTGCCCGGGCCCCCTCAGACTAAGTGGCCTCTTGTGATTAGGAATGGCTCTTGAAAAAGAAAAACACAGTCTTTTAGCATTTTGAGTGTGTGCATTTGACAATGGCTTTCTTGATAGCAGTGGGGGGTCAGGAGGGGAGTTTGCAAGGCAGGGCCTTGGTGCGTGTGTGTGTGCGTGTGTGTGTGTGTGTGTGTGTGTGCGCGTGTGCGCGCGCATCCATGTGTGTGTTGGGGCTACAGGCCCGGCTTCAGGGCCTGAGGAACAAAGACAATTGGTGGAGTCATGGGGCTGACCTTATTGGCAGGAGAGAAACTCTGTTCAGTCTTTGGGGCGAATGCTGATGGGGCACCCCTCTCTGGGCAGGAACGAGGACCTCCAGGAGTGAGGAAGGCAGCTGGGGGACTGGATTCCCTCTGGGACTTCAGAGGGACACAGACACAATACACCTGGAACTCCAGAACTAGGAAGAAATTATCTGGGGAGCCCAGCCAAGGAGTGTGCATACACCATTTGGCTCTCCTGGGCAACGGTAGGTCCCTTTCCCTTCCCAACCATGAACTCACTTAATCCTCACAGCTACCCTCTGAGGCATTACAGCCCCACACTGCCAATGGGACGTCGGGGCTCCGAGGAAGCCTGTGATGTCTCTCACCAATCAGAGGCAGAGCCAGGTCCCTACCTTCTATTCATTGTCAGCGTGGCCTGGGGAGGGGGCAGACCTGGGCCAGGCTAGCCGTGCCCTTGACCAGCCCTACGACCTCGAGCCAGTTTTTAAACCTCTATGAACTTTGGTTTCCTTAACTTTATCAAGGGAAGGGGGAGCTCCACCTCATCGGGTCCGTGCGAGGGCTCAGTGAGCTCTCACTGGGGAGCATTTGGTACGAAGACTGAGCCCCGCAAATATTTACTCACCTGCCTTCTCTTTCCTTCGGGTCCACCATCAGTCTGACTTCACAGCAGCCTAATGAGGTTGGTGTTGTTGTCACAGATGAGGACGCTGATGCTCCGAGAGGTGGGATCCAGGCTCTCTGCCATGTCCCAGCCCAGAGAAGCCGCAGTAATGTCACTCAGCGTCCTCCTGCCACCACGGTGGTGTGAACTACAAGAGATGCTGTGGGTCCAGGGAGCCATCCTAAATTCCACCTTTAGAAATAATTCTGCTTGCTGTAAAGCCAGTCGGGGAACAGTTTATTTTTTTTTAAATCATCTTTTTTCCCCTATAAAAATTCAAGTTGGCCCCGTTCTGCCTCTCCTCATGTAACTGTCTACCCCTGCAATGCGCGTGAAGGACGCATGTGAAAATAAACCTAAAGCAGCGACAACCCAGTGTCCACCAGCAGTAGAGTGGGTCAGCTGTGGGTCACCTCTGCAACGGAATACTCTACAGCTAGGGACATGAGCAGAGCCCTGCCATGGGGAGAAACATTAGTGAATCTCAGAAGCACAATGCCAAGTGAAGAAAATCAGGTGCAGAAAAAATATACACCGATTCTACTTCTATAAGATTCAAGAATAGGCAAAATGAATCTATGGTATTAGAGGTCAGGTCAGTGATTACATTTAGAGAGGGGGCAGTTCCTGAGGGGCCACTGGGGGCACACCTGAGGGTAATATCCCAGTTAATCCATAGGGGTGATGATTCACTTGATCGAAATGTACCGACCTGTCCCCTCGTGATGTGTACAGTTTTTGTCAGGACCGTATGCTTTAGTTCTACTGTTTGTTTTAAAAAGATTACTGTGGAACCAAGAGAATCTTTGGAAAGGCTGGAGAGGCAGGCTTGAGGCTGAGACCCAGGCAGTAACATTCATAACTCTACTGCAGTTGACCCGATGAGGAAAGTGCCACCCGCGGTATGAGCTAACAGCAGCACCACCGTGGCCGCTGCTGCCCTGGGACTTGATCCGATGTAGTGGGAAGCCTACCTGAGCCCCAGGCCCCAGCCGCAGCGGGCGCTCCACCTCGGAGCCGCTGCTGTCTCCCAGAATGGGCATGTCGCCCTGTGCCTGCTCCCTCACCTCGCCGGCCTCTGTTCCACAGCTCCTGCTGGTGTCCTTAATCTTCCGGAGTGGACACCCATTCCCAGATGCAAGGGATGCTGGCAAAGTGAGGTCATAACTTCTATTTTGAGGTAGAGCGCAGGAACCCCTCCACTGCATGAAGACTGCCAGCAAGTGCAGAGTGACCAGAAAACACAGCAAATCTCCGCTGTGCCGGTGGCCCTGACATAGGCCTTTCGGGGCCGTCACCTTATTCTAGCGGCCCTAATGGCATGCAGATGTCGGCTGGTGTTCGGCTCAATGCGTGCTGTTTTATGTTTTCCTGTCCTACCGTGCCCGCGGGCCTATGTTTTTCCTCGTCCTTTGCTAGCTGGGTTCCAGTGCATTTTTGCAAATGAAAGGCACCTGTGTGGACTCAGAGGGCGGGGAGAAGGTAGAGGTGACTTCTCCGTGGGCAGCAACATCACGGTGCCCGGGCTCGTGGGCTTGGGACCATACCATTTTTCTCCTCAGGCTCCTGCAGCCCTCCTAGCACTTGTCACAAGTTCTCTGTGGTCACCCAACTCCTGTTTCCCTGGTGGACATGCACCTGTGCCCACAGGCACCCGGGGTTCAGACATGTGTGTAGGGGTTGGGGAAGAATCGAGGCTGTCCTATCACACTAAGGAGGAGGATGAGGATCAGCAAGCCCCCAAAGGTCCCTTGTGGAGTGGGTAACATGTCCCTGGAGGGGTCTGAGCAGCCCCTGCTCCCTGGACCGCAGGCCGACAGTCCCCGTGGGCCCCACTGGGTGACGCGGGAGGCCAGGACACGCACGGGAAGCAGAGGAGCTGGCGCGCTGTGCTGAGTCGGGGTCAGAGAGACCCGGGCCCGCTGGGCCTGTCACCTCCCAGGGAGCATCTCAGGACTTCACCTCGCCAGGCTGGGCCTCAGATTCCCCATCTGTGAAGTGGACAGAGTGCTACCTACCCCCAGGGCGGCGGGCGGGTGGAACAGAATGGTTCGTGGGAAAGCCCTTGGCCCATGGGAGAGGGAGGTGTTCACGTAGGAGGGACACTCTCACACCCAGGCGAGGACCCTTCAGCTCAGGAGCGAGCTTGGCTTTCCCATTCTCCTGATGGTGCCCTTGGGGCATCCGGGTGGCACCGTGCTGGGTCCTGGGGATACGGAGATGAAATAGGCTTGGACTCTGCTCTGAAGGTGCCTTAGCAACTGGTGATCACAGTTCAGTGTGAGCGGTGCCCTGAAGGGCTGAGTAGAGGATGCTAGGGAACTCCTCTAGACCTGGGGTCCTGGGGGAACCGCAGGAAACTTCTAGAAGCAGGGATTTCTCAGCTGAGACCTGAAAGAGGCACAGGAGCTAACCAAATAAAGGAGCAGGGTTAGCAAGAAGGTCTCAGGTAGAGGGGACAGCGTGTGCAAAGGTCCAGAAGCAAGGGAAATGTAGGCCAAAGGTGAGGAGTGGGGAGTGATGGGACTGAGAGGTGAGTGAGACTGATCATGTCCTCCAAGGGGTTTGGATGTGCCGGGCACATGCTCTGTCCCAGGAGAGACAGGGCTGGCACTGGGCCCAGCTGCAGGCTGATTTATAAGCTTCAAGTGCCAAGAGTGGCTGCATCACCTGTTTTGAAATCCGAGGCATGCAGGGCTCTGGGGCGAACGCTCTCGGTGCCTTTGTCCGGTGTTAACCTGAGCCGAGGGGAGAGGCGGCCTCTGGGACCCCGTGGACTCCGGCCCTCACCTTGTGCCCCACAGTGGGCCGGAGGGGCGTCCCAGGAATAGAAGCTGCTCCTGCCAGAACCTT
This sequence comes from Mormoops blainvillei, assembly GCA_004026545.1. Lineage (NCBI taxonomy): Eukaryota > Metazoa > Chordata > Mammalia > Chiroptera > Mormoopidae > Mormoops > Mormoops blainvillei. Next base: position 43,764 of record PVJD01000459.1, on the reverse strand, counting down.
GCACACATCTTCTCGCCTGTCCCCTCGTCCCTGCGCCAGGTCGGAATTGGATACCCTCTCTCTCCTCGGTTCCTCAAGCCAGGCACAATGGCCACTGTTGTCTTCTGCCTGCCACCCAGACAGGCAAGTTTGTAAGGAGATCAGGGCAGGCTCACCCTGCCGTTTCCATGGGACAACGAGGCCGTTTTCCCTTTGGGGAGTAGAAGTCCCACTGACGGTGTAAGGAGAGGCAGGTGGAAGTGGAGCAGAGAGAAAACAAGGAGAGAAAAAGCTAAGCTCGTCTTGCTCACTTCTGCCAAACCTTGTCTCCTCCAACTTACTTCTCTTCTTGTTGCTTATCATTGTTTGTCTTATAATCAACTTAGAGGGCACCTCCTCCAGGAAGCCGACCGTGCTCTTGTTTTGAATTGATGCCCCTGCTCTATTTTTCCAGTTCCCTGGGTATATGTCCAGGTGTAGTTGTCTTCCTGTCTGCCTTCCGCATTAGACGAGCTCCTTCAGTTCAACAGAAGTGAATCAGACAACGTCCTATGTGCTGGACTCTGTGAGGTCCCCGGTGGTCAGGATGAAGTGCACCAGGTCCTGGAGCGGCCCATCATCTACTGAGGTCACAGACCAGCTAAGTGGTCCCTTCTTCACAGTGCTAGAAATCACTGGGTTCTGGTGACACTCCGCTGTTTGTTTGTTTTTTCAAGCCCTAGAGGTGGCAATGGCTTCTCACTGCTGCTTCTTCCCTTGACCCTGCTCACAGTGTCTAAGAAGTCCCCACCATGAATTCCCTTCAGGTGAACCACCCGTGGTGAGTCACGTTTCCTCTTAGGCTTCTGACCGTCTAGGGCTACACCAGGTCCTCAGCGTTGCTACCTAAGTCAGTCCTCGCCGAACTCTGGATGCAACCGCTGCCTTCCCGTTTTACATCCCAGGAAACTGAGGCTCAGCCAAGTGCAGTGATTTGCCCAGAACCACAGAATTTGGATTCCCTGGCCTCCAAGTCTGTGTTCTCCCTCCCTAGTTATGCTCATCGGAGTGAGGTTTCCATCTCCTTCCCCATCTCTAGGCAGAGTGGCTTCGAGACCCTTTCATCCTTCATGTCTTTCCTTTCTGGCATCTTGGGACAGAATATCTCTCTGTCTAGGCTCTAACTTTTATGTCTAGAAAATGTCAATGTGTCTCCCTGGAGCCTTAAATCATCTGTTTGGACAATAATTGGTGTGAGTCGTTAGTTTAAACCCGGCTTTGGTCCACACTCAGCGCAGGCAGGCAGGAGGTGGTGGGGGTGGGGTGGGGCGGGAGGAGAGGGGGGACCCCCTAAGGAGCTTTACTCCTGCTGCAGAGACAAGATACAGATAAGGAAAAACAACTGCAGCCTAACGCAACTGTCTCCCACTCAGGTCTTTATCATTCAGGTTTGGAAGCCAAAAGCCTCTCCGTCATTTATCCTAAGGAAATACTCAGAGGTATGGGAGAAGAGTGAGCAAAGGCAGTAGTGGCAAAAAAGAAAAGAAAAGAAAAAAAAGTGGAAAGAACCTACGTGTCCATCAACAAGGGATGGGTGAAATTAATCATGGCCCCACACTGGAAATGACTCATTTACAAATCCACTAAAAACGATCTGCATTCGTTGACATGGAAACAATGTCCAGAGCAAGTTGTGAAATGAAAGAAGCTGGTTATAAAACAGTGCACATGGTGGGTTGCATTTTTATAAAAAATAATCTTGATTTGTTTTGCTGTATCTCCATATCCAACCTGGCAATCCTACAGTCTCCAACATTTAGGCCCATCCACTCCTCCCTGATTCCAAAAATACCTGCAAGGCCCATCTCCCCATCCCTCCTGGGGAGCTCCTATTCCTCCTTCAAGATGTTCCAAATGTAGCTTCTGCTCCCTTCTCCCTGTGCTCTGCCCTGATGCGCTTTGCTCCCCACTGTGGCAGCTCCTGTTGGGGTGCGCTGGAGTCACTCACCTAGCTTCCTGTCTTTCTCATTAGTGGCTGCCCTCAATTTGGGGACTCCAGAGCTCAGCCCCTAGTACCCACTCTGCACGTCTTTGTTGAAATACATGAATGAGTGAATGAACCAAGACAGGATGCTGGAGGAGAGGGTCAAAACGATGTAGTATCTTTCACATTCATGCTTTGGCCGGTGTCCTGATGATGCTGTGCATGATGTTAGAGGCAGAAGAAATTGGCACCAAGATTAGAAATGTTAAGATTTGGACCACGCCTTTGTAATCCCCCACGGACATGTTTCTATGTTAAAAACATGTTTCTGAGTCCACACTAATGCTACAGAATAAACACAGAGTGCTAGGGGGAGAAAGGGCAGCTCTTCTTTTCAGTAGGATGCTGACTAATAAACGTAGAAGGAAAGAGAGAGCTGGAAAGTCACCGTTTTGCAGTCCTCACAGTATTCGTTGATTCAAGCAAGACTCATCAGTGGAGGACAAAACCCTTGGGTGAGATGTGGTTGGAGAGCGGGGCAGGGTATTTACAGTCTCAAAGTATCTGCCAGGTTGCTCATTGCTTACAGGAGAAAAAGTGCCTCGCAGTGGGGAAACCTGGCAGACACCCCTTCGTCAATGGTCAGCATCAATACCACCAATAAGAGGACAAACTGACAGCTGAGGAGCTGCACCGAGAAGGCCGCAACGTCACATGCAGTATTCTCCCCAGGTTCCCATAGTATTTGGGAAGCAAGCCATGAGGATGCAATCAGGCAAGACAACCAAACAGTGAGCCTAGAGACTTTAAAAAGGTGTCAGTGTCGCGAGAGACAAAGGAAGGCTGAGGAACTGGTCCAGATCGAAAGAGAGCAGAGAAACAAGGCCAGTGACCGCAAAATGTGACTCAGGATTGAATTCGGGAAAGTCGACACGAGGGTGGCAGGAAACAATGTGCGAGACTGGAGTCCGGGTTGTCTATGGGTCTGTAGGGCTGTAGCAGTGATAACGCCCTGCATTTGTTAATCGCTCTGTGCGCATGTTAGAAAGCTTCTTCCTGGGAATTTTTAACTGAGAAAAATTTCAGGCGTACAGAAAAACGGAGAGAACTGTATGATAAGCATTTGTATACTTGTTGCATAGGGTTAATGATTGTTAATTTGCCACCCTTTGTTTTCTGAAATATTTTAATATTTAAAAGGAAATTATATGTCTCTCATGACATTTTGCCACTTTAATATGCATTTTTACAAAATAAGGACTTTTTTTTTTTACGTAACCCCAGTGCTGTTAACTTACTTTGTGATTAATGGTAATTTCCTAATATTATCTAATATCAATTCATATTCACATTTTCCCATTTGCCTCTACATGCCTCTTAAATGTCATCTGTTCATACGAGGACCCAATCAAGACTATGTATCACCCTGGCTGGTGTGGCTCAGTGCACTGAGCACCCGCCTTTGAACTGAAAGGTCACCGGTTTGATTCCCAGTCAAGGCACATGCCTGGTTTGCGGGCCAGATCCCCAGTGCGGGAGGCAACTGATTGATGTATCTCTCGCGCACCGAAGCTTCTCTCCCTCTCTTTCTCCCTCCCTTCCCCTCTCTCTAAAAATAAATAAATAAGTAAATAAAAAAGAAAGAAAGAAAGAAAGAAAGAAAGAAAGAAAGAAAGAAAGACTATGCATCATGCTTGGTTTTTATATAAGAAAAGCCTTAAATTTATGTCCTAGCTCCTAGTTTTCTTTATCTCCTTTTCCTCAATTCCTTCCTTCTTTTCCTCCTTCCTCCCTTCTTTCCCACCACAGTATCGATCCAGGGCCTTATGATGTGTTAGGCTTTGGGGACACAAAGATGAGCAAGATAAGCCCCTTGCCTTAGGCTTCTCGCAGCTTAATGAAGGAGGAACGGCCACATGACTAGATAATTATAAAACTGTGTTTTGTAATTGGGCTCTGCCCAAGATAGACACTGGCTGTTCCACAACCCTTTGTAACATCCATCAAGTGATGAGGAGAAGAAAAGAAAAAAAAATACTGGTTTAGGGAGGCAATTGGAAAAAACAGTTAAATAAAAGATTACAAGGATGTGGATTTCAAATTCCCCTTAGTCTCCCAGTCCTTCATTCTTAGGAGTCAACAGGAGTTGGTCATTAAAATCATTTGATGTCCACGTTGTTTCAAGTTTATTTTTATTTCTTACCGTAGCTCCTCGAAGGGCCCTATCCAACCCATGCTTTCTGTTTCCAGTCAGCCTTCCATGACCACAACATGAAAGCCATGGTCCTTGCAAGGAGGACCGTCCCCTCCCTGACCCGGGAGCGGATGGACAATCCCTCCGGGTGCATATCCCACGCATCGGCCAGTTGTGAGTGTGCGCCTGCCCGTGTCCTGTTCTCAGTGTTGTGATGGGCCCTGAGCCACTTGACGTGGGCCACTGTGGATTTTAAAAGCAGGAGTTTTGAATATTTAGGTCACATCATCTGCATTGTCTTATCCCATTGCCAATTAGTTGTAATAAATATTCAGTGTAAAAAAATAAAAATAAAAGCAGGGTTCAAACCCTGCCTCTGACACTCACTGGTGTGTGGCTTTGGGCAGATTCCTAAATCCAATATTGAAGAGATCCCTCCGCAGTCTAAATCTGACTCCTCTGATGTGGAAAACGTGCAATGTCCCAACACAGAACATCCGCAGGTTCCAGCGCCAAGAAAGTCCTTCCTTTTCAGAGCCCCGGCCGTTCTCTCACAACACGCTGACCTGCCTCACAAGGCAGTCGGAAGCACCATGTGAAACTTCTGGAACACACATGTATTGAAAAATCCCTTGTAGAGAAATTCATCCTGCTAAGGGCAGCTCAGTCCGCTGCCTGGTTCCCGGGTCAACGCCTGGGAGGTCCATCCACCTCTGCAGGGTGCTTCGGAGACTGTGTCCAGCCCTAGAGCAAGAGCAGCTGGTTGGATGGCCCCAAACAAAGCTTCTCTGTTTCTCTAACAAACGCCATTGAGACTGTGGCTGGGCTGAGGACAGACGCAGAGAGATACGGTCCAGGTTTGGAGAAATATTTCTGAACAGCCTGCTTTTTAGTTTTCCATGCTGCCGTTCCTGCTCTTTAATTAAACGCTGTTTATGGGCACAGACGCTTCAAAGCTCCTCCGGGGAGCTTGCAGACGGTGTTCACTCGCTCAGAAACTTTAGAGCTATGCCCTAAGGCTTTCTTCAGCTCACTGCTGTCCTGAAACTTGCCCCGAAGCCTTCGGCTGAGGGTAGGGGTTTGGAGAATTTTGAAGGGTATTGGTCCAAGCTCTTCTGATCAAACAACCTCAGAGTTGGAAGGACAGTGGGTGGTTCTTGGGCTTAAACCTCCTCATTTTTTGAATGAAGAAATTGAAACTCAAAGAGGGGAAGTGACTTACCCAGGGTCATAAAACCCATTAGTGCTGAAGCAGGGACCAACATTCAGGGTCCCTGAATCCTGGGGTGGCCTTGCCATAGGTAGTCCATGTGACTGTGGACGGTCACTTGTCCTCTGCTGATGAACTGCATTTCTGTCTATTCAGGGCTCAGAAGAATTCCTACCAGACGGAGAACAGCATGAGTGAATGTGAAGACAAGTGTGGTCTATGGAAATGGGTGACAAGTCTCAGTCTGTTCATAGCAGGATAGGGACATGCTAGGGTTGGTTTTTCTGTTTCATTTCCCGTTTCCTGAAACGACGTGCTTGTGTCGCCCTGTTGGAGCTGTGACCCTTGTGATCCAGCCCTAGAATCAGCCGTAGAACATAGTCCAGATAAGCCAGACCATGATGAAAAGGGAATTTAATTTTTTCTCATCTTTCTAGAAGGGCATTACACAGGCTTCCATGTATACCCTATGGCAATGTGCCTCATACTCTCTTTTCTCTCGCCATTCTTTTTTGCCTTTTTATCCTCACCTGGGGACATTTTTTTCATTGCTTTTAGAGAAAGAGAAACATTGATGCGAGAGTGAAACATCGATTGGTTGCCTCCTGCATGCGCCTGGACTGGAAATTGAACGCATAACCTAGGTATGTGCCCTGACTGGGAATTGAACCCGAAACCTTTTGGTTACAGGACGATGCTCCAACCAACTGAGCCACACCGGCTAGGGCTCTCCATTTTTTTATTACATAGATCGATTTGACCTTTTTCCTTAAATTTTTCCGCTTCTCCTTCGACTCCTCTGCAGCTGTCTTTCTCTGCTGACTCCAGGCTCTGCATCAGAAATGTCTAGGAATTGGTCTCTCGGGGAGATGGGGAGAAAGGAGATTTAGGCTGTCAGCTGGAGTCTCTCATAGGCAGGCTGGGTGAAGGGAAGAAGTTAGTGAAATTTAATTGATTTTATCCCATCGTGGGTGTTTTCCCACAACTGATTTTTTTCAAATATCTTACTATCGCCCCTAGCCTAATTATACTTCTGATATTGCCAGCGCAGATTTCTTCATATGACATACGGCTGAACGCATGCTTGCCTTGTCCCAAGCCTGGGAGAACGTGTAAAGGTGAAGGAGACCTGGGCCCCGTCTGCAAGGAGACTGCAGGCTTACATGGCAGACAGACAGATACAGTGGTAACACTGTGTGCCTCGAATTTTGATAGAAACATGAAGACAGGGGTTGAGGAGCTTGAAGCGGGCAGGAGAGGATTCTTGGAGGACATGATATTTACCTGGGACTTGCATGAGTCAGGGGAGTGTGCAATGGAGAGGGAAGAAAAAGGAAATTGAGGAGACGACAGCAGGTGCAAAGGCACCAGCAGGAGAGAACCCGGAGCGAGGTGGGATGGGGAATGCAGGGGAAAGGGTCTAGGGGACACGGGCAGGGCTGGAGCCCAGGGGAGCTTGTGTGTGGCGCTTGGGAGCCTGGGTTTTATCCCGTGGGCCATGGGAGCCACTGATGGGTGGCATCCGACTTGCGTTGTAGAGAAGATCACTCCAGCTGCAGTCTGGGAATCAGATGAGGCAGGTGGGGGTGAAACTGGGGCAGAAGACCAGTTAGGAAGCTGCGCAGGGAAATGGTGAGAGTAGCTACGGGGTGGGGGAGGGGTCATTTGGAGAGATATTTGGAAACTAGAAGTGTGAGGGCTTGGCATTTGATTAAAACCCAGGGACAAATGATGTGTGAAAAATGCCCCCCAGATTTCTGGTTTGGGCAGTTGGATGCTGTTACTGTTATTCACCAAGGGAAGGCAGGGGGCGGATTCTGGGGGAAAAGATAACATTAAATTTGGGCTGTGTGTGTGTTCTTTAAATCAAATTTCCCTGTTACTGAGGACTTAACTTTTTCTACTTGGTTTCTGGTTTCTATGGTCACACTAAATATATATTTAAACAATTTTATTGAGATATAATTTATATACTCATTCACTCACTGAAGTGTACAATTCAGCGGTATTAGTATATTCATAGAGTTGTGTAACCATCACGATAACTAGTCTTAGAGCATTTTCATTGTCCCACAAAGAAATCCCACATCTCTTAGCCTTCGCCCTCGAACCTTTCCTACCCCTCTCCCCCTGCCACCATCCCCCAGCCCTTGACTCTGTAGATTTGTTTATTCTGGACATTTCATATAAATAGAATCACAGCCTATATATTTTAAAATATAATTGAATCTGCCTTTACATTTTCAACTGTTATCAGTTCTGCAGACGTGCTTGGCTGTGGGGTAATAGGATGGGTTTTAATCACAATTCTTTCATTTCCAAATGACAGTAACACGACTCAAACTAACTTAAGCAAAGGGGAGATTTACTGGCTCATCTAACTGGGAAAAATGGGATGGACCTAACTTTAGGGTTGACTGGATCTAAACACTCAAGCGATGTCATCAGGCTTCTCTATTCTCTCTGTGCTTCTGTCTCTTTGTCTCTTTCCCCCCTCCCTCTCTACTTCGATTTCTATAAACCTCAAGAAAGACTCTGATTGGCTCAGCTGGGGTCACGTGCATACCCTTGGACCACTCACTGAGGTCAGAGATAACAATTGGCTAGGCCCGAGGCATGTGACCACCCATGTCCAGAAGAGTCCCGTTCTGTGCTGATGCCACACTGACATCCTATAGTTGGAACAAGGAAAGAGCAGGTCTGCAGAAGACTTCCCAATGGGAAGGGGTGTCAGTGTTGCTAAAAAGAGGGGAAAGGAGTGCTGGCTGGGTGCAAACAACTGATGTTCAGCACATTTTCTGACCTAGACCAGCACCAAACAAAGAGAAGATTAAACAATTAAACTCATGCGTGATGAGAAGCAGATTAATGCTGTTGACGCTGTTTCAAAAGTTCAGGGCAGCAGGGCTCCCCGAGAGCTGGCTGGGACGTGTGTGTCCTCATTAATTGTGACCCCAAACTCAGCGATGGGAAGCAAGTCTGAGGTGAAAGATCTTGAATGTGCTCTGTTTCACTTTACATCTGTTTTATATAATATTTTATTTGTTTTTAAGAAACCCCAAGCCACTTTTTGATTTCCCATCCTACAAGCAAAATACCATAATTCTTTGGCTGTTTTTCAGGTTCTTTCCAAGTAGATAATCACTTTTTTTTTTTAAATGACTGGGTTTGAATTAGGGTGAGAGGTTGTTTTTCAAAACCTATGGTTTCTTCTTTTGTTACACATTATAGACTGCATGTTGGGTTCCTACTGCTTAACACCCTGACATTGTATTAAACTCTTTCATTTCTGCTTCTTGTGCCTTCCTCTCACTTACCCACTTGGCAAAGTCCTACTCAGCCTCCGAAATATAGATCAAGTTTCCTTGAGGAGGGAACAGATGATGCCTAACTTATTTCTGTACCCAGACATTAGCATAGGGATAAACAAACACGTGTGTGCGTGAAAGCATTCATGTCTATGTAGCCTAAGGATGGGACATAGGCTTTGTGTCCATTAGGAGAACATTTGATTGCAAACATCCAAGGGATTGCAAGCAAACATTGGATTGCAAGTCCAATGAGTTCAACAAACGGAGGTTTACTTTTCTCACGTTTCAAGAAGTTAGAAAACTTCAGATATGGTACAGTTTAAGGGACTTAGTCTGAAGATCACCAATGCACACAAGGTAAGAGGGAGGAAGAAGAGCGGACCCTGCTGTGTGCAGCGGTCTTCCGTGTCCTGGCTCATGAGCCGCCCCTCGCTGCCAGGGAAATTGACGTCCTCCTCTGGGGCCGGGACAGGTTCCTGGCTCTACTAGGAAGAAAGAATGAGGGGATGGATGTTAGCTGGGTGACCAATGGCACCGATCACATATTTCACCTCATGTTCCAAGGTTAATAGATTCAAGAGCTCTTTGTCAAGACCTGTCCAAGCCCAGCAGATGAAGGTCCTTTCGTGGATTATTACTGTCTGCTGTGGATGCGGATAGGGCGTGCTTGGTGTGTATGCCATTTCGTCCTGGGCTTAGATTGACCTGTGTGCTGGACCATCTGCTTTCCCCTCCACCCTCCCTCCAGCTGCTCTGCGTGCTGGGAGGCAGATTCCGAGGGACTGGATCCCTCTGCCCTGACTTCTGGAAGGGAGGGGACCGATGTCAGGGTATCTATCCCCCGACTCCCTCCCTTCTGGGCTGACATGGTTTATTGAAGCCACATCTCTTCCTGTGGCCCCCTGTGGACATCTCTCCTCTTCCGGGTCCCAGTAACCACCCTGTTCTTTACCCTTGACCTTGCTGATTTCCCCAAACTCTGTCCACACCTTTGTAAATAGTGCCTTTAATACACTGGCCCCACATTACCCAGTTTAAGTGTCCTGTTTCTTTCCTGCACTGATCCAGACGGAGGCAGTCTGTAAAGCTTTGGGCGCTTGTTCTGGGGGAAGGCGTTGGAGTTACTGATGGACACCTTTGTCTCCCTCTTCCTCAAAGTCAAGGGCAATGTGCCTCCTACACATGACAGGATACCTGACTTGCAACAGGTCCTGGGATGTGATCAGAAGACTTTTTTTTCATTTTTATTGAATGACCACAACGCCCCCACTGCTCCCCAAGCAGTGATGGCGCCCTGGGCAGCTGCTTGTGCTAACAGGTACGCCTGGTTGCGAGGCGGTTTGGATGGGAGCTTTCAGGAATCAGCAGGGAGAACAGACGGTGCTCCTGGTTCTGTCCAGAAAGCATCTCCGCAGGCCGGGGAGCGCTATCGCTTCTAGAGCCGTTGATGGGAAGGGGCTGTGCACCAGGTGGCTTGGACGGCCAAGAGCAGCCACAACTGTGTGCCATGTGCTCTCCATCCTGTTCCTGCCCCTGCCTTCCTGCTGCCCAGGGTGTTGGAGTCTACACTCTGAAAACAGGCTCCGCGGTGTATTATTAGATCCCCACCTCCCTCCCTCTTTCTCCCACCCCCAACCCCGCTGTGCCGGGCGGAGAGGGTGGGGGAGGAGCCATTCAATGCCTTCGGAGCAGGGTTTCTTAAACTTGAATGAACGTGTGAATCACCGGGGGATGGTGTCAAATTGCAGATTCTGATTCAACAGGTCGGTGTGGGGGCGGAGATTCTGCGTCTAAAGAGCTCCCTGGTGATGCTGGCGCTGCGGATCCGGGGAACACACGAGGGGTAGAAAGGGCTTAGAGATGAGCCTCCAGTTGGTAGCCACCAGCCACACGTGGCTATTTACTTTTATTGTCTTTCCTTTGGTTTTTGTCTCGTAATTTCATCAACCCATCAGGAGCGAGTTTCTAGTGAGAGAAGCCCCATTCAAAAGGCTGATAACTTAGGTGAACAGAGAAATATGTAGGTTTTTATAAAATTGGAAAGATAAGGAGATGGCCAGGGTCCAGGGACTCAAGTGAGACCGCCACCACAATGACCTTCATCAATCCTCTCTTCCTCCTTTCCTTGTCCCTTTGCTTGAAAATTCTGTCCTCATTCTCTCTACCTACAGACTGTCTTTGGCAGGTGGCTCCAGGCTGAAATGATCACCCATGCTATCTAAATGGAATACGGAGCTCTCCCCTACAGCGTCCGTTTCTGCACCACACTGTACCCAGGTCTGTGAACAGGGGGCTGGGGTTCGCTCTGTGGGAGGGGGCAGGACCCTGTCGTGGGCAACCCCCAGAATCAGATGAGTGGAGGGGGAGGTGCGTGTACCCTAAAGGACGAGATGGTGGTGCAAGGAGGAACGGGGCCGACAAAACTAGCAATGTTCACTCCGCCCCACTGTTGTCTTCTAGCTCATCAAGAATGTCGTCCAGCTGTTCCCCTTTAAGAACCGCCCTCCTGATTTCTGCCACCCAAAATCATTCCCCATGGAGAAAAGACAGCTTGACATATTTTGCCAGGTGGTTGCAAGAGCACAACCATCCTCCTTGTGTATTTTCACTGCACCCGATTATCAAGGCTTCTCTCTGGTACAGAAATTAAAATCAAAAGACAGACGCCCTGGCTAGGTTTCCCCCTTGCTTTCTTCAGGCATTTGACAGCATTGCACACGGCCTTGCTCAGAGAATTTATTTCAGTTGCTTCAGGGAGCAGTAAGCAGACTACAGAGCAGGAGGGTGAGGCAGCTGCCTGCCCAGGGGAAGCTGGAGGCGGGTTTGGTCTGACGCTCACTCAGGGGCTGGAAGGTCAGGAGAACACGGGGGTGGGCGGCGAGGTCCGTGAAGGTCCCATGCTGAGCGCACAGACAGGAAAGGCAGGGTAGGCAGGGACCAGGAAATGAGTCAGTTACGGCCACTTTCTCACCTAAACAAAAATAAGTGCAGGTCCGACTTTTTTATTTTTAGGGGGCCTAGGGGAGAATTCGGGGGTCAAGGGGTGGTCAGGAGAGGCTCGATGACATATGGCAAAGTCTCCAGAGCCAGAGGCACAGGTGTCGGGACTGTCATCTCCCAGACCCGCGCACAGCTTCCACCTGCCTGCGCCCCTCGCACCACCCTCTCATCTGGGCAAGAAAAGACACGGCCATTGCACCGCGTCGGGGCTGGAGGCCAGTCTCCAGTCAGAGCAGCAGTGGGGAAGGAACGCAGGTGGAGCACCGACCAGGGCCCGGGCACTTTGAATTCATGAACTCAGTTAATCCTCACACTGGACCTGTGGTGAAGGTCTGCATGCCCAGGTCATAGATGAGGAACTGAGGTTCTGAAAAAGTTAAGTAAATCTCACACGATCACCTAGCTCATCAGCAGGAGAGCTGAGATCCAAACTCAGGTTTGTCTGACAGCAGACCTGGGATTCTTCACCCATCCATCCATTATCCATCTGTCCATCCATCATCCATCCCCGCACCCAACCATCCATCCATCTACCCACCCATCCATTCATTCAGCAAATATTTAGGGAGCATCTAGCATGTGCCTAACATTGTGCTAGGCACAGAGGGTGTGGGAAAGGGAGTAAGATAGCTACAGTCCTTGCTTTCATGGATGTTGCAATGTAGTAGGTGTAGTGGGATGAAAAATACAGTAAACAGATATAACGTGTTGTAAAAAGCAAGATGGAAGAAAATAAAGAAGGGTTAGAAAAAGGCATGCCAGGTAGGGAGGGCTGGGGCTAGGGTAAGGTGAGTGAGGCACCTAAGATGAAAAACTGGAGATGCCTACTCTCAGGGCCTTGCAAATGCAGGGTGGGCACTTGCATGACGCTGGCTCCTTAAATTTGACATCTTTAGGTGCCTTGCATGCTCTAATCTCATTGGTCCTGCAGATGCGGAGTCACTGAGGGCAGATGACATTTGAACAGAGAGGCCAGGTGCTCTGGCAGGGGTCCTACAGCATGAGTGTGTTACCTGCAGCATGAGCTTCGGGGTGGGTGGGGGCACCAAGCAGAAGCCACTAAACGGAAGGTCTCCTTGCATCCTGAGTAGGCCACAGACTGGGGGGACGCAGGAGCCAAGAGGCGGAGAACGAGGAAAGGGGGAAGGAGGTCTGGGAGAAGAGATCAGTGGGCAAGTATCTCCAAGGCAACTGGAGCCCACGGCTGCGTCAGGCAGGGCTTTGTTCTAAGCTAAGGGCCAGAACTCTCCCACAATGCAACTGCATTTGACCTCAATGCTGAGGGCATCTTCCTGAGAACACCAGCCTTTTCTGAATCCCCAATTTTTCAGTGTTTCCTGTTTTGGGGGGTGGGAGAGGGAAGAAAGGTCCTTTCTCTTACCTGAAGAATATGCGTATGCATACTTTTTACACAAGCTTAGTTTAAATATACCGGCCAGAAGTCTGTAAGTCCCTGTAACAATGAACCCAGCGGTTCCCAAAGTGCAGTGCCTGCACCAGCAGCATCGGCCTCGCCTGGGAACTTGTTAGCAAGGCACCTTCTCGGGTCCCACCCGGACGCGCTGAATCAGAAACTTTAACCAGCCCTCCGAGTGATTCTGGGGCCTGCTCAGGTCTGGAAGCTGCCGGTCTTGATGTGTGTCAGGTACCCATGAACAGTGAGAGGTTCTCTGAACCTCACCTGGGCAGAGACACAGAAGATGGCCTTCTTGGAGAGATGGCAGCCACCAGCAGGCTGGGGAGCAAAGCGTGTGACCTGAGGTCACCTGAGAGTGAGCAGTGGTGCTAGGTATGGCCTGCAGGTCCCATTCCCACTCTGACGTTCTTCCCTGCAGTATTTTATGAGCCTATTTGTAAAGACCCTGGAGAAGCCAGGTCCTACCACTTACTCTTTTTGTGTCAAAGACATAGGGTGTCCACGTCAACATTTCCAGTGTTTTTAAAGCCTCCGCGTGCACTGTGCAACCTCCCCAAGATGGAAAATATGATAACAGATTTGGAACCGGGGGTGGCTGGGTTGGAACCCTCTTGCGGTGTCCTGGGAGCCGGATAGAAATGAAGAACCAAGAGCAGAGGAAAAGGTTATAAAAATGTTTAGTCTTTGCTTTATTGAGTTACAACAAATGAGCAACAAGTTAGAAAAACTGTTTCTTTCCAAACTCCCTAGCATTTTATTTGTGCAGTGTACTCAAATTGGGGGGTGGGTGGGTTGCAAACAGAGGTCATATTGCAACATTTACACCAGATATGTCTCTTGGTTTTTCGTCTTTAAAAGTTAGGACTAACGGGAGGAAAAAAAGTGCACTCAGGAATCTAAAATTGGCCCAAAACAAACACACCAAAAAAAAAAAAAAATCAGTTCATGGTGAAGCTTCAAGCTGAAATCTTGTCAAATACCACACTGAAAAAGCCAGTTAGGAACAGAAATGAAAACCAAAGCGGTTCATCTTTGTACCATCTAGATAGGAAGATCTCTTTTTGTATTAATTTCATAAAAGTAAAGATAATGCTAACAAATGTGAGAGCCCTTTCTGCGGGTACCTAAAAAGGTGCTTAAAAAAGACAGCCACCCACCCCCCACGTCTCCCAGCGCTGGTCGGGACCAAGCTCTGACCGAGAGGCCGGGCCTTTGAGAAGCCTGTAAGAGGCCATTCAGGAAGTCTTGTGCATGGCTCCACAGGAACCCCGAAGGTGGCTGGGGGAAGAAGTGGAAACGGATTTGATTTGGAAGATCTGCCACCTGTAAACTCTCTCCAAGTTGAGACCAACGACTTTTCCCCGAGAAATCTCCTAAGTTTCGAACTGCCCTTAAAAATGAACTCTCCCTACCTAAAATCCAGCAGATACAATGGCACTAATGCTAACGTTACCCCCTCCCCAAAATTAATAAAATAAAAATAAAAAAGAAAAGGAAGAAAGAAAAAAGCACGCAGGGTCAGCCCTCCCTCCTGGAAAACACCTTCCGATGGTAGTGCTGGAGATGGAGACTGCGCTCGATTAAAAATGTAGCAAAATCCCCACATGGTACAAATTGGTTCCAGTAGCTCAAGAGGTGGGGGACAGGGCAGAGGAGCAAACTATTTACAAGGAACCATTGAAAATGCAGTAGTAGGACTTTGGCACAACGAACAATTCCCACCCGTCCTCCGGGAGGCGCCTGTGAAAGTCGCTGGGTCCCTGCACAAGGCGGGGACAGGCCAGCTAAGTAGTTCCACCCGGAGTCTCTGGCCAGGTGGCCCACCGCAGGCCTGGCAGGGAAGTTCTCTTCTTTCTTCAAAGATGGAGCGTCCCCTTTATCAGCACAGCCATTCTGACCAACTTCCCTAGAAGATGACACAAAACCAGAGACAAGGCGTCAGGGAGATGGCGGACGGCGGTAGGGGTTACTTGCTCTTGCCTCTCCTGGGAACAACCACTTTCAAAGCCATGGGGTGGGGGTGTTGAGGGGAGACGGGAGGAGAGACCAACACCCTTCAAACTGGGGACCGGGTTTAAAGTGCTTCCTGAGCCCAATCTGACATAACGGGAAGTGCCTCGAGAAGGCGGCTTTTGAACACAGGAGGGCTTTCTGAGGAAGTCAAGGAGGTGACCTGTGATTCTTTTCATCGTTACAAGACCCCTTTATTATTGCTGTAGAGGCAGCCAGTCACAGAGGCTCCTAAAAGCCTCGGGAGTCAGACAAATGGAGAGTCTGGTTCTGACCTTTCCCACTTACTAGCCTCGAGGCTGTACGCTTGTGACTTACCCTGTCTCGGGCTCCGTTTTTGCTTTTGTAAACCACGAAAGATAATAGCATCCATCTCGTTGAGCTGTTTTGATTAGACAAGTTAGTACAGGCACTAGCATTTGGAACAGTGCCTGGTACATGCTATTTTATTGCTGCTTTCATTGCTTTTGTTAGATAGAGCCCTTCCCAAATATGGTAGGATATATAATAATAACCATAATAAGATGGGACATTTTAAGTGTATTTTTAATTTAGTGTTTATATCAGCCCTCAGTGGTATTGGTATTATTAATATTCCCATTTTGTAAGTGAGGAAACTCAGCACAGAGAGGCTAAATAACTTGTCCAAGATCACACAGTTAGTAAGCTGCAGAGCCGGGATTTAGCCCCAGGCAAACTCCAGAGCCTGTGCTCTTTACAAATGAACAGTGTTTGTTAAGAGCCAGTAGGGAGCCCTGGCTGGTCTGGCTCAGTGGATTGAGTGCCTGCTTGCGAACTGAAAGGTCGCAGGTTCGATTCTCAGTCGGGGCCCATGCCTGGGTTGCAGACCAGGTCCCTATTTGGGGGCGTGTGAGAGGCAACTCAAACACTTTGATGTTCCTCTCCCAGCCTTTCTCCCTCCCTTCCCCTCTCCCTAAAAATAAAAAACAAACAACAAAAAAAGCGAGCCAGTATGGAGGAATGTTTACTTCTTATATACGCATTGAAGTGATGAAAATAGCCCAAGGACCTTGTTTTGAGTTCAACTGTGCCCCCCCAAAATGGATGTTGGAGTCTTAGTCCTCAGTACCTTAGAGTCCACCTTGGTCAGCCCAATTCATGGCTCCTCCCTACTCAACCTAAGGCCCCCACACAGACTCCTGGCAGGAGCCACCACGTCTGCTTTAAAGGCAGGGCGGCGGTCCTGTGCACAGCCACATGGCCCCCCTGGGAGGGTACACAGAGCACAGCCAGCCTCCTCCTGTGTCCCCAAGGAAGTGGCTTTCCCTCAGCAAAATGGGTCTTTCACTGTCGGCTGCTTCTGGGTAGGTGTCCACCTGAACAGTTCTCAGGGCTCCAGGAAACATGGCTCAGGGTGGGTAGACAGCCTCTGTTTCTCCTTACCCCAGCCAGAGAGCTGGGTCCAGGGCCTGCCAGCCGCCGAGCTGCGTGCCGAGGTCAGTTAAGCTCCGGAGCGTCACTTCTGTACTTCACACCTGAGGGGCTGCTGGGAGGGTTACAGATGAGCCATGCAAAGCGGCAGGCGCTCCAGAAACATTGCTTCATTTTTCCTCAAGGAAGGCCGGGTGTAAAATTAGGGCTTCCGTGTAAGCAAACTCACGTGTGTGTGTGCGTGTGTTTGTATGAGTGTGCATGCATGTGTGAAAGTAAACACATTTTCTTCCTCTCTCATAAACGAATCTGAACCCTGTCTCTTCAAGTGACTGGCACAAATGCTCACTTTTTTAGATAAGCCTCAAAATTAAGGTGGTTCTCTATCTGGCGATGAGTTTTTCTGATTCCCTGTGTAGTTTCTTAGGGACATGAACATGCATCAACCTCCAGCCATATGCATTAATAAATAAAAATGCTGAGCAAGGCCCCTAAAAAAAAACAGGTTGCAAGACCAAAGGGGTGACTTGGAGAAGGGGAGACAGAGGCACTTTTTTTTTTTTTTTTACTTTTGCAGAGATGCCAGATGCCTGTGGAAGCACGCCTGGCACCGCTGCAAGTGGATTGTCCATGGGCCTTTCCCAGGCACGTAGCCATGGCAGGACTCGGGCTGCGGGACGGGCAGCCCTCTCCTAGTGGGTCTGGGGAGATGCTGCTCTTCTTGGGGCAGAGGAAGAGGAAGAGGAAGCAGAGACAGAGGAAGAGGAAGCAGAGGCAGGGCTGGTTTCTCCGTCTGGGCCCAGTCGCCTTCCCCTGGGCAGCAAATCCCAGCTTGCGGGCCACTTCCCTGAAAGACCTCGTCCCAGACACCGTCAGCAGTCTTTGTTGAGTGTCCCTGGGCTGGGCCTTCCCCAGCACAACTGTCCTCAAATGCTGGTTTATTGTACATTTCATGAGGCCTGTGAGGACACGGATGGGGCCTGCACAGTTCACAGTGGACCCCTGCCGCCCAGTCCCCGTACTATGTCAGGCCCACTCAGAATAACTTCACTTTTCACTTTTTTTTTTTTTTTAAAGAGTATCACAGCGATTTTGACTATGTGGCCTCTTGCTAATCTCCTGGGTTTCTACCTGGAATCTTACCCCTTGGTCACAGACATTCCCCCCCATAGACCCTAGAGCACCAGGTCTCAGCTTTGGGAGGACACTGCAAGGTCATTGGGCCCATTTCCTGACAGGCGCTATTCAAACATTTCTACCAAGTGGATGTCCAGCCTCTCCCTGAACACTGCTCAGGACTGCAAACCCACTGCCTCCCATGCCATCCCTTTCTATCTCGGGGACAACTTGGTATGTTAAAAAGTACTATCTAATTCTTTTGCAAAATCTGCTTCTCTCTTACTGTACCGGGGGTGGAGTGGGGGGTGGGGAGAACATGAAACAGAATTCTTTTCCCATGTGATGGCTTTGTTTCTGTTTCTCTTTCATTTTCCCTGTAGGGATCTCCCAAAGTCCTCTGGGCTCAGGAGAGAATAACGCTGTATTCCAAGAGAAAGGAAGACAAGCACTGTGATAGTGATTTATTATCTTATAAAAGTCAAGCCGCCTTTTATAAGAGGGGGCATGGTCTGATTTTAATTAGAATTGAGATAAGGGAAATACGGCAGCACGGAGAGGGGTGAAGCAGTTTCCCAGCAAACAGGGAAAAGCCTACACCACCCCAGATCGAGCCCGCACCAGGCCTTGGCCGACTCTGGCCCAGCTGGCCAAAGCTCTTTCCCTACAGCAGTTCGGGGAGCCACTGGGCTGGGGAGATTGCTGAGGCTTATCAGCCAGGTAAATCTCCCCCAGGCTGCTCTCGGGGAGCCTTAAGACAGAAGGAATCAGAGGGGCTACTGGCCCTTCCTGCCCCTTCTCCATCACAGAATACGATCCGGGGGTTTCAACAGAATTTGAGCAAATGGGATCACATCCGAAACTCACTAGGCAGACTCCTGATGTGGCTACACGGATGAGTTTGAATCGCAGCCCCACCACTTCCTAGCTCCAATGGCCTTGGACGCGCCATCTAGCTGTGCCTCATTCTCATCAACCATAAACTGAAGACAATCGTGCAGACTTCTGAGAAGTGTTAACATATGTAAAGTGCCCGAGCGGTCCCTGGCACAGTAAGTGCTCAGCAATGTCACCCCTTGTCGCTGTTCCAGGCCCCCTTGCCCTCATGCCTCTGAGATGCAATTAACAGCCTGAGCTTGTACAAGTGGGGTCCCAACCCCAAAGTCAGCTTTGAAAGACAGGAAGCAGAGGGCCAAGTTCTCATCTGCATAGAGAAGAGCGTGCAACTTCAGAGTCGGCATCCATTGAGCAGGTGCTAATGCTAATGCTGGCCTCTGTTTAGGGGATTTCACTTATACTCTTTCACTTAGTCCTGACAACAACAGACAGCTGTGTTAATAAGCGTTCTGGGCTGAATTACATCCCTCACTCCCTTGCATACGCTAATGTCCTAATCCCCAATATGACTGCATTTGGAGACGGGGCCTTTAAGGGGGTAATTAAGGTTAAATGAGGTCATAAGGTAGGGCTCTAATACAATAGGGCTGGTGTCCTTATAAGAAGAGGACGTACATGCAGAGAAAAGGCCACATGAGGACACAAAGAGAAGGGTACTCTCTTCAAGTCAAGGGGAGAGGTCTCACCAGCAACCAACTGTGCTGGCACCTTGATCTTGAACTTTCGGCCTCCAGAACCCTGAGAAAATAAATTTCTGTCGTTTAAGCCACTTAGCCTGGTGTTCTGTTATGGCAGCCCCAGCTGATTCATAGAGCAAGCATTAAGGTTGTAGAATCTTACTAATAAAAGTAGAAAATAAAACATCTAGGCGTGTGGGTACTCTAGAATTTTCCATCATCCATCCTCCATTGACCACTAGAGCAGAAAGCTCCGAACACCCAGGCCTCTGCAGGACGCCCTTCCTTTTGCTCCTTCCTCGACTATCCCACCGGGTCTCAGGCTTTCTCTACAGGATCATCCACGTGGAATTACACACGGTCTTCTTTACTGGTGAGTCAGAGGAGTTTCAAGAGGAAACTTGATTACATGCGAGTCACCCAACACTCTGGCTATTGTCCCTGCGCTTCCGTGACAGTGGGAACTCGGGTGAGTTGTAGCCGCAAGCCCCCCGTGATGTGTGAAGTTCCCTCTGGCCTCAGGGCCTTTGAGTATGTTGTTCCTTCTGCTAGAATGTTCTGGCCCCTTGTCGCCTTCCCCAACTTCTACTTAACCTTTCAGATTTCAGTTCATATACTACCTGTTCAGAGAAGCCTTCCCTGACGCCTTAAATCAGGTTAAATTCCTTTATTCTATATTCTCCCAGCACCATGAATCTTTCCTTCAAACCACTGGGCAGCGTAGTAACTTTTGCTTTCTGTTTGATTAAAGATTGATTAAAGCTTTGGTCCCATTAGAGTGGGGGCTCTGTGGGGGCAGGGATGTGCCAGGTACCACCACCTTCTGGAGACGGGCGCACTGCGGGCAGCCCATAACTACCCGATGGATGAATGAACCAAGGTACTCATCACGAATGTTGCAACTAGCTCCGTCCTCTCCTTGGGGCCTACATCCTTCCCCTGAAAAATGAGGGGTGTAGCTTTCATGATTCTTAAGTTGCTTCGAGCTCCCCAAAGCACAGTGAAAATTCCTAGTGTGAGAAGCTCCAGCATTAGGTAAATGGAAGTGATAACAGTTAACTCTCTAGTGGGTACCAAGACAGTGAGGCTGCTGTAAAGTCCCTGAGACACACTGCCCCAGAAATCATCCAGTGACCCCGTGCCCAACAGATGCTTCCCTCACACTGTTCATACGCATGGAAAGCAAACTGTCCCCAACTCCTCTTTTCTGACTGCTGTCATCTAATGGGGCCAATGAGTGACGGGAAAAAATGAGAAGCAGAGGGATGGAAATACCAGACCCTGGATTGCTGAAAGCCAAGTATCCTTGTTAATTCTTGGGTTGGTTCAATAAATTGTTATTGAGCATCTGCTCGGAGTCAGGCCCCAGGGATTCAGAAATTAATCAAATGTGGTCCCTGCCTTCAAGGGCTGTCAGGGAGAGACAGGAAAACAGATCCCAGTAATTAGAATATTTTTAGCCATCCATCCATCCATCATCCGTTCATGCCTCCATCCATTCAAACACCTGTATTCGGACAGCTGATCTGAACGGTGTGGTGCATAGATACCCTGGATCCTGAATGGGAGCCAGGGCACAACACTTGGCAGCCATGAGTCTTTTAAGCAAAGTGAACTACGGAAAATATTTGTTTCCTGACATTTCACAAAGCTTACCTCTTCCTCAAAGCCATCCCTAATGATCAGAAGACAGAAATTGTCGGAAATCAGGAGGCAGCAACATAGTGAAGGAATAGTTGTGCGTTAGTCTCCGTTGCCACACAAAATGAAGAAATGACCACGTCCTGTTGGTTTGGCCGGGTGGTTTGGGTGGCGTCACTGTTGGAGGGGCGGTGGGCCGTGGCGGCTGGGTTGGGCACTAGCCTGACAGTTGAGAGGATGGCCTCCAGGTCCCACCAGCTGCCCGCTGAGGAGCCCAGGGCAAGTGTCTCTGAGCCCCAGTTTTGCCCTCTGTGAAATGGGCCGAACCCATCTCCTAGGACTGCCTTGAAGTTTAAATGACTTCATCGACGTGCTTAGAAGAATGCTGAGCACACTGCACATACAAATGAGTAGAAATTCTTAGCAGCAGTCGTGCTGGAATATTCCATCTGGCCAAACATCAAGACATATGACTGATAATGTCTTGTTCAAGTATTCTGACTCAGTTTTTAGGAAAGGAGGAATTTATTTTTCAGCCTCTTCCCAGGACAAGTGTCTCAAAGGATGGCCTGGTAACTGTTTGGACCTGGGGATTGAATCAAGGCAACACAATTCAAGGCTTGGAAAGAATTCCTTATCTCTACATCTAACATCAGGGCAGAGGGGACCCTGGACCACACTGAACGCTGATGTGAGCCTTGCAAAGCGAAGCGTCAGCCAGAGGAACTGGCTGGGGACAAGTGGAGCCCCACAGAGGAGATCTGCCCGAGAGTCAGCTCCCAGCCACTGCCCAAGTTCCTCATCTCTCACATGCGTGCTTCACGTAGCACCCTGCATGAAGTCAAACCGTGCATTGTCTTCAGGATTATTATATGCGTAACAACTGAACTCAGCTGCAGGTTCCTAAATAAACATGTATTTAAATAAAGGCATCACTGAGGAGTTATACATTTCAAGAGACCCACGTGTTCGGTTCATAAAAACTGTGAAGAAATTTGGAAAGTTTTTTCCTCTCTCAGTGAAAGGGCCCAGGACACCACCACCAGGGCAGGCCACTGCCCCTTTCTGAATGCAGTGGTGTCTCCGAAATATCAGGAAGCCTATTAGCGATGATGGATGTCACCAGGTATTGAGTGGATCTTAGTGTCTTGGTTAGGAATATTTTGCAGTATGCACTAGTGGCATTTCTAATAAATAAACATCAAAAAGCATTTCTGGGTGTTACCAGTTCTTTCGGGAGACAGCTAGTTTCTGCACCTCTGAATTATCTAATGTTAATTCAAAAGTCACCTCCAAGAACCCTAGTTATTCCCCATCCCCTCCCACTGGGGGGTGGGCAACCAGAAATGGGAAATACCTGTATGTGTCAGAAGTGAAGAGGCAGAGGTGACAGTAGGAAGACTGAGGCTCTGGGGTGAAACTAAGGTGCCGGCTGGGGGGATGGGGGTAAGTTCTTTGGTTTCTGAGTCTCGGTTTCTGGGTTTATGAAAGCATAAAGAGCTTCTCTCCCAGGCTAAGGGAACTGGATAAGACTGCCCTTGGCCAGGGCACCTAGCTCACTCAGCCTCTGCTACCCAGGAGTCTCTGCTCCACCCTCCTCCCTTTCTTCCCGAAGCTTCTCCCTGTGCTTTAAGTGTGGCTTCATCTTATGCTTTCCCTGGGCCCCTGCTGAGGGTCAGGTACAGTGGCAGCTGATCCAGATGGGCATTTTCAGCTGTTGGTGGTGACAGCTTGGAAGAGAAGGGGCGGGGACAGGTGGCCGCAGGGGCCTCTGGAGAGCTGCCACCCACAGACAACCTCCCGCTCAGCGAAGGGCATTGGGAAGCCCCACCCAAGCTCACTCTGGGATACAGGGACACTTAGCATCCTTAGACTCAAACTCAGCAAACACAGTTAGCTCAGAATAGCTTTTGCCAGCTGTGGGACCATCGGGTTTCCTTATAGTTTGCCTTTCCTCATCATTAACTGAATCCCCACACTTGACTTTCAGTCTATGCCAAACCCCTCTCTGTTTCTCAATGGCACCATTCTTTTTCTTGTCTCTGAACCTTTGTTTCGTCTGTTCCTTCCTCTTGAACCACTCTTTCCCTTCTCTGTGCACTTAGTTAACTCCTTCCCATCACCTAGCCCCTGAGTCAGATGTCGCTTCCTCCAGGAAGCCTTCCCTGACCCGCAGCCTGGGTGCCCCTGAACACTCCTACACATAGCTGTTTATGTCTCCATCATACCACGGATCACCCTGGCTGGTAAAGGGGAGACCGATTTCCTCTCTCCTCGGCCTGACCGAGCTCCATGTGGCCGAGGACTCTGTCAATCTGTTTTCTTCATCACTTATCTCCAAATGCCTAGCACAGCAACGGGCATGGGGTAGCTGCTCAGGGTGCAGCTGTTGAACAGAACCGAACACTGTTGTCTAAAGCAATCATGCAGGCTCATACCATGTGGTGGAAAAGGCCAAGGGCAGAAGACAGGGAACGCTAGGAGCTTTCAGGCAGATTCTGATTGGACAAAAAATATTGCTCCTTCATTTTATGAGGGAGATAGGTGCTGGACTGGTGGGGTTTTACAAGAGAATGGCCAGAGGGAGGGCGACAAAAGGGTAGCCAGACAGAGGTGGGTAGCTGGTGCTATTGGTGACGTCAGTAGCCTATCCCTCTCTTCCTGCCACACCCCTGCCCCTCTGGGCGGCATCCTCCCCCAAACGCCATTACCACTTCCTCCCGAAAGGTAGAGAAGGAAGACTTGAAGGCATCCTGTGACTGGCTGCTTATTAAATTGCTCTCTTTATAGTCAATGGAACTGGCTAAAACCAGGTTTCCAGAAGACGTGATTTTTTTTGCCAGGTCCCTCATTTTATTACTGAATTAACGCAAGAATGAGTAACATGGCCATGAATAAAGACAAGCGGTAACTGCCAGGGCTCCCTTTGGGACCTTACCAGCCATTCTGGAAGTCCTTACCACTCCTTATTATTTTAAAAGATGACATGGCGAGGGAGGGGTATGGCTTCTGTTGCCTTTTAAGTGACCTGCAGAGAGGCCAACTTGGGCAGGTTGTAAATTGTGACTGTTCTTCCTAGTTCCAAGCCGCCCTTACAATATTTGTGCATTGGCCAAGATGGACCTTTCCCTCCTGTATCCCCACACCCGGCTCCGACTCCCTTTTCTAAGCTCACCACCAAGCAAGCTGCAAGCTCAGGCCTTGATTTGCACAGACCTCTTGGAAGCACAAATACCAAGGGCTTGGGTGGCATGTCCCATTATGTGGATGACATGGCCATTAGTCACCATGGTAACCTCCCTTCCCCGGGCTTTGTGGCTCCACAGGCCTAATTTACACGAGTCTCTTCCAGATCTGAAGGGGTTCTGGGGACCCAATCAGCGCAACCAGGGGCACCTTCCGTTCACCACGCTAATGCAAATACCCAACCTCTCGGGTTAGTAGAAATGACCCACATCTCTAGCCAGTAAACTTAGACACTTACTCTTCAAAAATCCAAAAAGAAGAGGAAAAGAAAAAAAAAGAAAACGGAAAAGACACATCCTTTCCATGTTTTTTCCTTCTCATAGTAGCAAACACAAAACAGGTGGTTACAATTGCAACCAGCCTTTAGACTGAACGGGCCCCAAAGGATGGTGTCCAGACAGGCCAGTGGCCACTGTGCTGAGACCCATCGGCACAGCCTTTCAAATGACATGAAATCTACCAGCCCCCGTTTTTCTTCCTTTAAAAAAAAAGAAAGAACCCATCATCTTTGCTGACATCTCTGTTCCCTACAAACTCTATTGACTCTGGCAACGAAAAGAAAAACCCAGCATCCTCCCTGAGTGGCCCTGGGGGAAACTGGTGTCCTTACCTGTCTAGGCCTGGCCAGCCTCCGCGTGGACACTGTCGGAGTCCGAGTCAGCTAGCTCTGTGGCGCCTTCGGCGGCAGTCTGACTCCAGCTGTCCGACCGGTCAGAGGTGGCATCCTCCTCTCCGACGGTCACCTCCACCCAATCCACGACGCCTGACTCCTCATTTTCGTCGCTGCCCTGGCCATCCCGGCTGTTGCCCTCTGACCTGTCCGAGGTGGCCTCTGAAGGCTTTGCTGGCAAACCATCTTTTGCTGGCTCACCGCCCACTTTCATCCTGGGCACCAAGTCCTCTTCGCAGAGCTTTCTGGGGTCCTTGTGGTATTGCGGCCCCACCTCGCTCCCGTTCTTTGGGCTCTCGGTAACGACAGCTTTAGCTGTTTTCCTCGATAGGGCGTCGTAGCCGTGGTCGTCTGCCACGTGCTGCCGCTGGTACTGCTCCAGCCACTTTAAGGTCCCAGTTTTCAGCAAGCATCTGTTCTCCTTGAACCAACGCACAATTTCAGTTCGGACCAAGCCGGTCTTTGCTGCTAACTGGTCATACTCCTGGGGTGTAGGCCACTGGGTTCTTGCAAATGTGCTCCTCAGGAGATGCACCTGTTCTTGACTTTTTGTAATTGCTGGTGAAGGGCTAGGCAGAGAACTGACCAACTGGGCACCGGAGAGCTGGTCAAGGCGAGACAGAGCACCGTTGGGGGCCACCGCTTCCTGGCCTTTCTTCCCGGACCCCATGGAATCCAAGACCGCTTGTTCCATGCTGTCCCGAAGCTTCCGCCTCTCCGAGAACCAGGTGTCGATCTCCCTCCTGCTCAGCTTGGTCTCCACCCTTAGCCGGTCCAGTTCTGCTTGGGTCGGAAAAGAGCTTTTCAAAAAGCTGTCTTCCAGGATTTTCACCTGACCCTGCGTTTTCTCTTTGAACTTCTGCGGGGCAAAGTCTGGGTAGGCATGGTACGTGCGACCGTGTCGGGAGGCCGCTATAGCCAGCTGGTCTTTGGCAAGGGATTCGCTGGTGATGTGGACGATGCCCCTTTGACACCGATACCGGTGGTCACTGAACCACTTCTTGATCTCACTCCTGGCAAGGCCAGTCACCTCGATGAGCCGGTAGACCTCAGCGTCATCCGGGAACTGGCTCTGGAGAAAGCTCGCCTTGAGATGGGCTATCTGCTCCTTTGTCTTCTTGCGGTCACTGGCCGGGGTCAGCACAGGGTTGGGCACCTTGGGCGGGGGTTCTGGCACTGGAGCGACGTGTGGACGCTTGGGCTCGGGGGCAGCTTGGGGAGTCACTAAAGGTCTCTTCTGGCCGTGGTTGGTCACTCCGGCCACAGCAAGCGTGATGGGGGAGCAAGAGACAGTTGTTGACCCACTGGTCACCTGAGTCAGCACCAGGCTCGTCGGGCCGAGGATCTGACATGGAACAGCTGTCTGCAGGATGGGCTGTGGCATCTTGGTGGGGGCCAGCTGGGTGGGCAGCACAGTGATCGTTGGGGGGACTGTCTGGATGGTGCCATTAAACATCTTCTTCCGGGCCTCCTCTACTTCCTCTGGGGACCAGCTGATACCGTGCTTTAAGCGCTGGGTGGCAAACCAGATTCTGATGTGCTCTTCCGGGTGTTTGGAAGCAGCTGTCAGCCAGGACAGCTCCGCCTGGGTTGGGTAGGGGAACTTGTTGAAGGAGTTGATCATGGTGGCGTTTGTGTCCAGGGCAGAGTTGTATTTGGTAGTATTCAGCGGGACGGGGACCTTGGGGACAAGGTTGATATTTGGTGGCAGCTGGACAGAAGGCATGACATGCCCTAACTCCTGGAGCAGCTCCACGCCTCCGAGTCTTGAGAGGATCTCAGCTGCATCTGTCACCAGGCGGGCAGTCCCTTCCACGTGGTTCTCGGGGGTGGCCTCCTCGGGCTTCTTGGGCACCTTCTTGGCATCAGCTTTTGGTTTCCCTGGCTTCATGATGGGAGTTTTACTCACCGAGATCCCCGCGTCACTGTCACTGCCTCCAGGACCGCTGGTGGTGATGGACACGACATGGTTGGTGGCTTCGATGGATTGTTCCAGGACAGTTTGATTATTGCGCTTGATTAACTTCAGCTTAAAGTTGGTCTCCCCGGGATGGAACTTGGAGTTGTGGTCAGACAAGGAGTCGTACTTTTTGGTTGTGAAATTACATTCGGCACACACGTAGAGGGGGTTGAGAATCACATTGGGGTGCTGCATGTCCACATGCTCCGTGAACTCATTCAGGTTTTGCGTGGAGTAGGGGCAGTATTTGCACTCATAGCCGCCTTGGAGCTTTTTGGATGGGTTCTCCCCCGTCGATTTCACCTCTATCACTTCGTTTTCTTTGGAAGAGTTTTCGGGTTCTGCTGCCCAACTATCCTTGGTCACTTCAGGCTGTGGTGCGCCGATCCCTTTCTCTTTGGCCCTGTCTCCTTCCTCGGGCACATCTTGTTCTAGCACTTGCGATGTCCGAACCATGCACGGGGTTGTAGATTTTCGTTTGCTCGCCATGCTGCCCGTCCGTGTGCAATGGCTTATTTTGGGGTGGGGATGGAGGCGGGGCACGTAGGGAAGGGGCCGTGAAATTTTTGGAACAAATAAGGTCAAAGAAAGGCTCTTGGCTTTATCCCCCCTCCAGTGACTTTGGCTTCCCTTCAATGCTGAAGTCTAGCGTTTGAGTTTCCAGAATGATCTCAGCACAGAAAATTGTAACTGCTCCAACCATTAAACACAAGAGGCAGCATCGTATCTGTGGGACAAGAACAAAGACAGG
Source organism: Mormoops blainvillei (assembly GCA_004026545.1). Taxonomy (NCBI): domain Eukaryota; kingdom Metazoa; phylum Chordata; class Mammalia; order Chiroptera; family Mormoopidae; genus Mormoops; species Mormoops blainvillei. The sequence continues at coordinate 16,330 of PVJD01000459.1, read as the reverse complement.
GTCAGTGTTTATTTATAAGGCAAAAGAAACTAGCACTTAAAAAAAAAATTTAAGCTCTTCACATGTATTTCTTCTTTTTTTTAATCTTCACCTGAGGATATATTTATTGATTTTAGAGAAAGAAGAAGGGAGGAGGGAGAGAGGAGGGAGAGAGGGAGACAGAGAGCAGGGGGTGGGGGGGAACACTGATGTAAGACAGAAACATCAATCAGTTGCCTCCCATAGGCGTACTGACTGGGAACTGAGACCGGAACCTAGGAATGTGCCCTTCTGAGCGGGGATCAAACCTGCAACCTTTCGGTGTATGGGGTGACACCCCATCCAACTGAGCCAGCCAGCCAGCCAGGGCAACTAGCATTTCTTTCTGAGTTGCACTTGTGACCCATCACAAATGGCACCCAAAGCAAACACCCAGGTAAGCTCAGTTGGTGTGAGAGTGGGCTCACGTAAAAATGACAGTTTACGTTCTTCTCTTCTCTTCTCTAGGAAGGGAAGTGGGAACTGGCCCAAAGCAAGCAAAGGAGGATGCAGCTGGCTTGTTCGCATTTAGAGACGAATGCACAGAGGAAAGTAACAAAGGTACAGGAGGTTTTCTGGAGTGGTAGGTGGGGTGCTGGGGGGTGGGAAATTGCAGGTGAGATGTGGCTGGGTTCTCAAGCTACTTTAATTGCTGGTACATCTGAAGCAAGACACTTTCCTGGGGCCAGCAGGTGGCATTTACATGGGAATTAGAAAAGAGATCTGAATTTTTGTCTCTTGTCATAAAAATGAAATCACCATCGGTAATCCAGAAAACGCACTGAAGTATAAGGAGAAAAAAATCACCTCAATATTACAGTTTCTTCATTTCCTTCATTTCACTTGAAAGGTTCCCCATTTCTATAAATATGGAGCAAAATAATGATTTAAAAATGGCTGCACGACACTACATTGCAGAGATACACCATACAGAATGTATTTAGCGATTCAACCTTTGTTGGACGTTTATTTCCAGTTTTTGGCTCTTCTCAACAAAACTGTAATCAGCACCCTGAGTCCTTATTTCTGATCACTACTTTTGGATGAATGCTTAGAAACAGAAGCAGTGAGTCAAAGAGGATCACCATTTTAGGTTCTCTTAAATCAGAAGGTGGAGCTTTTGTACCAACTCGCCTTCTCCCTGGCAGTGAATGAGCGGAGCCAGCTTATCACTCAGCCCGCCTGAACTACTACAATGAGAAAGCCTTGCCGATTCTGTAGGTTAAAACTGTGTTAATATGCTCTTGTCCTTTTTCTTTTTTTAAATTATATTTTGTTGATTATGCTGTTACAGTAGTCCTGATTTTTCTCTTTGCCTCCCTCCACCCAGCGCCGCCCACTCCCTCAGGCCACCCCCCAGCCACTGTTCATGTCCGTGGGTCATGCGTGTCACTTCCCCGGCTACTCCATTTCTAATCCTGTGCTTTCCATCCCCACGCCTGTTCCGTAACCACCTAGTTATACTTCTCAATCCCTTCTTTTGTCCTTTGTCTTGATTGCTAGTAAGGGTGAATGGTTTTCAAAGAGTTATTTGCCATTTGTATTTTTCCTTTGTGAATCGGCTGCGCCATTTTTATAGTGTGATCCAGTGGTTTTATTTCTAATTTGCGAGTTCTCTCTCTATATGGAATATCGGTACTGCATGGGTTGCAAAACTTTCTCAGTCATCCTTTTACTTTTTAGTTTTTCGTATGGTGCTTTTCATGTTTTACATGTGAAATTTTTAGTTTGGAGGTAGCGAATCTATCAATCTTTTCTCGTGTGGTTTCTTCCCTAGTAATTTCATGTACAGAAAGTAATTCCCTGCCTTGATAGCCAAGACATGTTATTTTGTGTTTTCTTAGAGTGTTTTAGCTTTATTTTTTATATTTAACCCATCTGGAATTGAACTCATCTTGAGTTAAGCTGTAAGACACACCTCTGGCCATTTTCTTGAAAGTTACCAATGATTTCATGAGCCTGTAGTGTATGTGATCTTTTCTCTTCTCACAAATTTTCGAAACCGTCTTTGTATTACATTACATTTGTGTCTATACTAGGGTGTTTCTGGGGTATCTGCTCCATGCTTCTTATCTAGCTATTGCATCTATTATGCGTCACTAATTTTTTTTGTAGATTAGAGCATGTTTTAATATCTGGTAGAGTGAGGTCCTCCTTATCACTCTCTTTTGCAAAAACAGTTCTGGGCTATTTTGATCATCTATTCACATAAGTCACTTCTCATAAATCAGAACCATCAGTAAAATCAAATAGAATTTTGATTGTGATTGCATTAAACAAATACTAATTTGGGAGCACAGATACCATTTGTTTATTAGGAAGTAGGATATGTTCACAGAACCCAACCTGGGGAACTGATGGGCTGGGCCACAGTGGGTGCCTAAATGCATGGGCTGAGGCAGAGGGGGCTTTCATTGTGCGGCTAAAGGAGGAGGGAGGAGGGTTTTAAAAGAAGGATAGCCGACATCCGGGGCGAGGGGAATGGAGGGAGCGGAGGGAATGGAGGAGACGGCATATCCCCTCCTGCCCCTCCCACTGGCTTGTGTTTTGGTCTCACCGGCAAGAGCGCACAAGGCAGGAAGTAAGACTTAGTTTCATGGTCTAGTCTGTGGGACTCTGGGCCCACAACCATCTGCTTAGAGGCTTAGGTGACAAGCCTGAGCAGGACATGGGACAGCGGCATTCCTACCTTGTGAACCCAGAACCTGGCCACCCTAAGGCTGGAGCTCTGCCATGTTCACGCAGGGAAACTTCTTCTGTAGTGGGTGAGGGTCCCTCAGGGTGCTGGTGAGGATAGGACACGGGCACAGCAGAGCAGAGGGGAACCATGTCTTTTTGATGACCACTCTCCGTTGACATCTTCATTCCCAGGTCCTCACTGCACACCTGACTCTTGATTTCCTCCTCGAACACGTGTTACCCTCTCTAGAGTCCTTCTCCTCCGTCAGGGGCTCCATGATCGCTGCATTCCCACCGCTGTTCCCTGAGGCCAAAGACCTCTTTGCCTCACCCCACTCAGTTAATTCATTATCCATCCTGTTACCTCTGTCTTCAAAAGAAACGTAGTGTCCGATTGCTCCCACTTCTCCCTGTGTCGTCTCAGACACCATCAGCTCCTGCCAGGAAGCCGATGGCAGCCTCTCACGGGTACCCTGCTTCCTTCCTCTCCAGAGCAGCAGACGCGGGTGTGTTACGAGAGGAATCAGTCCTCGCTGCCTTTCTCCATGAAGCCCTCTCTCAGCTTCCCGTCAGAGTGAACTCATTGCCCTTAGGACAGCCTGCAAACCCTGGCACATTCTGGGCCGTGCTTCCCTCTCCCCCTCGCTCATCCGCTCATCGGGCTCTGGCCGCTGGAACAGGTGGGTCGCTCCTGTCCTGGGCCTCTGCCAGAGCTTCATGCCCCCTGGGCTCCTCCTCCGCTCTCGCTCTCGCTCTCCCCGCCCCCGCCCCGGCTCCACCGAAAAGTCATCCTTCCCTGAGAAGCCTTTCCTGACCACCAGCCCATCTAGAATAATGTGTCCCCCAGTCTCTCTATTTCCTCACCCTGCTTTGCTTTTCGCAGAGCATGTTTCAATCGTTAAAATTTATTTATGTCTTTTGTGGTTAAGAAAAAGGGAGGGGAGCCTATTTACCGGTTTGTTTGTTGTTTGTCTCTCCCTCTAGAAATGTGCTCCCCACACGGCAGCCACTAGCCGCATGCGGCTCTTCAAATTTAAACGAATTTTTTTTTTAAAACCCACCCTCTCGGTCACACTAGCCACATATCAGATGCTCGAGAGCTGCCTGTGGCCAACGGCTGTGGTTTTAAATAGTGCAGGGTGTTTCTATCCTTGGGCGGTGCTTTACTGGACAGTGCTATTCTAGAATAGAAACTCCACAAAGGCAGAAACCTCTTGCAGTGGTTTCCCCAGAGCCCAGAACAGCACCTGGCGCACAGTTTGCTTCCCACAAATAAGGGCTGAATAATGAAGTTACCTGAAGAGTGGCTGCCTCGTGGGAGCTGTAGCTGATACAGTGATGAGGGATAGGCGTGCCTTGTTTGGGAGCTCAGCGAGGTGTGTGCACGTGCCTGCACGCACCTGTGTGTGTGTGTGTGTGTACACTTGTATGGGTGTGCACGTACATGCGTGTATGTACTGGGGCTTGTATGCGTGGAGGAACTCTCCAAGTAGAAGGAGCCTCACAGGGGGTCCTATTCAAGCGGCAGGATGTGACTAAATTTGTATCCAGTAGCCAAGAGACTTGGGCATTGGAATTATAATCTTTTTTTTCTTTTTTAAAGACTTTATTTTATTTTTAGATAGAGAGGGAAAAAGAGAGAAACATCAATGTGTGGCTGCTTCTCAAGTGCCCCCTACTGGGGTCCCGGTCTGCAACCCAGGCATGGCCCTGACTGGGGAATCGAATCGGTGACCCTTCAGTTCATAGGTTGACACTCAATCCAGAGAGCTACACCGGCCAGGGCTGAATTATAATCTTTTAAAGAGAGGGAGCAAAAGGAGATTTTTCTCCTGCAGAACAAAGACACTGATCAGGCAGAAGTGAGTGCAGGAGAGGAGACCTTTCTCCCAGAAATTCTCCATATCTACAATTATTTAAATCTATTGACAAGTAAGGCTGAGAAAGGGGCCAAATCGAGGTGAGACACCCTAGAAGCTTCCCAACCTTCCCCAAACTGTGGTTCAGAATAAACAGCATCTCCTAAAATTTAATTGGCAACCTGGAATCGAAACCACAGCAGATGAAGAAGAAGGAATGATGAAGAAAGGGAAGAGAGAAAAGGGGGAGGGCTCAGGAAAGGATGAGCCTTTGAAGAATTCATCTCTGGGTGTCCCACTGGGGAGTGGTAAGAACCACTGCCCTCAGGAGACTGATCCTGGCTCAACAAGGGGGTGACTGTCTGTAGAGCCACAGAGAGAGTGGGTGTCTGTAATTTTGGAAGCCTGTGAGCCACCAGCGAGCTCAGGCCCAGCACCCTGAGGTCTGGTACTCGCTGGCAGGAAGGCTACAGTGTTTCTGCAAAAGTCTGAAGGTTTAGGTGTATGCTGGTCAAAGTTGGCAAAATGAAAATAAATGAATGAACAAACAGATGAATAAACGAATGAAATGCATGTGGAAACTCCAGTGCCGTCCCTTCTGTGCTGTGTGGGGAGTGTCCCAACAGACCGGCTCTGCGTCCAGGGTCTCACCCTAGGCCGGCTGCCCAGGTCTGAACTGGGCACAGGCACATTCTGTGTCCACCTGCAAACACTCCACTTAAAGGACTTCAACATATGAATTTTTTTTGGAGGGGGAGAAACAATTTAGCCCTTAACAGCTGTACCACCTAAATACCCCTCAACAGCACAAAAATGACTTTCGCACACTGTCGACAAACACTAACCGAGCTCCCACGAATGCCAGACACAGCTCTAGGTGTGGAGGACAAGGAGCAAACAGACAGGAATCTCGGCTCTCGTGGAGCGCAAGCCGCTGAGGATGACAAGCGGAAGCTCGATGGCTGGTAGACGCCACGGAGAAAAGTCAAGTGGAGGGGGCGTATGGGTGTGCAGTGGGGACCTATGATTTTAAGCAGGGAGCTTGGGGACTCCCTCCACGAGGAGGTGGTCAGTGAGCCTTTGAATGTGCACAAGCAAAAAGGAGAGAGAGTTTCTGAAACACAGAGGGGGCTGCACTTCATTTTGAGGGGCAGGGTGGTAAATGGCTTGACAGGGAAAGTAATATTCTTCTTAGAAAGAAAATGGCCGAGACTGGGATGAACTGAAAGTCTCCATACTTGGTTGATGAAGCCTCGGAACAACTATGCAAAGCAGCTGATATTAGCCTCAATTTATGGAAGAAAGAACCCAGGCCAGGGAGGCGAAGGGAGGTGCCTTGCCCAAGGTCACACGGCTAGTTTGTGGCAGGGCTGGGATTTGAACGAAGTTGGTCCAAGTTCTCAGCACACCACATGGCCTTGGCCAGGTAAGTAGGCCCCCAAAGACGGGGTAGGATCCTATCAGGTAGAGACTCCAATTATAGTGCTCTCAGGTGGCGGAGGTAGTAAGAGCAAGGGACCATCCGAAGAATGACAAGGACTGTGGTTCAGGGGCAGGGCGTGAGGGAGGAGCTGGGAGGAGTCTGACACGCTGGCTGGGCTAGACTGTGACAGACCTTGAATGCTGTGCTAAGAAGAAGGGATTTCACGCTGCTGGCAACCAAGACCTTTCAGGCCGGGTCATGGAAGCAGCAGGGTCTCGGGGCAGGGGTCTGGGCGGCAGGAAGAGAAGGCACATCAATGAAGGTAGGTGTCCCCAAACCAAGCAGATGAACAATCATTGTAACTAATCCCAAGTTAAAGTCAGAGCCTGGGCTCCTAAGAGACACTCTTGTCTCCAGCCTGCAAATTTGTCCTTTACGTAGATATTGGGGGTTCTTCACTTAACACCTGGAACTTTCTCACTTGCAGTTGGACTTCCTTCCCCACCAAGGAATGGCTGGATGCTTTGGCTTTAAATGTGGCAAAACTGTCCTTTAGCCATTTTCCCAATGACGACAGCTAACATTCACTGAGGGCTTAGTGTTTACCAAGCGCTGAGGGTTTCGCTTCTCAAAAGCTCCATGTAGATATTGAGGCTCAGAGAGGTTAGCAAGCTGGGCCAAGGTCACTCAGCCTGGAGCCCCACCGCTGGGATACAAGTTTTATGTGCAGACAAGCTGCCTGGGGATCTTGCCAAAACACAGATGCTCATTCAGTGAGTCTGCATTTCTAACCAGCTCCCAGGTGGGGATGGCGCTGCAGAGGTGGACCACCTTCCCAAGTAAGCCCTTCCCCCTGTCGTGCCCTTGGCCCTCCGCATCCCAACCCTCATTGCCAGAGGCGGGGTGGTAGCATTTCCTGACCTATCCCTGCAAGTGGCCAGTGGACCTCGGGGAGAGGAAAACTGGGTCAGACTGGACCCTGGAAACCCTTCCCAAGGTGGCTGACATGCAGCCTGGCTGTCAGATGACAGACTTGACCGCCTAGGCAGGTGTCTGGAGAAGGTGAAGAGTCAGCCTTCAGAAATTTCCCAAGGCCCGGGGGTCTTCAGAGGTCCGAGGAAGTGGGAGAGCCTAGGCCCCAGGGCTGCCAGGGCAGGTGTCTGGCCTACTACCCAAGAAGCACAGGTACGGCTCTCTAGAGGTCACGCCTCAGGCTTTGCAGGGAAACGGCACTTCTCATTTCAGAGCCTGTTACTGGGGCTGTCGGAGGGAATAACAGGGCTGTCCTGGGGCCTTCAAAGGAAGCATCTTATCGAGACATCAAAGCCAAAAAGGATGCTTTTAGCTTTGCTGGGTCTTCTGACAGAGCTGTTAACAGATTCCACCTCAGTTCATCAAGGGCAAACTGTGTGTGTGCGATTGTTCCTTTACGTTTTAACATCACAACGTATCCCGCTCCCAGCCCCAGAAGGAGGGATTCTGATTGTTGGGGGCTGGGGTGGAGAAAGGGATCAGATGCAGGGGTCCTGGGCTTTGCTCTAAGCGTCCGGCCACACAGCCCTCTCTCTGTCTCTGTCTCCGTCGTTGCCTCCCATTTTCTCACCTGTTAAATGGGAGTTTCTTGTGAAAGGTCACTCGTTACCCTGAGTTAATTCCTGACTTACTGATTTCTTCCCAGGCTACTTTAAATCTAAACTTGAATTTTAGGGTGGGCCTACAGTCTGGCTCCTGCACCATCAGACACCACCCGGGGTGCTTAGTCAACACACTCGTTCCTGAGCCCCAATCCAGGCTTATTAAACCCAAACACCAGGAGCAGGCCCAGGGATCTGGATTTCTAACAAGCAGCCAGGAGGTCTGATGGCCTCGACAAGAGGACATCGCTTGGCTTCTCCCGATTTAGAAGTGGTTGGGCCCAGGTCAGCTCTGTGCCATGAAGATGGGAGGTGTTCCCAGCTTGTGTTCTACCCTGAAGTTGAAACTAGAAACGACCCTGGCTGGTGTGGCTCAGTGGATTGAGTGCCGGCCTGCGAACTGAAAGGTTGCTGGTTTGGTTCCCAGTCAGGGCACGTGCCTGGGTTGTGGGCCAGGTCCCCAGTGGGAGGCGTGTGAGAGGCAACCTATCTATGTTTCTCTCACACATCGATGTTTCTCTCCATCTCTTTCTTCCTCCCTTCCTCTCTCTCTGAAAATAAGTAAATATAATCTTAGAAAAACAAAGTAACTAGAAATGAGCTCAAGCTCCCTGTAGTCCCAAGAGTTGTGACAAGTCAGAGAACAATGCCGAAAGGAGGAGAACTGTACAAAATAATGATGGCCGAAGAGAACGGGACAGAGAACGCTGGGTGCTGGATAACGACACACCTTCAGAAACAGCAGGGACCAGGGCAGTGGAGTTGGTGGCTGGCGGAGGTGAGCTTTAAGAGGCCATTTCCTGTTACCTGTGTCTGTGCTTGGCTTCTATTGCCCAGCTGCTCAGGCGATCATTTATTTCTTTTTTTTTAAGAAAAGCAGAGGCTTGCCGATCTGGTTAAGGGCAGGCGGGAAAATGCAGAACCACAACGCCATTTACATGCGTCCTCGTTATTATTCCCACCAGACCAACAGATGGCTCTGCGCGCCATCTCACAGGTGAGGAAACTGAGGCCTGGAGAGGTTCAGTGGGCTGCCGAGGGGGTCGGAGCCCAGATCTCCTGCCTCACACTCGCTGCCTGGCTCCTGTGACACGCAGTTGTTAATTGTTATTAATTCCATTTCCTGACACTGAGTCTATAAATTAGATTTCTCACAAGTTCCAAGTGGCTTTCCCCCTCTGGGAGTGTTCAAAGGAGTAGGATTTTAATTGAATTATGATGTCTTTTTTCACATTGCTATTCTTGAGGTGCTCTCCTACTAGGGAGAAGAAAGCTTGCATGGTCTCCTCCTGCCAAGATAATTCAGTGGATGAAATGACGTTGTGGCTGTTCCGTGTGGCCCACTACATTAGTGTCACGGTGCATTTATGTGGCACAGGGCTCTGAGAGGAGGCTGGTGTCTCAGGAGTGGTAACATGAGACACCACTCAGTGCTCGGGGGCAGAGGTCGCCAGCTTTGCCTGAGAAGGCAGGCCTTCTGGGCCTGTGTGAACCTGGAGCACAGTGGGTCCCGAAGCGCAGTCTCTCCCAGCCCTTCAGGAGGTGAGGACGCGGCCTCCCGCTGACCTTGCTGCCTCTCAGCGCTCATCGTCAACGCCCACCTGCTCTGTGAAAGGGGCACAGGCTGGAGCCAGGCCTCCCTGGTTTGAATCCTTCTCTGGACACAGCCAGCATGCCTGTCTCACGGGTCCCAAGCCACGAGCAACCCAGAGGACACCCAGTGTGGCAACGCCATTCACCATGGCCAACCTTAGTGCCTGCAGCTGTAAAATGGGGGGGCTCTCCCCCTGCAGGATTGGACCCTGTGAGCACCTTTAACGCTGGCACATTCCGGCTCCCTAGCAGGGCGACCTCCATTAGTGAGCTAGTGTTTGTGATGAGGGACTCGGCAAAGCGCGGTTCAAATCGAGTATCCTGCACCTTCCTCCTCCTCGATCTCCCCTCTGATCAGCCCTACATTTCCCTCCCCACAGCCCCTCTGTGCTGCCAACCCCCGGAGAAGCTGCGGCACATTTACATCAGCCCATCTCACCTGCGTCGTGCTGCTCCGAGGTCTGTCTGTTCACCTTTTGTACATACCCATAGAAATTTCTATGGCACTTGCGCCAATATTTTTGATTCTCTCAACTCTGCCTCTTTGTTTTAGTATGAGAGTCTGCTTTACATCTTGCTGAGAAGATTAAAGTCACCTGATCAAGGTCAGAAGGCAAAGGTCACCTCTTCCCTGTCTCCACACTCATGTCTTTCCTCTCCACCTCAGCGGAGGTGGCCAGGCCCCCATCATAAGGCTAACCCTGCTACCTGGCCTCCAACCCAGCACTCGTCAATTCTTACCTCCTTTCACCCGATCCCCTGCCCTTCGGTTACAAACACTCCAGGTTGCCATTTCCCTAAAAAAGTCAACAAAGCAAAACAAACGTGAAAAGCAACACTGAATTTTCCAAAGCTGCTCAATTCCACCATTGTCTACACATTATCAGGCCAGCTCTTGCCTCCGACGGCAGTGATGAAGAACCCGGGGTCCCCGGAACTCGGGGTCCCCGGTACGCGAGGCTTGCCTTCTAGGTCTGGGCCCAGCACTTACTAGTGCGCGAGTCTCAACTGTAACACGGGAAGGAAGATGGGACCCTGTCAAAGGCTTGCTGAGAGGATCCAGTGCGCTACCAGAGCACAACGTTCGGCTCTAGGCCCCATTCACAAAGAGCTCTGAGCTCACGACACAGGCACCTGTTGTTAAAATGATGTAACCATCAAATGTCTCTAAGGAAGGCTCCTTCTGCTCATCTCTTCTGTTACTGCACTGTTTATCTCTCACCTCCGTGCATTCTGTTCTTCTGCTCTGTTGATGCTTTTCTGAGGCAACTGCCAGATAGATCCCACATCACTGCCTCTGGGGGGCGGGAGCAAACAGCCTTCCTGAAGTTTCCCCCCAACCCCGACTTCCCTGGACCGTGTTCCTGGCTCTGCTCCTGGCAGCCCCTTCTTTGCGTCCTCTTCCATTTTCTGCTCCTACAGCTGCATCTCCATGCCCTTGGCTCTTCTTCTTCCGTCTCCCTTCCATCCTCCTTGGTGATCTCACCCGTCCCAAAGCTCTCAACTCATCCCTGCAGATACACGTCCACCGGACCAGCCTTCCTAGCCCTGGCTCCTCTCTGCAGGGCCCCAGACCTTCCATTCTGACTACTGGATGGCAGTGACAACGAACCCCATGGACTTGTAAGTGGACAGAGCCTGGAGCAGCCACTTGCCACTAAAAAACAGAACAAAACAAAACAAGGCCAACCTGATTCATGAAAACCGTGGAAAAAAACAAATAAAAACCTCGGCTAGCCCCATCTGGAAGGTGTATCTGAAGGGGAGAGGCCGGGCTGGCAGGCTTCAGAGCCCCCTCCTACACCGTGTGTTCTATGTCTCTGTGCTCATCACTGGGAGTCTCTCAAATTTAACACAAGAACCAAGCTCATCACCTGCCTCCCAAACTGGATCTTTCTGTAATTTTTTTTATTCCTAATAAAGGCACCACAGTGTACCCAGTCACTCAGGCTGAAAGCCTGGATCCCTCCTGCTCCTCCACTCTCTCTCCCTACCCCTGGTGTATGATGCACCAGGTCCTCCCGACGCTGCTCCCTTGATGCCTCCTAATTCTTCGTTCCCTGCTCAGAGCCGAGTCCTGCACGTCGTTTCCCACAGCACCTGCGATTGCCCCCTGCATGTTGGCCCGGCCTCTGGGCTTTGCTTGTTTGGTTGAGGCAGGGCCCGTACAGCATCCTTTCCTTCCTCTGGTTCTTTCTAGAGAAAGACCCCCAACCCACTCTTGGCCCATGTGGGTCAACCAGCAGTAGGCGTGTGACTTGGTCATGACCACTCAGGACATCATGTCCCCCCACCAACAGTGAGTGGAAGGGGTGGGCTCACGGCCCAAGTGGAGCAGTCAGAGCCACCACGTCCCATTCCACAGCTTCTGTTGGAACCATTGGGAGAAATGGCTTTCTTTTCTGGTGGAGCGGCTGACGAGACTGGATGTAAGTGCAGACGCCCAAGCAGCCACGGTGCCACACTGAGGGGAACATGCCCGAGAGCTGAGCTGGAAGCTGGGTTGAGAGGTGCAGGGAATGAGTCCTGACCGCGTTCCACTGAACGCGCCTGCGCCCGAATCCAACACATTCACGGACTTTCCCACTAGGGAGAACAAACAGGTCAGTTTGCTGAAGTCCGTTTGCTGGGCTTTTTTCATTTTTTTTCCTGTCACCTATAATTGAAAAATGTCCTGACAGACCGAGTTCCAGGCAACCTCCTCACTGCCACTCTTTCTTTCTAAAACAGCAATTCTCAGCCTTGTCCTGCCATGACGGACGAGCGAGGCGACACGCCCATTTGCCACATCCTCTTGTTCTTGTTGCGTTGCTATTATTCCACACCACTCCTTCTCCCTTAAGAAAGGCTCTCAGAGCCTTTGTGAGGGTGACATTTTTATAAAGATAACCTTGAGTCCTCGCTAATCAAGCAAAGTGAGTCATTTGCAAATTTCAACGCTTTATTTTTAGAAACAGACAATGGCTGCCATGGTTGAATATCATGTTTCTAAACACAAATCTGACCACATCGTCCTCGTCTTCAAAACCTCCCTCCGAGGATGGGGAGCAGGCTGTGGCTGGCGCCCCCGCCCACTCTCTGCCATTCTCAAACACTCCGCGTATATAAAACGGGAGATACAGCGGAAGACCAACTACTTATGTATTTGTTTACCTTTTAAGTGAATTTCTTGGGGAGAAGATCTACTTTTTAAAAACAGAAACATGGACCTTGAAAAGAGAACACAGCTCAGATGTTCATTCATTCATTCTTGAGTGCCTGCTGTGTGGCGGACACTGCTTTGGATGATCAAGAAGTGAGACATAACATTCCCGCTCTCAAGGCGCTTATGGTCTAAGAGGGGCAGACAGAAAATAAATAGGAAGCAGAGAACCGATAGGGAGAGGCAAGAGCTGTGCGGAGAGTTTCTAAGCTGATGAGAACAGATACTATACTTGACCTTATCCAAAAGGCTGAGAAGCGACTGCAGAGCGTTTTTAGAAAAGGGACAATGACCGTAAAGCTCCTTTCAATGAGATAGTCAGGGAGGGCTTCTTGGAGGAGGGCTCCACCAGTCCAGAAAGAGCTGCCTGACCAATGACGGGTATCGGTGAGGATGGAGGAGACTCACTGACTGCTTCTGACATCCTACATTTACTGCAAAGTAATTTTCAAATTATTCAGTTATTATTTAAAAACTCGATTCTCCCCAAAGATACTTTTTTGAAAGGTCTTAACAAAGCTTTATTGAAAAGTACAACTTTTCACTCATCAATCTGAAAACAAAACTCTTCAATGGTTTAACAGGGGAAAAAATGTCTTCTTTTTCCTCCTTAGGACAATTCAGGAATAAAGATAAGTAGGGAACTCCAAACAGCTCCAAAAAAAAGAGGGAAATGGGGAAGTCTTCTGTATGTGTCCAGCCCAAATGTGAGAAGGGATTTTCATCTCCAGCAATAGTTTTTACAACGTGGAGTAGAAAACCAAAACTATGGCATACAGTTTTGAAGTCATCAAAACACAGCACTGTCTTGATAGCTTATAAATAAAGACCTTACACCCTAATGCCACACCTGGCCTTCAACAGAAAAGCCAAAGAAGAAAAACCAGAATCTAGGAGGTCCATGGGACATCAGAGTTGAAAGGCTCTTCGAGGTGCCCTGAGCCTGTCCATCAGATAAGACCCACCAGGAGATCTGGGAAGGGACAGAGTACACCTATGGTGAGAGGACCCAGGACCTCATCCTTCACCATCAATTATAAGAGTTCAGGCCCTGGCTGGTGTGGCTCAGTGGACTGAGTGCCAGTCTGTGAACCAAAGGGTTGTCGGTTCGATTCCCAGTGTAGGGCAAATGCCTGGGTTGCGGGCCAGGTCCCCAGCAGGGGGTGCATGAGATGCAATCACACATTGGTGTTTCTCTCTCTCTCTTTCTCCCTCCCTTTCCCTCTCTAAAAATAAATAAATAAAATCTTAGGAAAGAAAAAAAAAAAGACTTCAGTAGCCTGCCTGTCTGGGGCAGGCTGGTGAAGTTTCTCTTAGAGGTGGGCTGTCCTGGCTTGGGGTGATGGGTTCTGCTGGGCAGTTGTCTGTCCCCAGGTCCATGGTAAGGTCAAGGTGCTTGGAGCTGAACTGGTCCTTGAAAGGGCAGTTAAGCAGAGCAGGTAAGTATGCTAGCTTCGGGATTAGGACAGAGCTGCGTTTGAATTGAGGCTCCATCCAGTACTTGCCAGTTGGCAAGGTACTTAGGCTCACCTAGGCGTGGTTCCTTTACCTATAACTCCAAAGTCAATGCCTGCCTCATAGGATTGTTAGAACGCCACAGACGGTATCATGCTCGTAGAGCCCGATCAAAGCACCAGGTGCCTGCCAACGCTCCACCAGTGGTCGCAATGTTGATGATGACGCACGAGCCACCCCACTATGATGTATTCTAAAGATAAAATTAGTGTCATAGAGAGATTATGACAAAGGCAAGGTTAAACTGATTCCCTGGAGGGGCTCGAGGTAGCTCATGACTCTGGACCCAAGCCAGGATAATCAGGAAATTGTCGTTATGTGTGTCTGGGTTTCAAATCACAAATCCATTATATTGTAACTAACATCTTTACTACCTCTCTTTCACTGAGCAATAATGTGAAAAAAAAAAAAAGCTATAAGATTAAGACACATTTTGAAGCAAAGTGGCTTCCTTATTTTTGGAGTTAATATTTTGCAGTTAATTATCATCTTCTCCAAGGCAAAGCATCATTTTTTATTCTGGGCAGAAAGAATCCTAACAGCCGCCACCACACACTGGCACCCCTCCCCCCTCACACACCCCCACACACAGAAAACCAGGGCTGGGAGAAGAGCGACATGTTTCTGAAAGCAGAGAAAAGAAATCTTGCTGAGACAGAAAGAAAAAGAAATGAACTCTGGTTTTCTGTGTCACATACATAAATAAATAAGGTGTTATCAAATGTTTAAGATGGGCCTACTCTGATTTACAAGCCATCAAATTCTGTTATCAAAACATTAAGAGAGGCTGCGAGACTGGAGGGAGTTATCGCACGGCCAAGTCCCGTTTCCGTCCTCGGGCGACGCGCATACACTTCATCTTCCCGGAGCCGGGGCTTTTCAGCAGTCGCTGCTTCTGGGTGTCAGGTCCCGCTCTCCCTTCTGTCCAGCACCCCCTTCCCTCCAGCCCATCCTTCGCTTGCCCAAACAACCCACAGCTGTCTCTTGAACCCCTTTTATCTCCACTTCGAAGAGACTTGCCGTTCCCTCAAAGCCTGGGATCAAGGCGGAAGGTTTACTTGTACTCTCTGGTACAACGTCCTCCACAGAGCCCTTCATCCACGCCAGTTCAATCCCGGACAAAAACCACAGACATTTAAACCGCGCAACTAGGGCCTACATTTCTCATCTCTTTGCACAGGACACAGGGGGTAGCAGGCTGAATAATGAACCCCGAGGATATCCAGGTCCTAATCTCTGGAACCTGTGAATGTGACCTTACGTGGCAAAAGGGACTTTGATGATGGGATTAAGGATCTTGAGATGGATTATCCAGGTGGGCCTTAATATAATCACAGGTGTCCTTAAAAGCAGCAGGCAGATTATTGACTATATTCCCTATGCTGTGCTTTGTATCCCCAGGGTTATTTTGTAACTACCAATTTGTACTTCTTAATGCTTTTACCGTTTTCACCCAGTCCTCCAACCCCCTCCCCTCTGGCAACCACCAGTCTGCTCTCTGTGTCAATGAGTCTGTTTCAATTTTGTTTGTTCGTTTATTCGTTCTTTAGATTCCTCGTCTAAGTGAAATCACATGGTGCCAGGTGGGTACTGGAAATATCAGGGGGAACACTTTGTAAAGTATACGATTCTCTAACCACTATCAGCTGTGCACCTGAAACTAATACAAAATAATATAGAATGTCAACATTAATTGAAAAATAAAATTTAAAGTTCTTTAAAGCAAGAGGCAGGCACAGGGCTATTTGGCTACAGATGAGGAGGTGGCGATGTGGCGATGGAAGCGGAGATGGGAGGAATGGGCTTAGAAGATGGAAAAGTAACTGTAATAGCATAATCAATACAATATAATTTTAAAAAAAGATGAAAGCAGGCTTCACCAACCAGGGGACACAGGCGGCTGCTGGAAGCTGAAAAAGGCCAGGAGATGGACTGTCTCCTGGACCTTCCACAGAGAGTGTCGCCCCGCTGACACCCATGGCTTCCTGGGAGGTCCCCGTGACCAGCAGAATGAAAGATAACACGCTCGGGCCCAGTTTAGAGATGGTCCCGCACGACACACGCGTGGCACCGGGAAGTGAACAACTACCATGGAGTGCCGCAATGGGTCATGGGATTCTGTGGTCTTCCTGGTCCCTGTGGCCCTGAAGCAGCTGGCTTGATAGGACAGCAGAGTGACCTTTTGAAGACTCAGTTTCAGCAGCCACAGGAAAGAAAAACAATTCCCATTTCCATGGAGCTGACTATCTAGTGCCAGACATAGCCTTTAATTAAGAAATCACAAAAATTACTAGCTACTGACAGACTGACGGCAGCCGGACAGCCTTTGTAAAGGAAGGCACTTCTCCAGGACAGCAGCAGGGACTGTCACCCTTGGTTCTACACTGGCATCGGCAGGGGCACTCTT